>LPNX010605220.1:1161136-1185301 GCA_001517045.1 Pseudotsuga menziesii
TTAATTACATCCTTAGAGGAATGACCCATGCTGAATATAAAGTTACATTAATTATCTCACGCAGGGGAGTGGACATTTCGTGTACAAAAGGGGCAGAATTGCCCTACATTTCCATGGTGCAAATTGTACAATATGTACATCTGCAATGTACATGAGGTTGCCACCTAGTCGATATAGGTGGGAGACAAATCGAAAATCCTCTAACTTGAACCTCTCTCTTGCTGCCCTGAATATTGAGGAACCTAGAATTGGAATTGGCCTTCATTCTTCCACTGGACCTTCCACTGTTGAACGTTCTTCTTGTTCTATTTTTGAGGAGGATTATGAAGACGAGGTTGATGACTATTAGTCTTTAGTTTTACAGACTTTTACTTTTTATTTCTATGTTGCATTGTACTTGTAGCCTCATACATAAAGGCTGATTTTGGATTTATATGTTACATGTACTAGCCTCATTTATCAAGGCTTTTTTTGGATGTATATTTACTAGTCTCATTAATAAAGGTTTTTTTGGAGATTACTACTTGCATTATGTAATCATTTATGGGTTATGCTTTATCATTTATGTTTCACGTTCATTTATTAAATGTCCTAGCTCATATATATATATTGTGTTTCCCCGTTTCCAAAATTTTGGGGGGTCGTGTTTCCCCCATTTTGTTTCTGTTTCCCGTTTCGTGCAACTTAGCTTTACTATAGCAAACTCAGTGAACTGTAGTAGATGTGGTAAAATGTTGTGCAAAATCCATTTGTAGATTAAAACACTTTGGCCTATGAAAAATTCTCTTTGTCAATGTTGGTTAATTTTACTATAGCAGATGTAGTGAACTGTAGCAAACATGTTGAAATGTTATAGCAGATGTAGTAAACTGTAGCAGACATGTTGAAATGTTGTGTGAAGTGACTGCATCTACAACAATATATGACAAATGAGTTGTTAGAATCATCTATGTTAGCCTTTAAACTCAAACTAGTTAAATCTGTAACCATTGAGGACAGTGTCTTCTTTCATTTCACTTAATTGATTGCTAAGTTCTGCCTTGCTTATATTTCCAAATGATGACGAAAGTATATGTTCTTACACCCTTGGTTCCATTAGGTTTTCATCCTTTCCATTTTCTGGAGCAAGGGGCATTCTTCCAATAGAGATCCTTAATTTCTTTAGTGACAACCTAGAGAGTGGAAACAACTCCATCGACCATGATGTCCAACTAAATGTGTGAATTGTCTTGCACCCCTAAGATAAAATACGTTTTGGATTGTATTGGCATCAGTTATATCTTGTAGACATTTTTGAATCACATATGCAGGGTTCCCAAAATATTCCTCCAGTGACACAAAATCTTTTACTGTAGCTTCCGTCTTTCATTTTTGCCATCTATAGTCTGCCAAAACCGATAAATTTTCCATTTCCTTTGCATTCTTGTATGAATTCCCTTTTAAATGCATAAACCAACACATAGAGACCTTTAAGAGTTGGGGAAACAACTTTAAATTTTGTTAACCTTTGATGTAGTAATACCACCTCTGACATTAAACTTCAAATTTGAACAAGGCATTTGGATCTTCATGGCTCTTTTCCTTGAATGTCAAGAAAGACATTGGTGTATTTTGCTCAGGGTTCCTTGAGAGGTTGGAAAAATGATGGAATCCATATGAAAAAAAAACATCCTGCCTATTGTATTTAATGTTTTTACTTTTTTTAGCACCATGGATAAGAATTGAGATGAATCTCCATGACGGAATCCAGGCTAATTAGTAAATTATCGTGCCTTTTGTGTTTTCTCCTTTGTTACTTTTTTAAGCACCATGGATATCCAGGGGATTCATTGCTTTGTGCATCAACCAATCTTCAGATGTTCATTACACTCAGAGGACTTTGTAATGTATGTTTGTCACATTACAAGATTCCTTAATGGTTCATGTGTGAGGTGTATGTCATCAGAGACAACGTCAAAAATGATTGGTCTTCCAACATTTCAGTAAGGTGTATTTCAGCTTAACACAAGCTTGTATGGCTTTTGTGCAACCTCTTCTATGTTGCATTTCACCTTAATAGTACAGCAGTTGTTTCTTACCTTTAGAGACTGCCATCCACTGTGAATCTTACGTGCCAATGGAAGAACCTATCAAGCTTCAATCTCTTAGTGAATGCAGATGCAAGATTTTGTTTTTATACTATTGCATGGGTCCATTTTTAGAAGAAGGAATCTTTGAATCATATATAAGCACTCAAATTACTCTCTAAACTTTGATATTAATTTTCTTTTTCAGAAATTCCATTTCACTGCATTATTTTGTTTGAATTGCTGTTTCTTCTTTCTGCATGCCAGTCTTAATATTTCATATAGACTTGTAAAGTTTTAATGGGTTGCAGTTGTTTCATGTTACTGCAAGACTTCATCTTGAGAACCTAGTTTAAATTGTTTCTTCAGATATGAATTATCTTAGCATAACTGCCTTCGTTGCTATACAAGCTTCTATGTGGACATATTTAAATAGTTTTGTCTGCGTATTCAAATGGTTCTTTCTGAAACTATAAAAGCAGAAATCAAGCCTTAGGGAGAATGATTGTGAGTTATGCACTCAATGACCTCTATTAATTGACATGCATTATAAGAAAAATAGGGCTATGCCAATTTTGTCTGGCTTTTTTGCGGAGTTCAAATATAGCTGATGTGCAAACATATGTAATCTTAAGCAGTAAGATTACAAGGCTCTTGTTATCAGTCACATAGGAAGGTTGAATTATATCTTATTAGCTTTCATGAATCTCTTTTGTGCAATGGTTTATTATATAAAACTTATAAAATGCTTTTGCAAGAGGTCTAGCTATCTCCAAAAACGGACTGTTTATTTTCTCAAAATATTAATCTTTTAAAACCCTTTGAAGATTTTGACTTATTTTATTTCCCTAGATGATAGTGTTCTAATAAAATGATTTACATTGGCAGCTTTCTTACCTTTAGAGACTGCCATCCACTGTGAATCTTACGTGCCAATGGAAGAACCTATCAAGCTTCAATCTCTTAGTGAATGCAGATGCAAGATTTTGTTTTTATACTATTGCATGGGTCCATTTTTAGAAGAAGGAATCTTTGAATCATATATAAGCACTCAAATTACTCTCTAAACTTTGATATTAATTTTCTTTTTCAGAAATTCCATTTCACTGCATTATTTTGTTTGAATTGCTGTTTCTTCTTTCTGCATGCCAGTCTTAATATTTCATATAGACTTGTAAAGTTTTAATGGGTTGCATTGTTTCATGTTACTGCAAGACTTCATCTTGAGAACCTAGTTTAAATTGTTTCTTCAGATATGAATTATCTTAGCATAACTGCCTTCATTGCTATACAAGCTTCTATGTGGACATATTTAAATAGTTTTGTCTGCATATGCAAATGGTTCTTTCTGAAACTATAAAAGCAGAAATCAAGCCTTAGGGAGAATGATTGTGAGTTGTGTACTCAATGACCTCTATTAATTGACATGCATTATAAGAAAAATAGGGCTATGCCAATTTTGTCTGGCTTTTTTGCGGAGTTCAAATATAGCTGATGTGCAAACATATGTAATCTTAAGCAGTAAGATTACAAGGTTCGTGTTATCAGTCACATAGGAAGGTTGAATTATATCTTATTAGCTTTCATGAATCTCTTTTGTGCAATGGTTTATTATATAAAACATATAAAATGCTTTTGCAAGAGGTCTAGCTATCTCCAAAACCGGACTGTTTATTTTCTCAAAATATTAATCTTTTAAAACCCTTTGAAAATTTTGACTTATTTTATTTCCCTAGATGACAGTGTTCTAATAAAATGATTTACATTGCCAGCTTCTTGGAAGAACAAGTGGGTTTGAGGTCGCATCTACACATCGGCCATGTACAAAAGGTCTTTGGATGTGGAGTGCTCCATTGAAGAGGACTGCAATTGATGGAACTGAATACAATCTTTTGCTTCTGGACACCGAAGGAATTGATGCATATGATCAAACTGTATTCACTTAACCTTAATTTAAGCACATCCTGTTATTGATATTTGAGAAATGGGGTAGGATCTACACTATCACATAACTGAAAGCATAACCTAAATACTGCATTCTCTTAGAGAGAGAGATTCTAAAGAATGAGAAACAAATTAGTGGGTAGAGCCAGAATTCTGCTTGGCTCCAATTGAAATAAGACAGAATGCCATCAAAGTTACCTGATAAGTTGTTTATAACTGAAATGATCAAGAAGATTTTTATTCGTACATTTTAGAACTTTGTCATGATTTGATTTGTTATTGATATGAAATGGAAAGATGGAAAATGAGTATTATGTAACTCTTGCTTAATTTTTCAATTCCTCTAAAGTGAGGGTGTGGGTATCCTCATTGACCATAGCTTACATCGATGCTTCCACAAAAAGCCTATTACAACCAATTGAATTGTGTGCCAAAGAAATTTGCAATTATCTCAAGCCACCCAAGTGTCTCCTACAAGGGGCCCCTTCCATAAGAGCAAGGTGATACAAAGGGAGTGGAATTCAACTTGAAACCATGCCCAAAAATCCTACCAGTCCAAAAAACATGATGAACGGTGTCATCCTTAACACACAACACACATGTCAAGTTAGGAATGCCAACTTTGGGAAGTCTGCTCATAGAAACCAAAACTTGGTGAGGGAAAAGCCACCCCCAAACTTTTATGTTTGAAAAAGCCATGAACCTTTCAAAGGGTTTGAGATCTCAACCATTGGATCATTTGATCTCCAAATCCCCATATTTTATCTAAGCAAATGCCAACGTCAGAACAGTTCCTAATCAAGTCATAAATATTTTTCATCTCATAAATGTAAATAAGTTTTTCACTTTTCCATCTAATTCCCTCCAAATTGGGCCTTCTCCATGTATCTACATTTTATATAAGTAATTCTCAACAAAGACCTTCAAATAGTTTTGTTAGCATCATTAATCTTTTGACAAGATAAGATAATTTTATTAATGTCCAACAAATGACCACAAAAGGTAGGTCAATGGGACTGTGCGGTACCATGGTAATAATACAGAGTGGGAGTGTAAAAGTAGCTCCTATGGAATGATAAAAGCAGAAAATAAACTAAACCTCTAGCCCTATAAATAGAGAGCAATTTAGAGTCCTCCATGTGTGCTAATGTCAGATCTCTTGATTCCACAAGTCCTTTTAAAGAAACAATCCTTTCCTAGCCAACCTTTTCCCTATGTAATTTGGTGAGAGACCAATTTGACCCCTTGGAGGCTATGTTATATCCTAAGCATCATGAAGCCCTTCAAACTACCAACAGAGGAAGTTAGAGACGGTTTGCTAGTTTGTTCACACCCTTTTGAGTGGTGCCCAACTTGAAATCATAAAATTCTTCACATTACCAATAATATCACAGATAAGAAAAGGACCTTTAATACCCGCAAGAGCCTGAGCTTGCTGAATTCAACGTTGCACTAAGATTTGCTAGGGAGCATTTCCTTCCACTACTTGTATCACTCATTTGTAGGAAAGAGCCATTCCTTGGTATTTAATATTAGGGAGCCCCAAACACTCTTAATCTCAAGGTAAGGTACAATTGTTCCAATCTGAGGGAAGCTCCTTTGTCCCTCCTTGCTTTCCCTAGAGAACTATGAGAACACACTTTATTGCTTTATATGTTGATTGAGAAGGAAAGAGACATGAAGAGTAATTGAGTGGTCATGTTGCCAAGATTTCATCCACAACTATGAGCTTCTTGTTAACATTGAATTTTCCTCGGTGAATTCAAGTGTCACCTTCATTATGGTTCATGAGCACATTTAGGATTAGGTTAGATTTCTTAGTTCATCTTGCTTGTTCGACATTGACGTACGTCTTAGTGGATTTTATGGCCATGATTCTTTATACTAGAATTGTTAGATTTTGAAATTTCTATGGATTTAGGCACATTATAGAGATTTAATTTTAGAGATCAAGGTTTCCTAAGGTATCAATAGTACAATATTGTGTTATTTTTAACAGGTTTTTGGTTCATCTAAGTCAATTAGGATATTTTTTAGTGACATGTGAGATGTTTTGGGAGACTGTTAAATTTAGCAGGTGGTGTTAGAGATCTCGCATAGTAGATTGAACAACATATTCTTGTTCCTTGTGATCATGAGAATTTGTTGGGACTTTTTTCACCAACATGCAAGGGTGTGCTATTTTTTAGACATGACTTTTTTAGTCAGTATTTTGATATTTTGGTCTTATTAACTGGAAAATTTATTACTTTTTCAGCAGGCACTATGCTGGGTGAGCATGCATGTGAGATGTCAGTGGTTTTGTCTATATTTTCTCCTGGTGGTGAACTTCAATTTTCCTCGGTCATATATTTGTTGAGGTGACTGTTATTTTAAGTTGGTGACACATCACAAAGTGGCATGGTGACATTTGAATTTTGGCATCTTTGATAATTCAGTGCACTGATCTTCATTTCAGTGCAATTCAGTTGAGTTGTCGTCAGTTAACTCAGCTTGGAAGAAATGGAATTTTAAGGTTGATACGCTCTATTGGATCCATGAGGAGCTCTTGCATGTGTCGTACTTGTGAATAAGAATTACTTTGTGGAAATTTTTTATACTTGGGATGAAACACACTGTAGAAGAAGATTCATTTGGGCTATTTTGGTTATTCTTACCTTGGAGCGAGAGTTTATTTTTGGAGATAGGGCATAGAAAAGAAAAGAGATTCATGATATCCTTTTTATCTCTAATACTACTGTTCATGCTAAAGGAGGTTTGGTGCTATTTTTGGAGTTATTCCTTGGGATGAGGGCACACTCATGGATAAGGGTGCACGCAATTTATTTTTGGATCTTTTCCTTTCCTTCTAAACCTAAGGAGGAGTGCGGTCTAGTTCAATGATGAGTGTGAGTTGAGTTCAAATTCATGCATTTCATTTATTCTCGTCTTTGAAGTGTGAGTTAATGCATGCATTGGGGGATGAGAGTGCATAATTTAAGGGATATTTTGGCATCCATGTAGTGTATTCGTAGCAGGATAAGTGTTATCACCAGCCTTGTAGTTGCCTATGTGAGGTGGATCCAGGATGGATGGTAGAGGGACAAGCAACTTAGGAGGTGGAACCAAGACTGTCTAGACTCCCAAATGGATGGTTGTCATGCCAATCAAGGCAGCCTTCCTTCACTTTATGTTATCTTAGCCCAAGACAACAAAGGGGGAGACCCGGATCTGCTCTTGATAAGAGAGATCAGATCAATTGGACTTGAGTTACGTAAGGTGTAAGGTAATTGGAGACCTTAGATCTATGGAAGGTGTCACTTAAATGTGCCAAGGCTTTGGACAAAGGTTTTAGACAAGTGAGGGTTGATCCAAAGTGGAACACAAGTGACACAAGGGGGTAAATATTAGATCTAGGGTTGAGGTACTAGCAACTAATGAAGATATCTGCTTCTTTGGGAAACGTGACCAATGCAGGGAGGGCAAGAACAGTGTTGGGGCTATCTAGTACTGATGGATAGACTCGATGATAGATATGACAATATCAGAGATCCCAAGTCATCAAGGAAAGATTAGATTGCAAGAAAAAGAGGCCAAAGAGGGGCTAGAGCTAGGGATCAGTGCTTGTTGGACCTAGGGTAATGGAGTTAGTGTCTGCCCAATGTTGGAGTGGACTGGGAAATGCCCTGATCTATGGATCCAGAAGATTATTTGGCCGAAAAATTCAGTCTACAGGGGAAACCATCAGTGAGGTGGCTAGCACTAGGGTTTGGAGAGGCAGATCCTTAGATCTAGGAAAATTTAGAGACCATGGGCTTAGCGTTGGAGGGGAAGTGGGATGGTGATGACCTGATCTACAAACCTAAGTTGGAAAAATGCCGAAAATATCAGATCTGGGAAAAAGTCAGAAAAAATGATGAGAAGTGCTAGGATCCTGGAAGACAGTTTCTCATATTTAGGGTCACCTGTCAGCCTCTAGCTCAGGGTTGGAGGTGATTTGGAGTGAGGAGGACCCGATCTACAAGCCCAAGTTATTTTTTTGGAAAAATTAGATCTCGGAAAAAGTAAAAAATTCAGTGAGGGGCGCTAGGGTTTGAGAAGGCAGTTTCTTAGATCTAGGGAAAATCGGGCAGGATTAGCTCAGCGTTAGGGGTGAATTGGTGAGAGGGAGGCCCGATCTACAAAACCCAACAGTGGTTTGTCCAGAGATCGAGCGGTTTATTTTTTTAGTATTTTTTGGTTTTTTTATTGTTTATGGAATTTTCAGTAAAATGAAGAAAAGCATGTGTCAATGGATTGAGATCTGGAAGAAAGGAAATAACCTGTAGATCTTACCTAGAAATCCTTGTAGATGCCTTGAAGGTGATGATCTCTGCTATCCCGATCAATTTGAGAAGACCTGTGTGATTTCTAAGCCCAACGTTTTGCTCCAAGTGACCAATGCGCCCTCTCTCTTGCATAAGCAAACGTCAACAATATCAGATTTTTCGTATCATGAAAGAAAAGCAAGATCTACAGAAAAGTAACAAGATGCAATCATAGATCACAATGAAACTAATGAAAACCCCCTGTCATAGACGAAACTAGTCCAAGCGAGTTGAGGCCCCCCTACAAAAACACACAAGATGAAGTCGCCCTCCTGTAGAAAAGTCAAAGATCCCAAAAAAATATAGATCTTACACAAATTTCCCGAATGCTAGGAAGCAAAAGACTTTCCAATCACCATCTAAGAACACCAGATGCAAAGGAGATCCAAAAAATATCCACAAGAAAGTTTTTCTATTAATCAGATCCAAGAGCCAAAGACCCCTTACAAATGAGAAGCTCTCTCCTTTAAATAGGAGCGAGAGAACCAAAATCCTAACCACTTTCAAAACGAGTGGCTAAGATTAAAGGATATAAATGTTCTAATCATTGGTTGAAATGAGGTCAACATACAGTACATGGATCAATATAACCATAAAGTACCAAAGTGGAATAAATCAGCCATAAGGAGGGTACCCCACTCAACAAGAAATAAATGAAGCACATGGTGGGTCCATGGAGTGTTAACTAACTCCCTCTGGGTGCCCCGTGGCACAATAACATAATATAATATTTTAATTTTTTGACTTTGTGCCTCCTTGAGGAAATCATGAGCTTCCCAAAAGCTCCAGAAAATAATATAAAAATGCCCAAAAAATAGGTGTGGGCCCAATCAAATGCTGCAACTGCTGGAGAAGGTGCGGAGGACTTCACACTCATCATCATGACTCATCCCATGTCATTTCCTTGCCTTAGTAGCCCAAATCGATTTTTTCAATAGCCATTTAATCATTTTTTAATCTGCCTCAAGAAACGTGAACCTGTTAAAACAACCTCCTAGGGTGCCTGTGTTGTCAAACTGAGCCCTCCAGGCTCTCTAAGATGGGGGTACTATGGTACAATCAAGTGGCTGCACCCCCTATGCCCCATACAGTTCCGTAGGAGATCCAATAAAAACATCTCCCTGCTCAGACACATCATCCAGTGAAGCAAAACTGCATCATAAGGGTAAATTGAGCCTAATCATCTCTGCAAGTGCCCGGAACTGAAAATAAGCTATTTGACTAGACTAAGAGAGTCCAAATCCATCTAGGGTGCATACTCATACCCTTTCTAGGTCTCTTCCTGATCATCAACAATATCCAATAGACAATATAATCACCTGTAAATGACCAGATACCAATAATATAACTCAGACTATCGTCACTCTGCTACGAGTGTTACAAGGCTAAGACATGCTCTACAAATCATTTAAGTACCAATAATAACAAGTAGCAGTCACCTTACTGGCGGTACATCAACCAAATACATATATAGGGTTTTATTTATCATTACTCAGACCAGAATTTCAGGACTATACTCATTTCATAGTTGTAGTCAATTTGCTAGTGAAGGGTGAAGGCTTGAAATTGACAAGGCTAGGAAAAATGATGACTACCAACTTAACATCATGACACTTTGGATATGGAAAGGGAGTACTCACTATAACCACATGTCGGACAACCAACAACACAGGGAATGGCAATGCCTCACAAATGGTTGAGTTGTTCAGAGAGTGCTTATTCAACTTAGGCATCATGTCTACATCAAGTTTGATCCAGGTTCATTAGGACCATCAATTTTATTTCCATGGCCTTTTTGGCCTATATGACCTTTTGGGGACTTCACCAGTGCTTAAAAGCACAACTAATTGCAGCTTTCATTCAGGACATATTCAAATTTATAAGGTCAACATTATTTGGATATAGCATATATTTAACCATTGCTTTTGGGACCTTTTCTTATACCCTTCACGGGGTATTTTAGCATTTCATTGCTCTTGCCCTATGCTCACATATGTTAAAAAACACATTTTAGAATTTACATGTTCCATGGGTGCATATATAAATATTTCCATTACAAGTAGTATACGAGCTTTCAGTTTTAGCCAACAACATCTCAAGTGACTAGGAGGAGTTCTGCATAGTGCCAAGCATCGGGACAACCGACCAAAATGATTTAGGCATACAATCCAACTCACCAAAGGCAAGTTCTGTCACCAACTCAGAGCCGAGACACAATATAAACAGGGAGGTTTGTCCAACAAAGGTTCTAGCGGGGAAAGGTCCTCCATGCCACAAGCCAAGTAGTAAGTCGGGTTAAAACAAAACTGGAAGGAAATGGATAGGTGGAGACAATGAACAATGAAGCCAACACTAGCAAGCCAGAGTATGGTGGGAATGACTACCTCTATTCTCCCTAGAGAGGGTAAAACCAATGAGTATAGATTAGGAACTTCCAAGTCTAAGTAGGGACATCAATACATAATACAAATACATCCAAGTACATATATTCATGACCGCCAGATCATGACACTAAATGCTAGTATATGTCACAAAGATGAGTATAAGAGCAATGATAACCATAACACAATATAATAAATGCTGAGTCATAACCATGCAAATAATCCATTTGAACCATCATTTGTCCAATGAGAAACACTGATACAAATCTGGGCATCACTAACTGCTCTGCAAATGACTAAATGACTACATCAGTCCTCAAATCTGAGTGTCTTGAGGTTCAGTCCTGACATGGGAGAATACTATAGTCCACTGATAACATAATGATCCATCAAAATTGCTCATCTCAGCATCTTGTATGTAGGAGGTCTGGCTGAAAAAATGTATTGAATCTGAAAAATAGAATATGGTAACCTGGCTACTATATATGTGATAACAATAAGATTGCCCACTTTAGAGGAGTTTGAGTGCACATGTTTGCATAATTACATCTCCTATTCAGTCTATCATCATGTGTCTAGCCTTGGGAGCTATTCTCATAGAGTTCCTATAGTCACTCATGGAGTTAACTTGGCCTCTTCCTATCTATTCTTGACAACATGATGGTGCTCTCTTAGTGTTATCCTCATCTTTTTCTGCTTTCTATTGTACACTCCCATTCTCATCTATTATAGATGGAGAGTTTGATGATGAGAGAATGATTTTGGCTTTCCAAGGGTCATAACTTTTGACTCGGTTATCCATTTGGGCTTAAATTTAATAGGAAGTTGTGTTTCAAAGTGTTCACTATAGTGATTGATCATATATTTTTTATCGGAGTTTTTTTGACACTTTTCCAGGGCCAAATTTATAAGGCCTCAAATTGGGGTTTTAGTGTTTTTGTGGGATTTTTAAATTTGTAATTATCGGTTCTCTTAGTTTATGCACCTAATAAAAAAAGCGAGTTGACACCTAGCGTCACTCTAGTTAGATTATAGCTAGTGGTCAGTTTTAGAGTCATGCGAGAATTTCAAAAAATTATCAATTTTTGAAAATCTCAGATAGTAGTTATAAAGGGTTGAACCTTGATTGTAATAGCTAGGATAAAAAATGAATAAAAGATATTTATTTTTCCACTCATGTGTTTGCATGGTTTGTAGATCTTGTGAATGAATCAAAGTTTATTGGCTACATCATTTGGTATCAAAGCAGGAAGATTGCTAGGAAAGGAAGATGAAGAGCAGGTCTTACTCAGATGTGTAGAGATATGGAAAACCTCCAAAGGCAAGTAGCAGATCTTACAAACATGCTGGCTAATCAAAGGATAATACGAAGAGAAGTCTCCGATGAGGAGACAGACCAAGGAGGTGTAGATCAGCATATAGAAAATGAAGAAGAAGAAGTAGAGCGCATACCTTTTGAAGAAAGGATATGCTCAGGGCTCTACAAGGGAGAAATGATGGGATCAAGATAGAAGTTTCAGACTATGCAAGCAGTCTTAAATCGGAGGAGTTAATAGACTGCATGAACTCCATGCAATTTTTTTTTGAATGGAAGCATAAGACAGAAGAAAAGAAGATGAAATTTGCATGCACCAAGTTGAAGGGTCACACCATGATTTGGTGGGATCATGTGCAGAAAGACAAAACAAAAAAGGAAAAGACAAAATAAAGACCTGGAATAAGATGGAAAAGAAATTGTGAGAAAAAGTTTCGCCCTTGGACTATGCACAAACCCTTTTTCGTAGATTTCAGATTTTGAAGCAAAATTTGTCTACTGTGGAGGAACTTACACACGAGTTTTATTAGTTGTCCATTCGTGTGGATCACCAAGAAATTGATGAGCAACTGGTTGCAAGGTATGAAATTGTTTGAAATTTTCTATTCAAGTTGAATTGAACATGCATAGGGTTCACAACGTGGAAGAGGTATACCAATTAACCTTACAGGTTGAGGAAAAACAAAACTAACAATTTTCTCAGAGGAATAGAGGACCAAGGAGGAGCACATCGTCTACCTCATGGGGTGGCTTTAATTATAACATAGGCGAATCATTCCAAGGAGCAAAGAAAGCAGAAAATGCTCGACAGGATAACCTGAACCAATCATGAGGAAGAGGATTTCAGAGGGGTAGAGGTTATAGTGGTGGAAGAGCAAGACCTTATTGGTGTTTTAGGTGTGGTGTAGAGGGCCATCGAGCATTTGAATGCTCAAATTATCACATGCACGAGCTGAAGCAAGGAAAAAAACCTAGTTTAAACTTAGTCCAAGCTGAGAATGAAAGAGTTGAATTTGAAGTTCCACCTGATGTGGGGGAAAATCTCATGATCAAGGAGACAGACCAAGGAGGTGTAGATCAGCATATAGAACATGAAGAAGAAGAAGTAGAGCGCATACCTTTTGAAGAAAGGAGTTGAATTTGAATGCAGAAAATCCGATGAGGAGACAGACCAAGGAGGTGTAGATCAGCATATAGAACATGAAGAAGAAGAAGTAGAGCGCATACCTTTTGAAGAAAGGATATGCTCAGGGCTCTACAAGGGAGAAATGATGGGATCAAGATAGAAGTTTCAGACTATGCAAGCAGTCTTAAATCGGAGGAGTTAATAGACTGCATGAACTCCATGCAATTTTTTTTTGAATGGAAGCATAAGACAGAAGAAAAGAAGATGAAATTTGCATGCACCAAGTTGAAGGGTCACACCATGATTTGGTGGGATCATGTGCAGAAAGACAAAACAAAAAAGGAAAAGACAAAATAAAGACCTGGAATAAGATGGAAAAGAAATTGCGAGAAAAAGTTTCGCCCTTGGACTATGCACAAACCCTTTTTCGTAGATTTCAGATTTTGAAGCAAAATTTGTCTACCGTGGAGGAACTTACACACGAGTTTTATTAGTTGTCCA
This sequence comes from Pseudotsuga menziesii, assembly GCA_001517045.1. Taxonomy (NCBI): domain Eukaryota; kingdom Viridiplantae; phylum Streptophyta; class Pinopsida; order Pinales; family Pinaceae; genus Pseudotsuga; species Pseudotsuga menziesii. The sequence continues at coordinate 1,174,816 of LPNX010605220.1, forward strand.
TTCGTGTGGATCACCAAGAAATTGATGAGCAACTGGTTGCAAGGTATGAAATTGTTTGAAATTTTCTATTCAAGTTGAATTGAACATGCATAGGGTTCACAACGTGGAAGAGGTATACCAATTAACCTTACAGGTTGAGGAAAAACAAAACTAACAATTTTCTCAGAGGAATAGAGGACCAAGGAGGAGCACATCGTCTACCTCATGGGGTGGCTTTAATTATAACATAGGCGAATCATTCCAAGGAGCAAAGAAAGCAGAAAATGCTCGATAGGATAACCTGAACCAATCATGAGGAAGAGGATTTCAGAGGGGTAGAGGTTATAGTGGTGGAAGAGCAAGACCTTATTGGTGTTTTAGGTGTGGTGTAGAGGGCCATCGAGCATTTGAATGCTCAAATTATCACATGCACGAGCTGAAGCAAGGAAAAAAACCTAGTTTAAACTTAGTCCAAGCTGAGAATGAAAGAGTTGAATTTGAAGTTCCACCTGATGTGGGGGAAAATCTCATGATACGAAGGTCAATGGTGATTCCTGAAAAAGAGAAAAGACAGAGTAGTGACAATCTATGTCACATGGTTCGAGTTTGAATTCGAGTTCGACGACCTTGAAATTCGATTCGAATTCGATTTTTTTTATGAAGTTCGGTATGAGGTTCGGCATTAGGTTCGCCAGTATAAAAAATTTCATATATATAATAATATATATAATAAAATATACAATAAAACAAATGAAGAAAATATATCAAATATATTCTGACTCCCATGATAATTAATAATTAATATAATAAAAAATATTAACTTTAATATATTTCTTAAAACAATCAAAGTAAACATTATTTGAGATTCGAGAATAGTCATATGACACCAGAAAATAAATATTAAGCAATAATCAAAATAAACAGAACTTAAAGACACTCTTTGAAAATGGGGATGTGATTAATTTTGAAATGAAATGGTCTAATGATTTGTTCTGATCGATACATGTAAAAAAGACTCAACTCTTGATCCATGCTTGTTTCACTCATATAGTAATTTTAGGATGAGGTCAGTTGTCCATGAATATTCCCTTTCTCATAGAAGTGGAATAAAGAACCAACATGCTCTACTTGGTTTGTCCTTCACGTATTCTTGATAATGTGAAATCTAGCAGGCTCCTCCATGTGAGCTCGGGTCTAAGCCATTAATGACATGTAAATGCAACAATTCGCCGAACCCTGTGAGTTGAAGTTTGAACACAGAGTGGACTGTCGAGTTGCAGACTGCAGTTGCAAAGGGCGTCGCGGTAGCCTGGTAGGTGAGCAAAAATGGAGTCGGGACTTGATATATGACTTATGAGAGCGGTGGACTCAGGAGTCAGGAGAAAACCTTGGAAAGTGGGAACCGATGACAGGACAGTGGAACGCGGCGAAAGGACAAAAATTGAAATTCGATTTGAAATTTGTTTGAGATTTGCCTGAAATTCGATAAAGTTCGAGTTCGTTAAAGTTCGATATGGTTCGATTCGATTCGCCTTGAGGTTCGGCGTTGAAATTCGTCGAACCTAAACGAATTGCAAATTTTTTTTGGAGTTCGGCGAATTTCGAACTTCAAGCATAAAATTCGCCGAACCCTGTGACATAGGTGACAATGAAGGTTCGTGGCTTCAGGCAAATATTTTTTGAACTAGGTGCACTTCGGGAGGAAAGGTATGCCAAGTTATTGTTGGTAGTGTTTTCTCCTTTCACGCACTTGGGGGGGTTAGGTTGTCATGGCAGAAATATTCAAGTCACTAAGTGCGTCCTTGGGGACAAATCTTGAGTCAAGTACTATCACTTGATCTTGACTCCTTCATTTAGGCAAACTCCTAATTGGTTGCTAAGGATGATTAAGCTTTAGTGGTAGTGGTTTAGATGAATGAGTAAGTTGTGTTAGGATTTTTTTATGAAATTGACGAAAGAGATTGCAATAGTGATTAAGACAACATCATGAAATAAAAATTAATCCATCCACATTAGATTCCCTTTAAGCAAAATGATTGTATGATGTAGACCAGTGCTGAATATGGAGTCTGAAATGGATTGTTGTTGGAGTGATGAATGTGTTGCAATTGTTCTTGGTCGATTTTAAGTTTATGAATTAATGAATGGATTATGAGGGAGAGGGATTCTCTATATACCACGAAGGTAGTGTTGGAAATCCCCCCATGACTCCATTCAGCCCACAATTTCTTGTGTGCTACCACACTTAGTGAGTTTGAAGATATTTGGTTGCACATGAGAAATTGTGGGCTGAATGGAGTCACGGGGGGATGTCCAACACTACACCAACAAGGATGTAGCTTGACGCCCCCCTCGGTCACTTTTCAGTTGTTCCCGTTTCCTCTGTACAATTTTGTTGTGAATATTTAAATGATATTATTAATCATAAATAAATAAATGATTAGTTACTAAGGTGAAAGGGTGTAACCCTTCACTATGTATGCTAAGCCTTATAAATGAGAGCCTCATTGTAATATTTTATCCATCATCTATCAATATATTATTATTTTATTATTAATCATGGAAGTCGGACTTGCTTCTTAATTGTCCAACCAGATACGGTTGTGCCATTGGTATCAGAGCGAATTCGCTCCTCTTGCACTGAGTTCAAATTCGTCTCATCCACTCCTAATTCTCCCTGCTGTGCTTTCCTTCCCCACCTTGTCTCTCCATTCCTCCCGCACTTTTCCATTCCACACCACTAGCTCTCACACGCAACCCCTATGTTGCTACAACACCCACCCTCCTCCACCATCTCCTAGGCATTCTCCCACGCTCACTTCGCCCCCTCGCCTCTCCTCCTCTACGTGCCCTCTTCCCCCACCTGCCTGCACACCTGCTAACTCATTCACCCCTGCGCCATCTCCAATCACCGCTGCAACCATTCCTCCAGCCCCCACATGCTCCTCTTTCACAGTCCACGCATCCTTCACCCCTCTTCTGCACACTCTTTCCCCCTCTCATCTTCGCGCAGACCACCATCCCATCATAGTCTCTCTTTCTCAGCCACCATCTCAACTCTTTCCAACACGTTGCTCCTCTTCCATGCTTCCTCTGCAGATCTCCTCAGCATCCAGTTTCTTGCGCTCCTTTTGCCTCACACTCCTTCGCACATCATCGCTCCACCACCACACCAGGCAACTCGCCTCCCTCACGCTTGCACGCCTCCAACCTTTGCGCCTACAAGCTCTCTCCTCCATGCTTCCTACTCCTCCATCCTATCCAACTTCCCTCCATCGCCGCATTCCCTTCGCTGCTCCATCTTTCCTCGCCTTCGCCCCTTCGTGCTTACATTCCTACTAGCATAAACAAATTTTAATAAAAAAATAAATATTATATATAAAAATATTATAATATTTATTTTATTAAATAAAAAAATTATTACCTAACTTTATAATAAATAAAAAAAAATAAAAAAAATAAAAATATATATATATATATATATATATATATATATAATATAATATTTTTTTATTATATATTTTTATTTATTTATTTTTCCCCTTCACTCCATAAACCAAAATGGCGTCCAAATATACACCTCCACATACAAGGACCAAGACCATGGCTGAATTAAAAGACCAAATCGAGAAATTGGAGAAGGACATCAAGGCCCTCGTCGCTAACCAAAAAAGATTGAAGGAAGAGATAAAAAATAACAATACAATGCTTAAGAAAGAAATCAAAGACGGAATTGTTATGGTACTGGAAAGAAGGCTAGATGAAAAATTGGACATCATGAACAAGAAACAAAAAGACTTGGATGACAAAATGAGTACCTTGATTGAAGACTTAAACACCATAACACAGAACTTGAGCACCATGACGCAGAACCATAATACATTAATGGAGGTGTTACAAAAACTAATGCCTAGTACAGACCATGTCAACAATCCAGGCATGTTAGATGCCTCATTTCATGTTTCCACACAGGAAGCACTCGCCAAGAATCAAGAAGATTAGCAAAAAGAAATAAAGATTAACAATGCGACGCTTAAACAAGAGATAGAAACAAAAGTATTGCCAAATATGGAGGCATGATTAAACAACAAAATAGATGCTATCAGTAAGATAATAGAGAAGGAAAAGGCTAAAAATCACCGCTAACAATGAAGCATTTCAAAAATGGCGGGTTGCATCATCCAATAGCTTTGAGCTACCATCAAATCGTAAAGCAAAAGGCAACCAATATCAGTCTTACATAGTGTACCCACCTAAGGAAAAAATAGAGTTGTTGAAATACAATGGAAGTGAAGACCAATGCGTTGCCAAGTTAAACAAAGTGGAAGAGTACTTCGACATCTACAATATTCAATTTGATGAGGAGAAGGTGAAATATGCATCAATGCATATGGAAGGGTACGCCTATAATTGGTACTTGTGGTGGAAGAGAGATAATTTTGCCTACACTTGGAACTTGTTCAAAAATGATTTTTTTAATAGGTTTCAAGGAATCGCAGAAGATGAATTTTTCAGTAAGCTTACTAGATTACAACAGGTTGAAAGCGTTGAGGAATTCACACTTTAGTGGGAATCCCTATCGACGCGAGTATTTGGGTTGAGTATTTGGGTTGTCTGACAAAAAAAGACTCGAAACCTATCTAGGAGGTCTTAAACCATACCTCCAAAAAGAATTAAAGATGCATGACATACCTAACGTATAAGTGGCAAGACATAAAGCAAAAGCAACAGAACGCAAATTGGAAGGAATAAAAACAAGAGGCGATAACAATTATCGGCAAGGAAAAGAGACACAATGTAGATATTGTGAAAATAATTGGTCACCCGGTCATCAATGCCACAAACAGTAAACCTCAATCATATGCTTATGAAATTGAAAATAGGTTGAAAACGTCTAACAGTTACTATGATAATAGAAGAAAGAAGATAAACACATGTCGTCGATGCGGTGACGACTGGACCCAAGGCCATAAATGTGTGAACAGTCAAACAATACAGTGCAAAATCATTGATGGAAAGGAAGTGCAAGTCTTTGCAAAAGAAGTCTCGTTTGATTCTAATACCGACACAGAATCAGAATGAAGGGCGACATTAGAAAAATCAAGCTTTGAGGACAAAGCTTTACGAAGGGGAAGGCAATGTTGTGAATATTTAAATGATATTATTAATTATAAATTAATTAATTAATTGTTACTAAGGTGAAAGGGAGTGCTGAATATGGAGTCTAAAATGGAGTGTTGTTGGAGTGATGAATGTGTTGCAATTGTTCTTGGTCGATTTTTAGTTTATGAATGAATGAATGGATTATGAGGGAGAGGGATTCTTGATATACCACGAAGGTTCAGGGAATATGTCCAGCCTCACTAAGCGTGGTAGCACACAAGAAAATGTGGGATGAATGGAGTCACGGGGGGATGTGCAACACTACACCAACAAGGATGTAGCTTGACGGGGCCCTACGGTCACTTCTCAATTGTTCCTGCTTCCTTTGTACAATTTTTCCACACGAAGCAAAACACAATGCTGGATTTTTTTTGTTGGGAAGTTAATTGAAAGTGTGAAAACTAATTAGATTAGTCACTCGATCCCTTTTTGGATATGATCAACTGGTCGGTCAAAGTCGTAGAGATCAAGAGCATAACAAGGATCTAGAGCATAACGAGGATTGAGTCTTGTTGGTTTTAAGTGTTTTTGAACAATGTTTTATTGGTTAGAAAAGAAAACCCAAGAATCTCTTTCCAGGTCCAGTACTCGGGCAAGCCCTTGTCCGTGAACCGTACATGGGAAAGCAAGGGGGTTTATTTTAAATGTAAGAGTGCAAAAATGGAAGATTTTCTAGTTACTACACTGTGCAAATCTTTTCCCTTTCCGTAATTCGGTATAGCGCAATGGGTTAGTATTTGTATTTCTTTGCAGTGAAATTGAAATTGGAAATGGCAAAGTATATAGATCTATAAAGAAAACCTACATTAACAAAAGAGAAACCATGAAAAAAGTGCATCGACGCAAAAACCCCCAGGGGGGATGGGGTGTGGGTTCTGAAAGAGCCTACTCAAAATCTTTTATTACGATATTTACAATGCTTTTGAGGTGGATGCCTTTGGTCCTTACAGATTTGGATCCGAAGGTTTACAAGTTTTAGGAAATCCCTCTAAGTTATTTTAGAAAGGAAGAAATCAAACGACTTATTAAAAAATATGATGCCTCTCAATACACAACAGGATTCTGAAGATAGGTACATTCGTGACAATCTAATTGAAGAGGAGAAAATCCCCATTTTTCGTATTCTTTGTCTAAATCAGCTTGTCTTGCGTTTCTTCATCCAGATGAACAAAATTTGCAACAAGTTTATTTACATACCTATTCCATTCTTTCGCTTCTCCTCCCTTTAATCCAAGGTCTTGCGAAGATTTCCATCCTCTCCTCCCTCTGATCTGTGGCTGCTAGGCATGAGCATCTGCTAACACTGTAATTCTCTAGGCTCTTAAATGTTGAATGACTTGAACTGATAATCTATATTCCTCTACAACACCCTCACATGGATCTTCTTCTATTCTTACTCTTGTGTCATTCCCTAATCTCAACGCTGTCCAATTTCCTACTAAGGGGAATGCCAAGACCAATGCTTTCCATCCTATTGATCCATTTTTATGGGTTTTATTTGGATTTTTGAACTATTCCACTAATCAAGAGTTTGAGCATTATTTCGAAGTCATAACCCTTCCCCACAACGTGTCTGGGTTCCGAGCTAGTCTCCATAGAGTCTTTGCTGCTAGATCTTTATAGAACAGAGTGAGGTTTTTGACTCCCCAGCCATCGAACTCCTTTGGTAGTGCAAGGGCATACCATTTAACCATAGGTATTCCTTTCGCTTGTTTGATTGATGTCCATAAGAAAGAGAAGCATTTCTTTCTTATCTTCGTCAGTATTCCCTTAGGTATATAAGCTATAGATGCCCAATAAACTGGAATACATTATAGAACTGCTTTTAAAAGTACTAATCTACCTCCTCCAGATAGGAAACGGTTTGTCCATACTGATATTTGATTTTCAATTTTCTTGTATAGCCAAACCCAATCTTGAATGGAATAACTATTGGGTTTTAGGAAAAATCCCAAGTATTTGAAGCCATCTTCAGTTGGCACTATCGAAAAAGGAACCATCTCCTTTGCATTCTGTAGCATTTCTGTTGAGAATTCATTGTATACCAAGTTTGATTTTTCTGTGTTTATTACCATGCATGTTGCCTTATAATTTTCTAGTAGTGAGGCAAAATCCCTGAGATTCATGGTGGATCCTTTCCCAAAAACAAGGACATCATCAACAAAGAGTGTATGTGTGATTTCTTCTGCATTGGATACCTTGATTCCCTCAATTTTCTTTGTTCTTTGGTGTTGTGGATTAGACGACTCGAAGCTTCTGCTACCAATAAAAACAAGAAGGGAGAGAGGGGGCATCCTTGTCTTAATCCTTTGGTTGGGCAAAAAAAATTGGATGGGGACCTGTTTAACAACACTGCAAATGAAGTTGATTGTATGCGTCCCAATATCTATTCCACCACATCCAAAGACATTCCAATTTGGATCAGTAACAACCTCACAAATGTCCATCTTACTATGTCATAAGCTTTGGATAGATCCAATTTAATCGCAAAGGCACACTGCTTCTCTTTCTTGATTGTGTGTATAGCTTCTTGTGCCAAAGAGACTGCATCATGCATTTTCCTGTTAAATAAAAAACCAAACTGTTCTTTTGATACAATCTTACTCAGAATAGGTTTAAGCCGTAGGGCTATGATCTTTGTTATTACCTATTGCATCATAGAATCCCAAATAGAACTCCAAAGTAAAGCCATTTAGTCCTGGACTTTTCCCTTTTTGGAAAGAGTGTAGGATGTGTTTAACCTCCTCTTCTGAGAATTCCTTCGTAAGTTCCTCATTCATTTTCTTTGTGATCAACCTCGAGAATAGCCTTAAAACTTCCAATATCTCTAATATTGGACAACCTTTTGGTTTTGCAAATATGTTTCGAAAATACTCTACCCCTACTTTCGCTTTTTCCTGAAAAGGCCTTACCATATTGCCTTGACCATTCTTAATTTCAAAAATGATGTTTATACTCTTTCTATGGGATGCAAACCTGTGAAAATATTTATGTTTTTATCCCCTTCTGCGAGCCACAAAGCCCTGCTTTTTAATCTCCACATTTTTTCTGTCCTTGTCAACAAAGAGTTCTTTTTACCTTCCAATCGTCTCAACGTCTCCACCTCCTCTATGGTAAAAACTCATTTCTCATTCTTATCATAGAGATCCTCTATCTTTTTCTCTACCCCCTTTAGATCTTCTTGTGAGAGTTTTGCGATTCTTATCCCAATACTTCGAAATTTTCTGCAAATTGTTGCATGCAGGATAGGCTCTGTGATTCCCTAAGGGGTTTCCATGAATTCAAAATTTATGTCCTATATTCATCCTCCTCCAGCCACATCGGATTGAATTTGAAGGGGGAGGGGGTTTATTTTCGGTAATTTAACTGTCAAGGTTATTGGTCTATGATCGAAAATTCCCCCGATTTCTATTGTAGACTGTAGCAACAAAATGCCCTTGACTAAATTCTCATCCACCATAAAATGGTCTAACCTTTTTGAGATTGCTTGTTCTCGTCCCCTCTTGTTTTGCCATGTTGGTTCCATTTTCAAAGGTACTATATCTACCAATTTTTGTTGTTCAAAAAAAGCAGTGAAAAGGTGCTCAAAGCAAATTGTCTTGCATCCCCCCCCCAAACCTCACTCATCGTGAGTGTTAGGTTTAAAACTTTCTCCAGAATCACATTTGATTTCCTCATAGCGCTTGAATCCTCAAAGGTCTCCCAAAAAATCTTCCTGTTGTAGAAGGGACTATAAACATTCAAAATTGTGAATTCTATTCCTGTCTTTAGTTTAGTCTCCAGTACTGATTCATGCCTTACTGAAATCAAATTACACAATGGGCTCCATGCAGTGAGAATGCCTTCCGAATGTCCTTCTGCATCCAAACTTTACATTTTCCAATCTCTTACACACTCATTTCCTGCTTCTTTTGCTCTTTTTCTTTCCATCATTGTTTCATATTAACAACACCGTTGGCTTTAAACTGCTTATCATTCTTTTGAGGGCGGTTTTTTTGGAGGCCCCCTAGCCTCCGTGCGTTGAAAGAGAGGATTAGCATTAGGAGCCCTTTCCAAGGGCTTTTTCCACTCTAAGAGCTTGTTTAATTGTTGACTGTTTTTCGTCTTTGATGTCCATTGCCGCTTTTTTCTGTGCCTTCGAGAGCAGAGACTTCATGCCCGCCTGTGATTTTTGTATAGGGTTGAGAGCTAAACTCCCTGTAGAGACTAGCTCCTCTTCTTCTTTTTGTGCATTCCTCGATCCTAACTCATATTCCTTCCTTAATACTGTTTTTTTGAGTGCATCTTTGACATTTAAATTCAAATGAATTTCCATCAAGGGTTTTTACTTATTTGAATCTTTTTTTTTCTTAAACAAAAATAAGGGGGTTTTTTGAAGAAGCAGTGTTTGTACCTTTGTTCTCCTGGGTTGAAAGGTTGTCAGGTGATGCCCCACTTTTTGCGCTGGTGTCGGGTTGACTCTCTGTTTGCACTCCTCGATCCTAACTCATATTCCTTCCTTAATACTGTTTTTTTGAATGCATCTTTGACATTTAAATTCGAATGGATTTCCGTCAAGGGTTTTTCCCTATTTAAATCTTTTTTTTTCTTAAACAAAGTAAGGGTGTTTTTCGAAGAAACAGTGTTTGTACCTTTGTTCTCCTGGGTTGAAAGGTTGTCAGGTGACGCCCCACTTTTTGTGTTGGTGTATGGTTGACTCTTTGTTTGTTTCGTCATTCTGACTGTTTGGTCATCCATTTGCTGCTCCTTACCTTTTTTATGCTTAATGCCTCTACGTCTTTTTCCTTATTTGCTTCTTCGCCACCTTCCATAATTCGTTTTTCCTCGCTTACTGTTAAGGGAGAGATGGTACGTTCTTTTTTGACCCAAATCTATTGATTTATTTGTAACTTTGGAATGTATTCATCCGTATATCTTATGTATTGTAACTCGATGTTTTTTCCGGGAAGTATCTGTAATGTATTTGAGTCATGTCATACCCTGATGTTCCTATCGGGAGATTCAATAATGTAAACAAGTCATGTCAAGTCATTGTGGGTAACCCTCCTATTGATCAAGGGTTAAAGTCCTTGTAGTTGCGGGGCCCTAGGGTTATTAGACTCTCATAGAGAAGTCGACCCTAGTGAGTTATTGTCAAGTCGGGAATTAGTATAAATAGAGAGTGAGCCTCTCTATTTATCACACACTCACTCACACTCAGTTGTAGCGCATAGTTGAGGAAGAAGAAGTTGCTGGGGCTAGAAATAAAGAGGCTACTGCTGTCGGGAGATCATCTTACTGTTTTGGGGTTTTACTTTTGGTGTTGATTCTATCTCTGAGGAAGTTGCGGGGTTTTCTCCATTTA
>LPNX010605220.1:1185342-1199146 GCA_001517045.1 Pseudotsuga menziesii
TCTTTTGTGTTTGATTGCTGTGCTTGTTATTCTCTCAGTTAAAGATCCTAATATAATGCTAGCTTTAATGATAAAAATCTAACATGGTATCAGAGCTAACCTGAGAAGAAGACACTGTGCAGCTGCGGAAACTAGGGCTTCCTACTTTTTGGATCTCTCTCCACAGATTTTCAGCAAAAGGAGGTTGGGTTGACTCTCCTCTCTAGGGCGCATCTTTCTGTCGAAGTAGAATCTGATTTTGAGTATTTTTAGTTTTTGACTCGACACTGTTGCCAAAAATTAGGGCTTTCCACAGAAGTGGAATTTTTGAGTAAGCCCAGGCCTGGATTGATCTCCTCCTCAAAATCAAAGTTTAGAGATCAAGATCAAAGCATTTGGTTGGACAGAACTCCGGGAAAGTCAAACCCTAATCTGCTCCTGAACCAGCACTACAAAAATTCAGCTCCAAATCCAAATCGGACATCTTGACCTGGTAAGATCTAAATCTTTTGTATTTCCATTTGAGGTTCTCAGTTAAGATGCCTCATCATACCAAGCTTGATGAAAAGCTTGTGGGAGCTGATAACTTCCGAGACTGGAAGTATAGGATCTCTCTGGTCCTGGAAGAAAATGAATTGGACTCCTACATCAATGAGGGGGTTCCAGTTCCAGAGGGAGATGAGGCCAAGGCCTTACACAAAAATAAGTTGGTCATGGCTAAGAGGATTATTGCTGATTCAATCAAGGATCACCTCGTATTACAGGTGTCCTCCCTAAAGAAACCTAAAGCTATGTTTGATGCTCTGACCAAACTGTTTGAAGGAAAGAACATAAACCGGAAGATGACTTTGAGGAACCAGTTGAAGAATGTGAAAATCCAGAATGCGGAGACCATACAGTCATACTTCACAAGGGTCTCCCAGATCAAAGAACATCTTGAAGCAGTGGATGAAGAAGTGGAGAATGCAGAGATTGTAATGACCACCTTGAATGGTCTCCCTAGATCATGGAACTCCTTTATTCAAGGGATCTGTGCCAGAAAGAAGCTAGTCAAATTTAGCAGACTATGGGAATAATGCTCTCAAGAAGAAGCTCGGATAGCAGCTCGAGAAGAAAAGATGGGAAGTGAAGATCAAGCTCTCACAGTACACTCCAAGAAAAGCAAAAGAAGTTCTCATCACTCCAGAGGTAATCACTTCCATAAAAGTAACACTAGAAAATATTTGTCTAGAATCAGATGTTATACATGTGATGAAGTAGGACACTTTGCAAAAGATTGTCCTAAAAATAAAAATAAGAAGAAGGGAAACAAGAGAAGACATTATGCTCATGCTGCAGAGGGTTGTGAACCTTCCTCAAAGAGAATTAGACAAGAAAGTGATGAAGAATATGTCTTGATTTCCGCTCTCACAGGAAACATCACACATGGAAGCAATGATTGACTTATAGACAGTGGGGCCTCCAAACATATGACAGGATTCAAAGAATCCTTTGTGAAACTATCAGAACATGAATCATCCCACAAGGTGAAACTTGGAGATGACTACCAGGTATCCAATAAAAGGTAGTGGGGAATCCTCCTATAAGCTAGACTCTGGAAAGTCTATGACGATGAAGGATGTATTGTTTGTACCAGGACTAAAGAAGAACCTCCTCTCCATATTTGCATTGGATGCAAAAGGTATGAGGGTTGCATTTGTAGATGGCCAAGTTCTCATGTGGCCAAAAGGAAAGACTATTGATGATGCAGTAGTAATTGGGGAACAAGAAGGAGGATTATACAAATTGAAGGGCCATCCAGAACGAGCTTTGGTCCATGACACAGTAGAGCCAAATGAACTTTGGCATAGAAGGCTTGCACATGTGCACTACAGAGCACTACCACTTGCAAGCAAAGCTGTTGAAGGACTTCCAGAAATCCAGTCAAAACATGACAGTGTCTGCAAAGGATGTGCGACAGGAAAGAACACAAAGAAGACATTTCCAAGTAGGGAGAGCAAGGCAAAAGGAATCTTGGAAATCATTCACTCCGATGTATGCAGTTCGATGTCATCCAGTTCATTAAGCGGGTATGTATACTATGTTTCTTTTATTGATGATTTTTCTAGAAAGACATGGATATACTTCATGAAGAACAAAGATGAGGTATTTAGCAAGTTCAAGGAATTCAAAGCCTTGATCGAGAATCACACTGAAAAGAAGATCAAGACCTTTTGATCAGATAATGGTGGAGAATTCACATCAAATGAATTCAAAGCATTATGCAAAGATTTAGGGATTAAGAGGGAGTTAACTACTCCATATAATCCACAACAGAATGGGGTTGCTGAAAGGAAGAATAGAACGATCATGGAAGCTGCAAGGGCCATGCTTCATGATCAAGATCTTCCCATGCATCTATGGAAAGAAGCTGCCAGAACAACGGTGTATGTACAGAACCGTACTCCACACAGAGTACTCGAGAACAAGACACCTGAAGAAGTCTTTTCCGGTAAGAAACCAGAATTCAGCCATCTCAGAATATTTGACTGTCCAGTATACATACACATTCCGAAAGAAAAGAGGACAAAGTTAGATCCTTTAGGAAAGAAGGGTATATTTGTGGGATACTCTGAAAGCTCGAAGGCTTACAGAATATACTTCCTAGGATTCAAGAAGATCGACATCAGCAATGATGTAACATTTGACGAAGACTCAGCTTACAACAAATCCAGAAAGAGACCTACTGAAGAACCTGAAGAAACATAAGTACCCAGAATTCATGACACAACCATGAACGAAGAAATTCAAGAAGAAGATCGAGAATTTGAAGAACCTCAAGAACTTGTAGATCCACCTCAGGAGAAGAATCCTCACAAGAGGAAACTTGCTTGGGTACAAGAAGCTATCCAAGGTGCAGAAAGATATGGGACTCTAGAAGAAAATACAGAGAAAGAAAAAGAACCAGGTCCTGCTCTAGTTATGCAGCCTTATTATGTGACTTCATCGATAAAGAACCTTCCAACTATGAAGAAGCGACATAAAGGAAAGAATGGAAGGATGCTATGATCGAAGAGTATCAATCGATCATGAAGAATGATGTTTGGGATGTTGTCCCAAGACCAAAAGGGAAGTCTATTGTAACTTCCAAATGGATCTACAAAATCAAGCATGCTGCAAATGGTAGCATAGAGAAATATAAAGCAAGATTTGTGGCTCGTGGCTTCTCCCAGAAAGAAGGAATAGATTATGAAGAAACTTTTGCACCTGTAGCCAGATACACTTCCATCAGATCAGTACTTATTCTGGCTGCAGTGATGAAATGGAAGATACACCAGATGGATGTCAAGACTGCTTTCTTGAATGATGTAGTGGAAGAGGAAGTGTATGTGGAGCAGCCACTCGGTTTTGAGACACATGACAGGGAGTCTCAGGTGTGTAAATTGAAGAAAGCCCTGTACGGTTTGAAACAAGCACACAGGACATGGTACGGCAGAATTGTCAGCTTTCTATCTAGCTTGGGCTTTACCAAGAGTAAAGCAGATTCCAACCTTTACTACAAGGGCTTTACCAAGAGTAAAGCAGATTCCAACCTTTACTACAAGGTTGAAGATGGTAACCCAGTGATACTCCTATTGTATGTAGATGATCTGTTTGTAACAGGTATGGATGGGTTGATTGCTAATACGAAGAGGAAGCTTGCTGCCGAGTTTGAGATGAAAGACTTGGGTATGATGCACTATTTTCTAGGCATGGAGGTGTGGCAGAATGCAGATGGAATCTTCTTTGGACAAGGAAAGTATGCAGTAGAGATCCTGAAGAGATTTGGGATGATGGACTGCAAGGCCATGACCACACCTATGGCATCGAACCTGAAGCTATTGAGCGATGCTTCATTAGAGTTGGTTGATGCTACGATGTATCGTCAAATGATTGGGTCCTTGATATACCTGACGAACACGAGACTAGATATTTGCTTTGTTGTGAACACTTGAGCCTATTCCTGATAGATTCGAGACATGTTCACTTGATTGCTGCAAAGCATATTCTGAGGTACCTGAGAGGTATAGTTGATTATGGGCTCAAGTATGAGGTGAATCAAAAGATTGACCTGGAAGGTTATGTTGATTCAGATTGGGCAAGCAATGCCATCGATAGGAAGAGCACTTCAGGATTCTGCTTCAGTATGGAATCAGGTGTGCTCTCCTGGTTTAGCAAGAAACAGTCTTGCGTGGCACTGAGTACAGCTGAAGCAGAGTATGTCGCAGCTTGTTCAGCTAGTTGTGAGGCAGTATGGATTAGGAAGCCACTGTCTAATTTATTTGATCTCCAACTGGATGCTACTTGTATATATTGCGACAGCCAGAGTTGTGTGAAGTTGTCGGAGAACCCAGTGTTCCATGACAAGTCGAAGCATATCGAGATCAAGTATCACTATATCAGGGATATGGTGCAGAGAGGAGCAGTGAAGCTCCAGTATGTTGCGACGGACGAATAGATAGCTGATATGTTGACGAAGCCATTGGCCAGAGTGAAGTTTGAGTACTTCAGGGAGAAGCTTGGTGTTCTCCAAATCGAGGTTTCCCCCAAGGGGAAGTGATGAGTCCGTGAGCCATTCTAACATGGTGAGAGGATTGGTTCCTTCCATGGTTAGATGTAAGGGCTGAGCCATTCTGTCATGGTGAGAGGATTGGTTCCTTCCATGTCAGATATGAGTGCTGAGCCATTCTGATGTGACTGTAGGATTGGTTCCTACATGATTAGATATAAGTGCTGAATGCCATTCTCTGGGAGAATGGAGGTACCTGGTCAGTTACCAGGAATACTTAGCCTGGGGCTGAGGGCCATTCTGATGTGACTGTAGGATTAGTTCCTACATGATCAGATGTAAGTGCAGTGCCTTTCCACAGATGGTAGTAGTTGTGTCCTATCACGCTGGTGGATGTGAGTGCCGAGCCTTTCCACAGATGATAGTAGTTGTGTCCTATCATGCTGGTGGATGTGAGTGCTGAGCCTTTTCACAGATGGTAGTAGGTGTGTCCTATCATGCTGGTGGATGTGAGTGCTGAGCCTTTTCACAGATGGTAGTAGGTGTGTCCTACCATGCTGGTGATTGTAAGTGCTGTGCTTTTCCACAGATGGTAGTAGGTGTGTCCTACCATGCTGGTGGATGTGAGTGTCGTGCCTTTTCACAGATGATAGTAGTTGTGTCCTATCATGTTGGTGATTGTAAGTGCCGTGCCTTTCCACAGATGATAGTAGTTGTGTCCTACCATGTTGGTGGATGTGAGTGCCGTGCCTTTTCACAGATGATAGTAGTTGTGTCCTATCATGCTGGTGATTGTAAGTGCTGTGCCTTTCTACAGATGATAGTAGTTGTGTCCTATCATGCTGGTGGATGTGAATGTCGTGCCTTTTCACAGATGATAGTAGTTGTGTCTTATCATGCCAGTGAATGTAAGTGCTGTGCCTTTCTGACATGGTGTTGGATGTGTTCCTCTTATGGACAGAGATGTGAGTGCTGGCCATTCTGACTTAGGGTTAGATATAAGCGCTGAAGAAGACCTGCATGGAGGCTAGGCCTACAACCAGCATGAAAAAGGGCTGGCTCTGTAGAACTTCCTGTGATGAGAAGAATCATGAGATAGCACCTGTGATGTTGTCCCCGTGATGATCCAGATCGAGTGATGATCTAGATCCAGTGATGATGATCCAGATCGAGTGATGATCCAGATTCAAGATGAAGATGACGAGATGATCCAGTTGATACAGAGAAGAAGACCAGTGCTGACAAATTGTGTCGAGAGAATACCTTCCTAGTTAAGAGGGAGTGTTGATGTATTTGTAACTTCGGAATGTATTCATCCGTATATCTTATGTATTGTAACTCGACGTTTATTTTGGGAAGTAACTGTAATGTATTTGAGTCATGTCATACCTCGATGTTCCTATAGGGAGATTCAATAATGTAAACAAGTCATGTCAAGTCATTGTGGGTAACCCTCCTATTGATCAAGGGTTAAAGTCCCCGCAGTTGCGGGGCCCTAGGGTTATTAGACTCTCCTAGAGAAGTCGGCCCTAGTGAGTTATTGTCAAGTCGAGAATTAGTATAAATAGAGAGTGAGCCTCTCTATTTATCACACACTCACTCACACTCAGTTGTAGCGCATAGCTGAGGAAGAAGAAGTTGTTGGGGCTAGAAAGAAAGAGGCTACTGCTGTCGAGAGATCATCTTACTGTTTTGGGGTTTTACTTTTGGTGCTGATTCTATCTTTGAAGAAGTTGTGGGGTTTTTTCCATTTATGGTTTCCCTGAGGAAAAACATTGTGTTCATTGTCTCTTGTGTTTGATTGCTGTGCTTGTTATTCTCTTAGTTAAAGATCCTAATATAATGCTAGCTTGAATGATAAAAATCTAACAAAATCTTCCTAAATCGAGGCTTTGCAATTTTTGTTGAGCAGTCCTTCTGCATATGCCCTACCTTTCTACAATTATAACACCGAAATAGTATTTTCCTATAGCCTAGCCGCTGTGTCCAAACGCTCTCGTGCATAACAATTATAATTTCTTCAAACAAACCTTCTCTCATGTCCATCTCAACTAATATTCTGGCGCATTTGCAATCGATTTTAGCTTCCCAATTTTCCTCCAAGGAAACGAATCTTTCCAATTTACTCGCAATTGCTTCTAAAATCTTTTCCTACCAGAAGACCATTGGTAGGCCTGGTAGTATTACCCATACCTGCTATAAATTATGAGGTGCCTTTCTTGCATTGAAGTCTACCGCCCATTTATTTAGGATTAGACCTGATGACCCCCACTGCCAGTTTCTTTGCAAGAGTCTTTCACCATCTTCCTTACTTTGCATTTTAATGAGGAACCAGCCTCTCGAGAATACGTAAAATTTTGGTGCGTAGCCGAGATAACTTCTCCAAATGGATTCTACCCACCTCTCCAACGATTCTCTGTTTGTTACCTTACCACAAAATCTCCCTACCAGAGCCAATTTCAGGTACTCAGGAATTTGTTCAATCTAGATGCCTTTACCAACTATTAGATCTGCATTTCCTTTCCTCGGTTGAATGCCCTTTCTTTCCCTCGACATTCTTGTTGTGGTTTTGTCAGGATGATGTCATTTGCATCATTTTCCTGCGTGAGTTCTGTTATCATTGTTGCGGGTGACCATATTTCTTTCTCACATGGCATCTGCAGGTGCATCCGCTTGCGTGCAGTGTACCACCTGATTCGTGCAAAAAATCAAGTCTCCCAATGCGCCGTCCTCATAATCAACCTCGTCGATATACATTTTAACAACCTTGTTAATAAATGCTTCTCGTTCTTGCGACTATGGCGTGACCCTTGGTCTGTGTGACTATGTGCCATCATGTCGCACTTGGCAGATTAAGAGAAGAAAAAACCTACGACCTCCACCTGTTTATTGCGTCTCGCCCCCTCGCACCTTGTTACGCCTTTGCAAAGCAACATTTTGGTCGCACGAATTTATTGTAAAGATCACCAATTCATTATTAAAAATATATATGTTATCTATTATGATAATCGTGTAAGCTGTAGCCTTACAAGTGGTATCAGAGCCGTTTTGTTGTTGACCTGTGATCAAATAATTTTTTATGGTGGAATAAAAAAGAAATACAAGCTTGTGGTTCCATTCAATTACTAAATATTTGAACAAATAAAGGAAGCTCCTCATGGGAGAAAAGAAAAAGGAAAAATAAGAAGGAAAAATGGAAAAGGAAAAAAGAAGGAAACAAAAATAAAATAAAGTGAAAAGTAAAAAGAAAAGAAAAAACTAACTTGTCCATTCCATGGTTTTATAAAACTAGCCCATGTTTTTATTATTATAATTTTAAAACCATAAATTCATCCATACCATTACACCTTGTCCACCCTTTATCTTTTATTCCTCTTCCTTACCATTAGTCTTAACCAAAACCCTAATCCTTATCCATTTCCCTTCAAAATAATATCATAATAATAAATTATTATTTTTAATAACTATTATTATTATATATATTTGATTTTTCTTCCAAAAATTATTGATTTTTTTATAATAAGTATTATAATTTTAAATAATAAATAATTATTATAAATATTATTTTTAATAGTTAAATTTTTGAAAAAAAAATCAAATCATTATTTTTATTGTAGAACTACCATGTTTTCGTCTTTCTACGAGATCATGTATGGCCAAAAACCCATAAGAGATGAAATATTTGAAGACATAAAAAGTAGCCAACTTGAAGAGAGTGAAAAAAAAGCACAGAGTTTGAAGACGTAAAAAAATCAATTGAAGAATTGAAAATGTTGATAATACAACAACGAGAAGAGGAATGAAAGAAGCGTGTCCACATAAAATCCAGAGGCACATGAGTCCTACCCCTTAAGTGAGTTGAAGGAAGAAGAAACATTTACGCCATCTAAATTCTCAAGCATGGGAAAGCAAGAAGTGACTACGACCATAAAAGAAGAAGCTATTTTGACTCTCGAGTTCTCAGATCAAGTAGAGCTGGAAACTACATCGACCCTCACAATAGAAGAAGGGACTACGACCATAAAGGAAGAATTTATTGTGATTCCCGAGTTCTCAGGTCAAGTAGAGCTGGGAATTGAATCTACACTCACGATCGAAGAAGGGACTAAAACCATAAAGGAAAAAGCTATTGTGACTCCCGAGTTCTCAGATCAAGTAGAGATGGAAACTTCATCGTCCCTCGCAATAGAAGAAGGGACTACGACCATAAAGGAAGAAGCTATTGCCACTCCCGAGTTCTCAAGCCAAGTAGAGATGGAAACTACATCTGCCCTCATGACAGAAGAAGGGACTATGACCATAAAGGAAGAAGCTATTGCGACTCTTGAGTTCTCAGGTCAAGTAGAGTTGGGAACTGCATCTGCACTCACAACAAAAGAAGCAACTGCCACTCCCAAGTTCCTAAGTAAAGATGAACAAGGTACAATGACAACTCCTAAATATTAAAGTAGGGAAGAGTCTGAAGTCGCTACTTCAACTAGAAAGGAAGGGAGGCCATGTCGACCGCCTCCTTATATCCCTCCTCACAAAAGATCCAGGCCACCAGACTCCAAGAGGGATAACAAAAGACACCCCAACTACAAACCTCAAAATACGATTCTCAGTCAAAATTATGTATGTCTACCAGAATTTCGCTGCGGCTTCTTACAAGGTAGGAAAGTTGTAATATCCCAATTTTGATCCCTATTGCATTAAATTGTACATGATGTAAATATCGTTATTTAATCATGGTGTGGAGCTTAAGGCCAAGGCCCCACCATCGATTTAGCATTTTATGTATCGACAATTAAAATCGATACCTATGGTTTTTGTGCTAGCCAAGCACAATATAAATTAAGACATCATGTAAATATGCAATTTAATAAAAATACCCACAACTAGTTATGCTATGCAACAAAGATATGGGGGCATGATTTCACATGAAATAGGGATGGAAATTATTCAAACTTTTGAACCAATAGTGTTGAGCCAAATGTCAATGAGAGAACCCATAAAGCTCTGAACTACCCATTTTGTCTTATGCACCTAATCATTTAATTCTTCCAGAAGTTGGTTGAGGTAGTTAATTCCTTGGGAAGGGAGGAGTATGGCAGTCAATTCGTATTGGGGCAAGCCATCATTTTTGGAAAAACGTATTTTGACTTATGGGGCAAGAAAACACCCAAAAATTGGTGCCCAAGCCATTCCTTGCCCATGCGTTTCTCTTACTCACGTAGCTGGAGCTAGCTGGGTGTTTTCCCTCATGATTTTTTGCATTTTCCTCATTTTCTCCATGCCTGGAAACCCGTTTTTGTATTGCTCAACAAATGGGAAGAAGAGAACCACGATTTGGAGGTTTATAGAGGTCGTTTTTGCCCCTGTAATGCTCGAGAGCATTTTCTGAAAACAAATTTCTCTCCTAGGGTTGTTTTCCCCATCTGAAATCTTGTTTTTGGTCGCCAAACCTTTTTCTACATACGCAGCATTTGTATTTTGCCGTTATGTACATCCCTGTTTTGGTCTAAAAGCCTTAGGAGTGGAAGAGGCCCATAATTGGCTTGATAAAGCTAGTGAAGAGAGGAACCTCACAGAAGGATTAAGAGGGGCTGCCTATTCTTCTATGCACACCTTGAAGAGCACGAGAAGAGAAGGTATGGCCTTAGGGACTGTGTAGCAGTGAACGAAACACTTCCTTGTGTTGGGTGTGTAGGTATTGTGGATGCCAAGCTAGATAGATCTTGTGTAGGTGTCCATGGCTCTGTGGTTGAGCTCACCAACTTAGCAATTCTACCTTTCCACTGCCTTAGCAGCCCGATAAACCCAACTGTAGATTGGCTTGGTTGAACTTTGATATGTATTTCGCTATGTGTGAGCCTATTGTTCCCTTTTTCCTTGTGGAAATCATGCCCAGCTCAGAGGTGGCAGCTGTGCTGAGAGATTGATGAGCACAACTGGCCTATGGTTGGGTGGAACGTTGCAGTGGCATAGCTAGTTGCGGGACAGCTCATTTACAAGATAAGTGCTCTCTTGTATTTTTTGTATTAAATATTGTAATGTATTTGTTTAATGTATTATTATGAACATATTGAATGTGTTGAAATGTATTCGCTTCTGCTGTATTTTCATTTGTTATGCATCTGTACCTATCTTTTATTTCAATGCATTATCTGTTTATGTTCATGGGGCTAGATCCCCAGTTATGATAATGGTAGAGCAGTCGAGTCGCGTCCTCTCTCTCGACGAGTAGAGGGGAGGGGACATGACAGAAGTAAGGCAGATTAATATGCCAACTGAAAAATCTATAAATTGTCTAGTGAAACTCCAGTAACAAGGACTTGTTAAGGAAGACAGTAACAAGGACGATGAAACATAAGAGGTAGAAGACAAGGATATGAAAAATCAAAATGAAATTAACAATCACAATGTCAATATCAATTGTAAAGAAATTGACGATGTCGTAGATTGTAATGATAAAGCTCAAAAAACTGTTAAAAATGAAGTCAACGTTAACAACAATTATGAGAGAATTGAAGTCGTAGAAGAATGCAATGATAAAAATAAAAGCGTTGAAGATGACCTTAATCATGATAATGTAGAAGAACAAAATCCAAAAGATGTTGCGACAAACGAAGAGATGAACATTTTACTAGTGGTCGCAACTCAAGATGTTCTAGAATCTCAATATCAAAAGGTTCCCAGGGAACAACTAAAGATAAGCTCGTCAGACAAGGAAGTAAGTACATTATTAGTCGTTTTCGCTACAGATAAGAAAACCATATCAAAGCATGCATAAATATTAGAAATCTTCGTCAAATTAGAAGATCAAAAGAACACCATCAGATTAGAAGCTTAGAAGAATACTCCATATAGTTGTTATGCGTTTATCTATTGTATCATATGCATGAAAAGATTTGAATGGAAATGCGACCAATTATTTCAAGAACTTTTAAACCATGGTACCATTATTCGCGGCAAGACTTTTAGTTGAAGCACGCTTATAGAAGATTCGTGGACGAATCTTTTCAGAATGGGATGACTTGTAATATACCAAAAGTATATTATATTATTCGTTAGTTTAGTTATTAATTATTTATGTAAAAGTCCATATTAGAAGGACACATTGTTTGAACGTGTCTCTTCATATATATATATATAAGTCGCACGAATTTATTGTAAAGAACACCAATTCTTTATTAAAAATATATATATTATCTATTATGATAATCATGTAAGGTTGTAGCCTTACACTCTTGGTTGGGCGTATTTCAACTGAATCTCATCATTTGGGCGCACCATCTGCTATCACCGTTGCTACTCTACCAAAATCGTGGATTTAAACTGCCTTTTTGTGTGGACCCGATGCTAATGTTTCATGGGTTTATTTAAATCTTCTTCTATGACCCTAATTTGTATTGTTTGAAGGGTCTCTTCCTTTCAGTCCATCGTGGCATGGAGCTTTTACACATTAAATTTTAATTCGGTTATCATAAGAGGTTTTGATGGGTTAAGAGCACTTGTAGTGAAGGTTAGTTATTTTCACTCCATCCTAGTCTAGATCTAGGAAATAATATTATTTTATGTAAGAGTTGAGTTGAGTTGCAACCTATATAAGGGTTAGCTCTCTCACTCATTTGGTATGGTTGGATAATGAAAACATTTCTCCCTTTGAAGCATAAATGTTATATCTTTCATGAAGCATATTGAATTTTAAAAGGTTTTCTTCTCTTGGAGTTATTTGATGGTTGAATTTTGAGGTAACATCATCTTTTTGTCATTGTAAGCTTCATTGTTAGTTCTAAGAATGAGTAGTGTTGCGCCATGGCTTGTCAATATTCTAATCTTGTTGCTTGTTCGAGGTATTAGCCGTCTTCAGAGGGGTACCCAATAAATAGCCTAGATTAGGGTTTGAGCTAACCAATTAATTCAATGTGTATGCAAAGCTACCCATCTTCGATAAAATTTTGCATGAAGTCTCAACAATTTTGGAATTGGAATTAGTCATGCCACTTTGCAGGGGTTCCAGCCAAAACATATACAAAAAAAGACATTCTTTGCGAGGCTTCAAATTCACCTCTTGATTTCTTGGATTTGTTTTCAACAATGTCTTCTTCCAACTTATATTTGTTTCTCTTTCCCTAGCACTTTGTCACATGTTTTGAATCCAATAGCCTTAGCTTGATCACATGTAATAATCCCACATAAATGTCTTTGACACGGGTATATGAACTTGTGTAAGTTTTAGTACAATGGGTGCATATAAACTTTGTGGTTCCACCCCCTTTCCCTCCCCCAAGCCTTGCCACATACTTCCACAAAGGTGTTTTATCTGTTTGTTTTTTCCCCTCATCGCTCTCATCATCATTATCATCATCCTCTTCCCCTTTCTCCTCTCCATGGTATGTGCCACTCCCTATCTCTTCTTCCTCATCATTGCCATTGGCATATCTATTTCCCAACACCACCATCATGATAAGAAGTGGAACCAAAAGAAAAGACCACATACCCATCATGCTTCTTGACTCAAGATGAGAATCACTAGTTCCCTGCAATAGAAAGATGGAGAAGGAGAAATGGGAAAGAGTAGGAGAAGAGAACACAAGATTTAAAATTTTAACATAGTGAAATATTTTTTCAAAAACAAACAAATATTGGGATTTAGAGCCTACCACTTTAGCTCTCCAATGGTGGTTGAATGTCTCCATGGAAGCCTTAAATCTCTCTTCCAAGTTCCTTCAATCACTGCTTCAATCTCCCTTCCAAGCTCTCACAAAATTGCTCACAAACAACTAGCAAGCCCACTCAAATCCCTAGTAAAGAGAAGTGAAATGAATGAAATGATAAAGAGAATGAGATCAAATGGAGTCAAAGAATGTTTAAATCCCCTAAATGAACCCTAACCATGCCAAAACATCCAAGTGAAACCATGCCTTGGTTTCAAAAACCAAAAAACCCAAAATTAGTGCGCCTCAACTCGTGGGAGCAATGAGGGAGCATTTTTGGGTGTATTTTTTTCTCTTGAGAGCGACTAGGGAGCGATGAGGTAGTGTTCTGACAGTGTTGCTCCCTCATCGCTCCCTAGTCGCTCCCTAAAAAACCAGGGAGCGTTTTTTTGGCTGGCTGTGGGCTTTGGAAGAACATTCCCAGGAGGAAGTGGGTAGGAATCATAGTTTTAAAAATCGGAATCAGACTCGGAATCGGTCGAGGGTCAACTCGGAAACGGAATCGGAATCGGTAATGAATCGGTCATAAATCGGCCGATTTGAATTTAATGAATCGGTTTGCTAAAAAATACATCAAATACTTAAATTTTAAAGGAAA
>LPNX010605220.1:1199439-1229006 GCA_001517045.1 Pseudotsuga menziesii
CTGAAATTTTTATTGGTGTAGCTGGGATGTCATTCACAATAAGGCTATCAAGACCAGCTTTAGCATTCATCAATAATGCACTTAGTGTCTTGTGTTCAGGGCCAGGACTTAGGGTAGGGAATAGGTTAGTTAAATTTTTAAAATTTAAAAAATAAAATAAACATTTACAAAGTTAAAACTTAAAAATGAAAAAAAAAGGGCATTTTTCCAAACCGGACCGGTCAGGTTCGAAACCGACCGGTTGGACCGGTTAGATACCGAACCGGACCGGTTTGGTACCAAACCGGTCCGGTTCGGTATCTAACCGGTCCCCGATCCGGTTAACCAACCGGTTTGACCCGGTTTGGTTCCGAATCGGTGAACCGGCCGGTTCCGATTCCGGTTGGAACGATTTTTAAAACTATGGTAGGAATCGTGCTTCCAGGAGTGATTTCTAATTGCTCCATCTGGGAGCAGGCTTTGGTTGTGAAGCGGGGGGTGGGGGGGGCATTCCCTCACAACCTAGCTTTGGAGGCTAGATTTGGAGTTTCACTTATCATTATTCCCTCTTGTTATGGAGGCAACCCTCTTATTCTGTATTGGAGACTTGTACATGTGGTTTTGACCACCATATTTCATGGATATTGTTCTGTTAGCTGGAGTATTTTGGTTTGTCTATTCCATCATATGCTAGATCTAGGGTTTTATTATTAGTTTATCATATGAGGAATATGAATTGAAAGCTATATAAGGATTTTTTTTATCCCTTATTTGTCATGGTTGGATTTTGAGAGTTCTCTATCTTTTGGAAGTTAATGGACATATCTTTCTTGGTGCAATTTGAAGTAAAAGGGTTTATTTTCCATCCAAAGCGTGGCTTATTGTTCCTATTTCTCTATGTTGTTGGTGAATTGTAGAGTTTCTAGAACTTGTCTAATTAGGGCCAATTGAAAGTGTTATTTTTGTCATTGGAAGGGTTTTATTGAGAAGTATTATTATTTCCCTTTGATGTCTTATGCATGAAATTATGAACTTGCTTCCATCATCTTTCTAGAGTTGTTGCTAATAATACTCCATTGCATAATACACACCGTAATTAACAATGTTTTGATGTGGTACCTTCTTGGGCCCTCCTAATCTATCTCGACCTTTCATTTATCAGCACGTTAGGGTTTTCTTATAATATGTGTATGCATCCCTAGTTTTCCTAACCATACATGAACTTGACCTCTTAGACTAGCCCCATGACTCTATTTGCTCTTGTAACTTGTTGGATTGGCTCTAGTCTCTTGGACCTCCCACCATCGTTTATATTACTATACTACGAAAAACATTTTGCTAAGCTATCTTCACATCACCTTGTCCTTCATTGCCATATCCCTAGAAATCTTATCTTAGGGAAGCCATCCTTGAGTTGGAGAAGAGCCAACCTAAAGTGTAGATAAGGAGTTATTGAGGTGACAGTGGATAACCCCTTTAAGTTGTGGTTGGGATAGCATTGTTCTTTTGGGCTTTCATCATTTATGCTAGTTTGAGCTGTAACAAAGTGTAAGTGTAATATGGATTTTTCTTAGGTAAATAGTGAAAATACAATGAAATATGCAAATTACCTAGGTCAAAAGTGAAACTACAATGAAATATGCAAATTACCTAGGTAAATTTATAGAAATGGCATAAATGTAAATGATACCAAGAAAACACTATGCAAATGCACCACCATTCTAGAGGACACTAACAACTAAGAACAAGATGTGAACTAACCATGCAACAACCAAGTGAAAGTAGTGACTAGAGAAAGAGGAAATTTTCCCATCGCAAATCCAACATGAAGAGCACCTCAATCAAACTGCAAAGAACATGATGCACAACTGAAGCAACCCCCATCAAACCATCCAACATGATCATCAACAAGGAGAAGTGAGTTTCCTTTACCAAAGATGGGCCATCAAATGCCAAGAAAGGTAAGGCCCCATTAAGAAGCATACCCCCAAGTCAATCCAATGCTCCAAAGGTACTGGCTGGAAATCTCCATCAGTGTGATAATAATCACAAGTTTACTCATACAATATGATGAGGGGTAACAGACGCACTTGTGCATTTTTGTTTTCAGCACTTGTTGTTGGATTTTGCACTCTCCTTAGCGCACTAGACCTATCCCTTTTTAGTAAACTTTGAAAGAAGCCCATTTCATATTTTGGGTAAGATTTGGTTACATCAATTCTTTTGTTGATCCTTGTAAATCTCAACAACATTAACGCAGTGAAATTTCTCTGCTTAAGGATGTTATAATAAGAAATTTGTTGAAATTGGGAGGTTAGAGAATGCTGTAAATGTTTCTTTAAAACATAATTATTTTTGCTCACTTCATTATTTGAAGATCATTCTGCCTTTAGATTCTTTTTCTGTCTGCTTCTATATTAAATTGTTGTCTAGTGCATAGAAATAAATTCTCCGAAGAATTTTTTCAAAGAAAATATGAAAGAAAAATGATTCATGAAAGGGTATTTGTATATGGTAAATAATATCATTGTATATTGTGCGTCTTATCCCTATCTTTCGAAATGACGTGTATCCATGTAAATCCACTTTGAGTTGGATAAGAGCATTAAAAAGGGCCTTGCAATCAAAATGAAGGTCGCTGCACCTTTTTTCTTTAAACCCCAGTATTAGGTCACTATTCACTATTGCTCATGTTTGCTTGGAGGTGAGAGATGAAAATTGAGCAATCAATGAGATAATATAGATCTTGTAATGGTTTTCACCAGTCTCTGAGCCAACATAGAACAAACTTAGTTACTACTCCAAGCACTTAGTTTCCAAACAAACTGCTTTAGCTTACTGTGTTTGAGTTAATGTATGGAGTTATCTTACTGTGTTTATGGTGTGATTCGAGATTTATTCCACAATGCTTTTTCAATACACACAATTCTCAGACAAAACAATTTATTTTATTCAACTCATACCAAAATTTATATTGTTCCCAGACATATGAAGATTATTTAAATAATCAGATCTGATAGCAAATTAAAAGACAGTCCTGTAGGTGACAATAGCAATAAATTAATGACCAAACTAACATAGAGAATCATTAACAAAGGTACCTCTCACCACCACAGTTCTGTAGATGACCAGACGTTGACAAATTCGTGGTAGCAGTGAATAAAGCAAGGATGAAGCTCTCCAACATCCACACCTTTACTGTATATTTGGTCTGGAATGCTAATAATCGATTACTAATCTCCCATAAAGTGCCCAACAACATTAAAGAGGCCTTGGATGGACCACAAAATGACTGTAGATTGCTGTAGCAGCTTGCAGGAAGGGAAGAAGATGTGCACAGTTGAGAGGAGCCGCCCTCCTCCACACTACAGTCGCCCTTCACCACAAGAATATTACCCTTTACCACACTACTCAACAGCAGGAAGATAAACTTGTGATTTTTCCCTCCACGATTTGACCACTACTCAGTGCATACGCCCCTTGCTACCTCAGATTTGATGGTGAATGAAGATAGCCTCCATTTTCAGTGATGCGTCCTCCTACAATGATAACCAGCAGATACACTGGTGACTGGTGTGCCCTCCTCTAGTTCTGGCAATAATAATGCTGCGTCCTTCTCCTTTGATGTTTCAGTTTTTCCAACTCCTCCCACAAGTGAATGCAACACATAAATCTCTGCAACTTCCTTCAAAACTCAGATTCTAATACGAAGAAATGATTTCGATCTACGACAATGAAGCACATTTAAGAAATCTGAATGATCTCTCCTCATACAATAGTTAGGGTGGACTGTTTCACCACCGAAACTATTCTCCTCTCCCTTAGGGTTTTGTCAAAGAGAAAACAAAGCTCAAGAGCTCTCAAATTTCGAAAATGCAAAAAACATGAATGAATGACAGAACGAGCTCTCTCTCCTTTTATAATTCTCTTTCACCTTTGTGACTCTTCGACTTACCTTGCCCCTTTTCTCATTTAATAAATATGAAATGACTTTTTAATGAGAATGTGACATTTTCATCTTTTATTTTCATTTTGACCTATTTTTGGCTACTTCTGTCTTTTTCCCCTTTTTAATTTTAAAGTGACTTTTACAATAGTCACTTTATAAATTTATTACTCAACATCACTTTATTAAAGTTCCCTTTCTCCTAGTGACATCAAAATAATAAATTTAATTTCCTCAACTGTCAGCTATAGTCCATGGGAATCAAAAGGACTAATCCGTCGTCCTGTGGAGTGATCAAGGGAAAAGGGACATGACAGAAGCCCCCTTTGTCAATCCTTTCTTGCTGACAGAATCCCTCTTTGTTTATTTCTTTTGCTAGTTATATCTCTTGTTTCTTTGTTGTGGCCTCCCTAGGCTTTATTTCATAAAGGTTTTTTTCTGTACTAAATTGGCCAGGAAATTTCTAAGAAACAGTTCCCAGAAGTTTCCTTACTTGAGAAGTTTTCCAAGACCTTTGGTACAGTCCCCATACTGGAAAGTTTCCTTTAGGAGAGAAATCCCCCTGTTAAAATTTCTATGTTAAATGCTTTTATGGAATGTGTACAATAAGGAGGCTTGAGAAAAAATGGCTTGTAGGTATCACAACTATTTCCCTTTTTTACAATTATCAGATTTTGAATATTGAAATTGTTGAGTATAAGATGGTTTGTGACAAAAATGAATTTGTTTGCTATGTTTTTTATTTATTTCTGATTTACCGTGACAAGGTTTTTAATATCGATCTATCCCTTCTAAAAGTTCAAAAAGCAAATGAGAAAAGGTTTGTGGTATCATTCATATTTCTGATTTTTGCCATGATTTATCCCTTAGTAGTTTGTAAGGTTCATTTTCAAAAAACAATTTTAAGAGGGTTGCATATATGTTTCTTTATGCCTTCTTGTTCATGTCTTTACATGATTTTATTGTAGGGTACGTACAGTACACAGATTTTTTCCTTGGCAGTCCTGTTGTCAAGCATGTTTATCTATAATCAGGTTTGTTCTCAATCTCTTAACTGCCTTTTCTTTTATATTTTAAAATTTGTTACTCGGCATATACATTATTTTTCTTTTTAAGCTTTTTTTATTTATCATATTACAAAGATGTCAAATCCCACTGGTTATTTAATTGAGTTTTCTCTTATTTTTTTCCAATAGCTAAAAGCTGGACTTAATATTTTGCATTTGGTATGGCATTTTTTAAACGTTTCAAAATGTGTAGTTGGGATGTTTATGTTGAACATCACAGTATGAGAAAAATGTTGATGATGAATTGACTCTCAGATGGGGGGTATTGATGAAGCTGCTCTAGATCAGTTGTCTCTTGTTACAAAGATGACGAAACATATTCGAGTGAGGGCATCAGAGAGTCAAACTAATGCTGCAGAATTAGGACAGTATTCTCCCATCTTTTTGTGGCTTTTACGAGTGAGTGACATTTCATTCATTTCTTGTTCTACAAAATGAGTTACAGAAGCTTCATGTATCGATGATGTCTCTTAAATTGTGAATTTTGTAAACATAAAGGTAGAAAGGGCATGAATCATCAATATGCTTGCTGAAACAAGAATGCTCTTGTATTGCTGCTTTCTCCATTTGGCATTGTACTATCATTCTAAACATTTTATGCTGTTAATCTAGATGTCTTTATGGACAGTATGATTATATAGATATTAGCAAGGACTAACTATTAGTTGCCAAAAACTACTTGAACTATTAATGGTTACAGGATTTTTATTTAGAATTACATGAAGATGGAAAAGGAATAACACCACAAGATTATTTAGAACTTGCATTGAAGCCAATGAAGGGAAGAATAAGGGATGTCGCTGCAAAGAATGAGGTAATACTTGATCATTTAAAACACAAAGCATACTGAGATAGAAAATAGAAAGAATGAAAGGAATAAAGTACAGGCTTTGTTTATTGTCACCACGCTACTACTTAGTGAGTGGTTGATTTATTTGTATTTATTTCTGCTTCCACTTCATCTATTAGAGCAAAATCCTCTGCAGTCAAGGAGGTTAATGATCATAATCTTCTAACCGCTTTCTATGTTCCCATGTATATGTCATTATTTGTAAAATTATGTGTTAAAAACTTAAAACAACTGCAGACATGATAAGCAACCACATAGCATTAATTATATGGACTTTGAAATTGTTTGTTATATTGTAATTATTTTCAATGTTCCACCAAGTTTTCAGGATGCGGGGATATGGGAGCGTGTAAATGCATGAGCGGCTTATATAGAAGTTTCCCTCTAATTTTAGGAAACATCAAGGGGGACGTCGGTGTCTTCAACATAGGAGGACACCACCAGAAATATTACAAAATTTATATTAGAATACATAAAAATTGAAAGTTGGAGCATAAGTATAGGAGGACACCACCAGAAATATTACAAAATTTATATTAGAATACATAAAAATTGAAAGTTGGAGCATAAGTCATTGAAATCTTTAACTTTATAAACTAAAAATTAATACAAGTTTACATCATACATCAAGTGAAATAAAACCATGTGTAAGCTATAACTGATAAAACAAAATCGAGAATACAACCATATTGAATGACAAAATGAAATCAACGCTACTAAGAAGGAAAATAGTCGACGACGTGGCCCTTTATCATTTAATTTTTTATTTTATGGTAAAAACTGTCAAAGGAAATGTAGGGACTCCATTTTTAGGAGTGAAATGTTTTCGTTCTACATTTCCTTGAGTTTCCTTCAAACAGTGACGTGGGGTGGGGGTGTTTCCAATGGAGTTTCCAAGTTTTTAGACGTGCAGGGTCGTGGAAGTATGTTTCCTAACACTTATTTTTTTGCTTATTCTTACACAAACACATCATTAGAGGAAATTTGAGGTCTAAAATGGGCCTTATAAGAAAACAAGCTATTGATGCATTAGTATTCAAGATCCAATAGAATTTGAAGAAAATGAGTCAACCATAATGGTTGACTAGGCATATTTGTCATAAAAAAACTACATTTTGTTTTCGTATTTCCAACTTATCTCCCCATGGTTTTACTCAAATTTTGAGCAAGAGAACTCGATGAGTGCTCTCGAAATTTGAGTGAAACCACTGGGAGATAAGTTGGAAATACAAAAACAAAAAGTAGTTTGTGTCTTTTCCTTTAAATTTATAATATTATTTTATGATTTTAACTATTATTTTATAATAACCGGATGTTGTACTCTCAGTCCAAACTTAGAAGGATGCTTCCCCAGCATTTCTGTTATGCCCTTCCTTGCTCTGGAAGAACAACTGCGTCCTTAATCACTGAAAATGTCCCCCAGTGGTATAGTTGCATCCCTCCTCCTCAGAGACACGTCCCAGCTGTTTTTCCCTTAGTCTGACTCCAATTGAACCCTAATGGCCTCTCCTTAGTCACTGATGAAGGAACCTCAGCTCTCTGGGCTCTCTCAGCCTCCCACACATGCCAACAACTGCTTGACGTCACCCCACGTGTGACGTGCTGCTGTTGTTGGTCACGCCCTCCTCACTAGCTGCTCATGCTGCTGCTCTTCAGTCTTAGAAGAACCTTTGTGAACCTTCTCTCTCACAGTGATGATGAAAGAACTCAGTCACTGAAGAACTGTTCTCTCATTGCCCTCGAGAATGTGCCCCCATCTTTTCCAGCAGTATGCGCCTTTCCCTTGGTTCTTACAGCACTGATCCACAATCCTTTGAAGATGAACTCTTTCCCTCTCTGCCAAAAAGCTTGGTAACTCTTACCCTCTAACTTCCTTTTATAAGTCACTGAGAAATTAGGTCACCAAAACCCTAACTTCACTTTCATGCAAAATTACTCACTTGCATCTCTCCTCGTTAATATTTCAACAAAAATCCGTGTGCTTTTTGGTTGTCAGTGAACAAATTTATTATAAATTTGTATTTATCAATGATACATGGGTGCTACAATGGTTTAAAGCCAGTGTTTTTTAGCATTTTACTCTATTGCGATATATTCTTTTGGATTTGTGACTTATATCTATGGCCTCTTTAACCACTTACATCATGTTGGAAGGCATTTAGAGGATCTCTGACAAGAACTACAATATGTGGAAAAAATGTATGTTGCCCATTTTGTAGTACAAGTGTTTGCTTGATACTATCTTGGTGAAGGAAACTCGCCCAATGATTGCGGGCAGAGAACGGGACAAGTTTGATGAGTGAGATAAAAAAGTAGTAATGTTGCTTAAGTTGTCCATGATAGATGCTATTCTTTCTAAGGTCTAAGCAGGTAATATTTTTGAAGTGATTTCAAAGCATTTGAAAGATTTACATTGTTGATTTTTGTAGTAATTGAGGACAAGTGCTCTACATGGTTTCAATGTTGGAAGCATGCAAAGATGTCCGAAATAAAAGTGTTTTTTATTAATTTATGGTGAAATAATTAATTAATTAACTTTTTATGATGAAAGTGAAATTAGGGTTTGGGAACGCTAAAAGTCACCAGTAAATTATTAAAGAGAGGTAGAGGATAAAAGATCAGTTGATCGAGCCATCCTCTCATCCAAAGATTGTTTGAGAGGGAGCGTGTTCTTGAGTAGTCAGAGAGCATAAAGCAAGGGTGCACTTCAATAGTTGTGAGGGAAGTGAATAGATTGGGGTGCACTTCTTCAGTGGTCAGGGAAGAAGAGAGCAGGGGCGCACTTCTTCCCCTGATTGAGAGGGGGCACATTTCCCTAAGCAATCAAGTAGGGTTGACGCCATCAGAGATTTCAGAGCAGAGACAGAGAGTGCACTTTTACCAAGTTGGCAACTGGGAAACATGTGTGAGTAGGGGCGCACTTTCTATAGCGCAACATTTACAATTGAGATCTAGGTTTGACCTTGAGATCTGGCACGCTGCCCAAGGATTCTGGTTTGTTCCTCTATCTATGAAATATTTGTTGTAAGCATTTCTATTTTCTATGGCACGACTTTCAAGAAATATTTGTTTTACTGGTTTTTCCCCATTGGGGTTTCCAAGGTAAAAATACTGTGTTTATGGTTGTGATTGGTTTCTTGTTTCACTTCATGTTATCAATTATTTGAGTTTATATATTGTTGTTCATAAAATCAAATCTAAGAATTTATTCTGCATGCATTTGGGATTATTTTATTAGAAGTAGTAATCTGATTATAAGCTCTAAAGAAAATTAACATGGTATCAGAATGCAGTCTCTGAAAGAAATCAAGATAGTTTGCACAATGATCTACAAGTTATTTTGATTCAGAGGGTTTGAATCACAGGTTATAAAATTTATAGGGACATGGCAATATGTTTGAGATTTGATGATCGATTGGAGGGGGAAACCAATTTTAGCGCATGGAAGGAGAGGATTACTTTGTTGTTGGAGGAACATGAGCTTTGGGACATTGTCAAAGCAGCTGTTACTATTCCTATAGATCCAGTAGACTTGGTCGCTTATAGTAAGAGAAAGATAATATCCAAGAAAATCATGTTAGATGTTGTGAAGGATTCTGCATGCTTACGAGATGCAGGAAGCATTGACTAAACTTTTCCAGAGTGGAAACGAGAATGAAAATATGGTGCTACGGGAGAAGTTTCACAGTTTGAAGATGTCGAGAGGTGAGTCTGTTACACCCTAGGAGATCTAGTGGAGTGGGGTTGGTTGGCTATACAGATTCACATTGGGAAGGTAGTGTTTTGGATCGGAAGAGCACTTCCGGTTGTTGATTCAACTTGGGTTCGGCAATTGTGTCGTTGTTCATCAAGAAGCAAAAGTCTGTGACATTGAGTTCTGCTGAGGCTGAGTATATGGCAGCCAGTCAGGCCAGTTGTGAATCTTTGTGGCTTCGCAAGTTGATGGTGGATTTGTTTGATATGGAGCTGAGTCCCACAGTTATACAGTGTGATAATCAGAGTTGCATCAAGCTCTCTGAGAATTTGGTATTTCATGATAGGTCGAGGCACATTGAGATTAGATATCACTTCATCAGGGATTATGTTCAGAGAGGGGCTGTTCCTTTGCAGTATGTTCCGACAGATGACAGGTGGCTGACATTCTCACGAAGGCTTTGGGTAGAGGGAAGCATGTCTACTTCAGAGATAAGTTGGGTGTATCGTCCCCGACCCTCTGACCGGCAAAGAGGACGCTACCAAACCATCAAAAGTCTCCGGGCAATAGCCCCATGAACATGAATAGGCATATAATGCTGAAATAAAAAGCTTTAAACATAAAACATACTATGATGCATAATCCTTCATATACATAGCGGAAGCAAACATACATTCATTCAAGCATACCACATGTTCATTATATTCATTAATGAGCAAATATAAATGTAGAGACGAAATAGTCAAGAATACTTATCTTAAACAGAATTCGTCCCGCAACCAGCTACGTTGCTGCAACGTTCCACCCAACCATAGGTCAGTGTGCTCATCAATCTCTCAGCAACATTGCCACCCCCGAGCTGGGCATGATTCCTCAAGGAATAAGGGTCAAAGCAGGCTTACACATAGCCAAGGTACACAAATCAGGCAAGCCCCCCCCCCAGAGCAGGGTTTATCAGGCCGTCAAGGAGCTAGGAAAGGCTAAATGCTAAGCTGGTGGCCTTAATGGAGAGCTAATGATGCCTACACTAGAGTTAACCCTGACCTCTAAGACATCCACACACCCAACACCAGGAATTAGTCCTTTCTCTGCTTCACAGTCCCTCAGGCCCTGACTTTCCTTTCCAATACTCTTCAAGGGTTGTGGAGAAGAAAGCCAGCAGTCTCACTCTGTCTGAGTGGCTCCAAACACTAGTTTCTCAAGCATACCTAGCCTCTAATCCCACTCTCAATAGTCCGAAGACCAACCACTGCAGATCGCAGTAAAACAAACAGTTCACAGCTCTGTGAACAAGGTGAAGACAACAGGGTGACAACCCCAAACGAGAAGGTGAACTCAGCTGAAGCCAAACAAGACGATTCAAAGTTGTTCTTTGCCCTGGCATGGCCAAAACAACTCAGCAGCAATCCCAAAAGATGTTTACACACACAACAACCCAAAACCAAGGAATATCAACAACCCAATCCCAAAATGAAACAACGGGAAACTTACACAGTCCGCAGATGGGGAGGAAGACGGATTCCCAGCATTGACAAGGAAAGCATACACACAGCAGAATCGTGCCTCTCAGGCCAACCTTCCAGCTCGTTGCGTGAGATCGCAGTCCCCAACTCCCGCGTGAGGAAAACCATCCCATTTCCAGCCTGTGCATGATGCACAGGATTCAGCAAAACGATGGGGAAAGTCGTGAGGAGAGTGAACGGAATGATCCTTTGTGTGAGGATTAACAAACGATGGAGAATCCCCCAAACGGTGTGCGTGAGGAAGCAGAATCTCTCTCTGCGTGAGGATGTCCAGAACGACTCGTGGTGGGAGGAAAAACCAAAACAACCCTCTGTGAGAGTGAGCAAGACCATAACCATGAAGAAGTGGGATTGTGGGAGAGTGGAGAGTTTTCTTTTGCCCCACGCGATGTGAAGAGGAAGAGTCCGCGGGTGGAGTGGGCACATGGGCAAGGACTGACAGTCCTGCCACACCGACCACTACTCAGCAATAACTGCTCCCAACTAATAGACAACAGAAGTTTAATGGGTGGTCGACACATGGAAAACTCCCAGTGACCCCCACGAGTTGGACAACCCCCTACGTTAACCTTAGGAATCATGCCCTTTTCATTCAACGTTGCATCATCGTAGCTAGCTGTAGGTTTATTTTAATTGGTGTGCATTTTTACATGATGCCCAAAACTATAGTGTGCCGGATAGCACGATATGCCATCAGCAACGATCCCTATTGCCGAAACATACACAACCAAATCGATGGTGGGGCTTTTGCCTTTAGCTCCTCACTACGATTAATTACAATATATACATCATGTACCTTTTAATGTAACGGGGGTCAAAACCAAGGACATCACAATCCCCTCCCCCTTGGAATAACACCGTCCTCAGTGTTCCAATACATAGGAATACATATACAATTTGCACATCAAAATTTCAAAATTTTTGCAGATCTGTCCCATGTTCAATTATTTACTTTTGAACATTCAGGACCAAGCCCCTCGGCTTCCATGAGCTTCTCAGCTTTCGGCTCATCCCCAAGTCTAGGAACTTTGTGGCTGCTGCCCTCTTTATGTTCCCTCGCTGGGCAGTCCCGGCGTAAATGATGTCCTCCGCATTTCCAGCATTTCGCTGGCTGCTTCATCTTTACCTGCTCAATTTCCTCTGAGTCTTCATGCTTGGACTGTTTCTTAACAGATCGCTTGGACGAATGTCCCATCATTGATCCACTTTCCTTGCCTTTACGGATTGTTCCCAGAAGGCTTTTTACTTCCTTTTGCAAACCAATAGAGTCTTGCAAAATCTGGTGGTTCATCTCGTTTTGCCTTTTCTGTATCTTGAGCATCTCTCCAAGATTCTCTTGGGTCCTGGCAATCGTTTGAAGGAGACTTCCAGCCAAGTCCAGCAACTTTTGGTCTGCTGCCATGATCAATGTGCACCACTGGATTTCACCTTTCTCACTTGTGAAATGCATCATTGAAATTTTGTTACCAAGTATTATATAGGCATTAAATATTAGTTAATTAATTGCCCAATTGGCATGTCAGTCCAAGTCTCATCAAGGAGACTTTCATATTTTTCATGCCTTCCCAACAGGCACATGAGCTCATTCATGTCCATTCTTGGGCAAGGAATTAACTATTCCAGCATTCACAATTTTCTTTAAGCAAATACACATTCTATTTTCAGTCATACATGCATTCAACAATCTTTTGTTTTCACAATGCATAAATATATATATATATATATATATATATATATATAATCAAAAGGAAAGAGAGAGCAGCAAGAGTATTTCCCCTCTTTGTCTTGTTCCATCCTGGAACCCACACCACCTGTGTGGCTTTTCATGCTCTCAGCCTCTTTCACTTCACCGTGAATGCTGGTCCAATCCCTCTTGGTCATGACACTTAGTGTCTCTGGTCTATTTCAGACCTCTCAACCATGGAGCCTCCCCACATGGTTTGTCTCGGCTGCTAGGAAATTCACAGTCTCACTAGCACCTTTTTCATTACTGCTCATTTTGAGCTCTTCAGGACAGTCACATGTCCACATGCACCCCTAGGGTGCTCTCATAGTCCTCGCTCCCAGTGATACCTATATTCAAACATTGAATAGATTCACATGTTTAGTTTATTTTCATTGGTTTTTATCTCTTAAACAAGAGTTTAAAACATCATAACCAAATCATATACACATGTATGTTCACAAGCAAGAAATTGCAAAATAATCCAATACTTATCTGTATTGTGCGTTTCCTCATTGGTCCACAGGATCTTGCTTCACTTTGCAAGCCTTGGGATCGCCTATGGACTTGGATGTTACGCCAGCACGTAGGCTACTTCACAACATCCTTTTATATATATATATATATATATATATATATATATCAGGCACAATCAAGCCAACCTTCAGTTGGGTTTACCAGACCGTCGACAAATCGCCTGCACTTATATCAACAATACACTTATATCAACAATGCACTTATATCAACAATACACTTATATCAACAATAACGACCCTTTCCAGGTTTCATTTCCAGTCGTGAGCTCTAATTCCACTACCCCATATCACACAAGAGACCACTCCCTTCTCTGAGTTGACAGTCCCTCGGAAATGTCTCCTTCTCTGTGCTCTTTAGTAGAAGGTAGGATGAGCTCAAGCCATTGTCCATTTAGTGTACAATACCAGGTTACATCTGTTTAGCCTGACAACACAAGCAATATAAGCATATTTGTTAGCGTTATTGCTCTAAAACTGTAATTACATTTCACATCATTCACTATCAAGTATTGAGACACCAGGAGTGCATCCACTCCCTAGGGTGTAATCAATATTGAACCATGTAGGCCCTATTCATACTCAAGCAATCGTTCATCATGGAAATAAGATCAAAACATGTTCTGCATATGGAATTTTTAATAATTTGACATGCATATTCTTAGCTAGGGTCACAGAACACTTATCCATTTGCCGCTGCAGTATTCCTTCGTTAAGGAGAAATGGGACTCCCTTCTCTGAGTTAACAGTCCCTCGGTTTGCCATCTCCACTCCTTTCACATTCCATATCCACACATGTCTTACCGACATAATCTATACCATCTCACTCATGTTGCTTACCAAACATGCAGTGCAGATGGGGCATTTCCAAAATACCCAGGGGAGTTTCACCCGAAACCCATTTCCAAGATAGGGAAACCCTCCCCCATGAAGTTTGGCTTCCGCAGGCCATCACACATGGCCTTCCTGCAGTGTGTACCCCTGGCACATTCATCAAGTAGCCAAACAGTCAATCAGTATCTACTAATACAATCCAAATTTGATTGTTCCATAACCAAGCAATGGCATTAGTAATTAAATGCAATATGAACTTGTAACTCTGTCTACTACAGAAATTGATTTGCTTGGCAATGAGGTGAACCTCAATTGTGGGTCTCTTGTAAGTAGCACCACTATGCCCATTATAATTTTATGCTTACTGGCATAACATGAATACCCACTTACAATGCGTCCTCCTGACACAATCTTATGCAAGCCAATAGTGATTAGTAGTTGTCAGCAATTTGTCAAATCCGAAATTCACAAGTTCAAATTTAACAACCCATTACGCATACAAACTATTCTCATAGCCATGAGACTCTTCTCATGAGGTTTGCCTCTCTCACATGGTAGATTCCGGCATTTGTCATGGTCTTACTCTCATTGCCATGCTCCAAACAATCTACCTGAAAACTGAACTTCAATTAGCCAAACACTTAGTAAGTCTTGATGCATATAACTTTTTCATTGTTGCAACAATCACTGAAGCATTTTCAGAATTTATAAGATTCAAACACTTCCAGCTGTTGATCACATCAATATTACCAAAATTCATTTACTTCACGCAATCATTATCATACTAAAATTTGCAAGGTCACATCATTTATGCCAAAATGAAATGTTCAGATACTCCTTACTCCACAAGCGTATCAGTGTACCACCTTGCCCTTCCATAGAGCATTTCCGGCAGCCAACCGATCATGACCACTCTCTTCATGCACTTACTATCCTGCATTCATAACAACTCTTGAAATGGTTCCAGAATTGTCATCAATTCATCATTTCAGCCATTAGTTATTCATAATATCACATGCACTATCTCAATGCATTCATGCAATGCATCACAACATTTGCACCCATACTTATGTATTTAGTTACTCACACCCTTCATATGCATCCATTCAATGCATAACTACAAGATTTATAAAATCTTTTAATGCATATCCACTCAATGCTACCTTGCATTGATTCAGGAATACTTATGCATTCAAACATATCGTGCATGGCCTAACCATGACTACTTCATATAGGATGCATGACTATAATCAAGATCATCAGTGCTTACTTTCCTTGGGCTACTAAGCTCATAACAACATAATACAGGCATGAGACATTTCTCTATGAATGCAGTATAAAATTCAAATACCCACATGGTATGAGACCTCTTGCTTTTACCACTCCATGCAATTGTCATAATTAAACTCTTACCTTCATGGGTCCTACTTACACCCTTGACATTACCAGTTTGGTTGGTCCTTTGCAGGAGATTGCAGAATTTGCTCACCAACTTTTGATTCTGGACTTGTTGCCTTACCCATTTCTCCATAGGGTTGCTAGTCACATTTGTCAGCATCAGCAACACATTCAGCCATGTCCATTGGAATATCTTATGCAATAATTATCATTAGCGGCTCATTATAAATGTATAATTCTCACTATTCTTACCGACATGTAATATCTTATGCATGCAAGGCATATCCTCATATATTTCATGTATAAAACTTGTAATCATAATTAGCAAGACAGGGTTTAAGGAAATTTCCCTTTTCAAGTCCCTCATCCTTGCATGGAACTCCTCTTCCACACAACAGCTGGATTGACTGCATGGTCTTGCTACCTCTAGGCATGTAATTCTTGAATAATCGTCCATATTGACAGCAACACATTTATTTTTCAAGCAATCACTAGCACTTTGTTGCTTTGCATTCAAATTCTGGTGACTCTCCCTTGTTCTTTGCTGGATAAGCTTTCCAACGCCTATCCACATGCCTCATTCTGACCTCGGGTGTGAAAACCACACCACTTCTAACATGATGATTTTCATCAAAATTAGGCAAAACATACAACTGTATTTTTGGTCTAGAATGTTAACTTCAACCACCTAGGATTTTTCTTCCTTTTAAGCCCTGAAATCTACTAACAATCTGCTGAAAATCCACTGAAAAATCCCACTTGAAAACCCCAAAAATTCTCTTTGCTCAAATCGGGTCTCATCCCATCTACAACTTCGACACTTCGGCGATCTAAGCAACAAATTTCTCCAACGCTCATCGGCGGCCCTATCAACAATAATTTTCTGCTGCATTGGCGGTTTCATCAGCTAAGGTTTTCCGCTGTATCGGACATGTAGTGGTCTAAGCTTCCAATCTTTATCAACAATACCAATATGTCGGCAATCGGATCCTCTAAGCACTACCGCGTCGGTGATCAGATCCTCTACTCATCGGAAGGCTAGTTTTCTAGGCTTCCGCAACGACGGCCAACGAACCTTCTGTGTCTTCCGCAACGATAACCCTATCGGCGGTCGAAGGTACTACTAATCGGATGAATAGTCTCTTAGGCGGCCACAACAGCGGATTCACCAACCGTTAATCTTTTCCGATCGGAAGTCTCATCAACTATAATTCTCCGATCTTCTAATATTTTTTGATGACGTCCATCGGCGGTCTAATCCTCTAAACTTCGTCGACGTTTTGCCACCGCATCGGCGATCCAAACAACTTAAGTTTTGTCGACGTCTCCGATACTTGGACGATTTTTTCAGAAATTTTTTTTTCCGAAAAAATCCTCTTTTCTTGTTCGCCGCATCGGCGTTTTCAACAACTATAGTTTCCGCAGTATCGGCACTTGAGTGCGCTAACATCGGGCGGTTAGTCTTTTAAGCAGCCGCAATGGCGGGCGGCAATCCTACTGTGGCTTCCGTAGACCCCAATACTCAATCGGTTGTCGGAGCAATTTTCCTCTGCGGCATCGGCGGTCAGGGACTCTATCCGTCGGAAGGATAGTCCACTAGCCAGCTGCAACGACGGATGCCCAATCAACTAATTTTATTTGAAGTAGTTCATCGGCAACTTCATCAGCTAAGCATCGGCGATGCGATCAACTAATCATCGCCGATCGTCGATGATTTCGCTACTTAAAAAAAATTTCAAAAATTCTACCGTCACTGTCGGTGGTTCAAACCACTATCCTCTTGTCCCCTCCGTCGACGTTTCGGCGCTCACATCCCCTAAGTTTCGCCGACCAATCTGCTAGACTTCGTCGACGGCCTGTCGAGCACTTGAAAAGCATTGCAGCGAAATTTACTTCAGGGACTTGCCGCTGTATCGGCTACCCCTTCCACTAACCTTTTCCGATGGCCGACGGGCACTTAGGAAAATTCTTACAATTTTCTTCCTCCGTCGTCATAACATCGGTTGGTCATTCTACTAAATTTCGCCGTCGCCAGGGTCTTCTGTATCGGACAACCGTTAGACTAATTTGTCTGCTGTGTCGGAGGACCTTCGTACTTAGTCCTCCGATGGGCCGACGGTTCCAACACTTAAGAAAATTTTCAAATTTCTCAAAATTCTCTTGTCATGCATAGATTCCTTCTGATTTTTGCTAGGCAAAAGGCAACTTGCCTCTGCTAACTGTTTCTCATGGCCCTCTGAGGCCCAAATAAGTTCTGTCACTGCATCCTCAGGGCCCATTCAGGCCCATGCTGTAACCTTTGCTCTGATACCATTCTGTATCATCCCCGACCCTCTGACCGGCGAAGAGGACGCTACCAAACTATCAAAAGTCTCCAGGCAGTAGCCCCATGAATATGAACAGGCATATAAAACTGAAATAAAAAGCTTTAAACATAAAACATACTATGATGCATAATCCTTCATATACATAGCGGAAGCAAACATACATTCATTCAAGCATACCACATGTTCACTATATTCATTAATCAGTAAATATAAATGCAGAGACGAAAAAGTCAAGAATACTTATCTTAAACAGAATTCGTCCCACAACCAGCTACGTCGCTGCAACGTTCCACCCAACCATAGGCCAGCGTGCTCATCAATCTCTTAGCAACATTGCCACCCCCGAGCTGGGCATGATTCTTCAAGGAATAAGGGTCAAAGCAGGCTTACACATAGCCAAGGTACACAAATCAGCCAACCCCCCCCACAGTAGGGTTTATCAGGCCGTCAAGGAGCTAGGAAAGGCTAAATACTAAGATGGTGGCCTTAATGGAGAGCTAAGGATGCCTTCACCAGAGTTAACCTTGACCTCTAAGACATCCACACACCCAAAACCAGGAATCAGTCCTTTCTCTGCTTCATAGTCCCTCAGGCCCTGACTTCCCTTTCAAATACTCTTGAAGGGTTGTGGAGAAGAAAGCCAGCAGTCTCACTCTGTCTGAGTGGCTCCAAACACCAGTTTCTCAAGCATACCCAGCCTCTAATCCCACTCTCAACAGTCCGAAGACCAACCATTGCAGACCGCAGTAAAACAAACAGTTCACAGCTCTGTGAACAAGGTGAAGACAACAGGGTGAGAACCCCAAACGAGAAGGTGAACTCAGCTGAAGCCAAACAAGACGATTTAGAGTTGTTCTTGGCCCTGGTATGGCCAAAACAACTCAGCAGCAATCCCAAAAGATGTTTGCACACACAGCAACCCAAAACCAGGGAAGATCAACAACCCAATCCCATAATGAAACAATGGGACCCTTACACAATCCGCAGATGGGGAGGAAGACGGACAAGGAAAGCATACACACAACAGAATCGTGCCTCTCAGGCCAACCTTCCAGCTCGCTGCGTGAGATCATAGTCCCCAACTCCTGCGTGAGGAAAACCATCCCATTTCCAGCCTGTGCGTGAGGATTCAACAAAACGATGGGGAAAATCGTGAGGAGAGTGAACGGAATGATCCTCTGTGTGAGGATTAACAAACGATGGAGAATCCCCCAAACGATGTGCGTGAGGAAGCAGAATCTCTCTCTGTGTGAGGATGTCCAGAACGACTCGCGGTGGGAGGAAAAACCAGAACAACCCTCCGTGAGAGTGACCAAGACCAAAACCGTGAAGAAGTAGGATCATGGGAGAGTGGAGAGTTTTCTTCTGCCCCACGCGATGTGAAGAGGAAGAGTCCGCGGGTGGAGTGGGCGCATGGGCAAGGACTAACAGTCCTGCCACACCCACCACTACTCAACAATAACTGCTCCCAACTAACAGACAGCAAAAGTTTAATGGGTGGCCAACACATGGCAAACTCCCAATGACCCCCACGGGTTGGACAACCCCCCCCCTCCCCACCCTTAACCTTAGGAATCATGCCCTTTTCATTCAACGTTGCATCGTCGTAGCTGGTTGTAGGTTTATTTTAATTGGTCTGCATATTTACATGATGCCCAAAACTATAGTGTGTCGGATAGCACGATATACCATCGACAACGATCCCTATTGTCGAAACATACACAACCAAATCGATGGTGGGGCTTTTGCCTTTAGCTCCTCACCACGATTAATTACAATATATACATCATGTACCTTGTAATGTAATCGGGGTCAAAACCGGGGACATCACATTGGGAGTGGTGAAAAACACCTTCCTTGGTAAGAGGGAGTGTTGAAAAGTTACCTAGGAAGTGTTTGTCCACCTAGAGTTGCCTTGGGGTGGACAAGGACACTTAAATGTGACTCCTAGTCATTTTGTGTATTTAATGAAGTGAAATGCAATTTATATTTTTAAAGTGACTTTATTAAAAAGTTAAGTGGGTATTTTCTTAAGTTCACATTTAAAAGTTAAGTGAGTGATTAAATAGAAAAAGGGGGTTGCTCAACTTTATTAAATGACATGAGTGCATTAAATATCATTTATTTTTTATTTAATGGAGCATTTAATGTGAACCCTAGATCTATTCTAATCTTAATCGTTAGATTCACAGGGGAAGTTGCCATGAACATAAAGGCTAGGGAAAGGCAAAAGTTCATTCATTGTGATCATTCCAAAAGATATTTTTGTGATCATTGTAAGAAAATTCTTACAATTTTCTTCCTCCGTCATCATAACATCGGCTGGTCGTTCTACTAAATTTCGTTGTCGCCAGGGTTTTTTGTATCGGACGGCCGTCAGACTAATTTGTCCATTTTGTCGGAGGACCTTCGTACTTAGTCCTCCGATGGGCCGACGGTTCCA
This sequence comes from Pseudotsuga menziesii, assembly GCA_001517045.1. Taxonomy (NCBI): domain Eukaryota; kingdom Viridiplantae; phylum Streptophyta; class Pinopsida; order Pinales; family Pinaceae; genus Pseudotsuga; species Pseudotsuga menziesii. The sequence continues at coordinate 1,219,757 of LPNX010605220.1, forward strand.
ACACTTACGAAATTTTTCAAATTTCTCAAAATTCTCTTGTCATGCATAGATTCCTTCTGATTTTTGCTGGGCAGAAGGCAACTTGCCTCTACTAACTGTTTCTCATGGCCCTCTGAGGCCCAAATAAGTTCTGTCACTGCATCCTCAGGGCCCATTCAGGCCCATGCTGTAACCTTTGCTCTGATACCATTCTGTATCGTCCCCGACCCTCTGATCGGCGAAGAGGACGCTACCAAACCATCAAAAGTCTCCGGGCAATAGCCCCATGAACATGAACAGGCATATAATACTGAAATAAAAAGCTTTAAACATAAAACATACTATGATGCATAATCCTTCATATACATAGCGGAAGCAAACATACATTCATTCAAGCATACCACATGTTCATTATACTCATTAATCAGTAAATATAAATGCAAAGACGAAAAAGTCAAGAATACTTATCTTAAACAGAATTCATCCCGCAACTAGCTACGTTGCTGCAACGTTCCACCCAACCATAGGCCAGCGTGCTCATCAATCTCTCAGCAACACTGCCACCCTCGAGCTGGGCATGATTCTTCAAGGAATAAGGGTCAAAGCAGGCTTACACATAGCCAAGGTACACAAATCAGCCAACCCCCCCCCACAGTAGGGTTTATCAGACCGTCAAGGAGCTAGGAAAGGCTAAATGCTAAGATGGTGGCCTTAATGGAGAGCTAAGGATGCCTACACCAGAGTTAACCTTGATCTCTAAGACATCCACACACCCAACACCAGGAATCAGTCTTTTCTCTGCTTCACAGTCCCTCAGGCTCTGACTTCCCTTTCCAATACTCTTGAAGGGTTGTGGAGAAGAAAGCCAGCAGTCTCACTCTGTCTGAGTGGCTCCAAACACTAGTTTCTCAAGCATACCCAGCCTCTAATCCCACTCTCAACAGTCCGAAGACCAACCATTGCAGACAGCAGTAAAACAAACAGTTCACAGCTCTGTGAACAAGGTGAAGACAACAGGGTGACAACCCCAAACGAGAAGGTGAACTCAGCTGAAGCCAAACAAGACGATTCAGAGTTGTTCTTGGCCCTGGCATGGCCAAAACAACTCAGCAGCAATCCCAAAAGATGTTTGCACACACAGCAACCCAAAACCAGGGAAGATCAACAACCCAATCCCATAATGAAACAACGGGAACCTTACACAGTCCGCAGATGGGGAGGAAGACGGATTCCCAGCATTGACAAGGAAAGCATACACATAGCAGAATCGTGCCTCTCAGGCCAACCTTCCAGCTCGCCGCGTGAGATCACAGTCCCCAACTCCTGCATGAGGAAAACCATCCCATTTCCAGCCTATGCATGAGGATTCAGCAAAACGACGGGGAAAATTATGACGAGAGTGAACGGAACAATCCTCTGTGTGAGGATTAACAAACGATGGAGAATCCCCCAAACGATGTGCGTGAGGAAGCAGAATCTCTCTTTGCGTGAGGATGTCCAGAACGACTCACGGTGGGAGGAAAAACCAGAACAACCCTCCATGAGAATGAGCAAGACCAAAACCTGTGAAGAAGTGGGATCGTGGGAGAGTGGAGAGTTTTCCTTTGCCCCACGCGATGTGAAGAGGAAGAGTCCGCGGGTGGAGTGGGCGCGTGGGCAAGGACTAACAGTCCTGCCACACCCACCACTACTAAGCAATAACTGCTCCCAACTAACAGACAACAGAAGTTTAATGGGTGGCCGACACATGGCAACTCCTAATGACCCCCACGGGTTGGACAACCCCCCCGCTTAACCTTAGGAATCATGCCCTTTTCATTCAACGTTGCACCGTCGTAGCTGGCTGTAGGTTTATTTTAATTGGTGTGCATATTTACATGATGCCCAAAACTATAGTGTGTCGGATAGCACGATATACCATCGGCAACAATCCCTATTGTCGAAACATACACAACCAAATCAATGGTAGGGCTTTTGCCTTTAGCTCCTCACCACGATTAATTACAATATATACATCATGTACCTTTTAATGTAACCGGGGTCAAAATCGGGGACATCACATTGGGAGTGGTGAAAAACACCTTCCTCGGTAAGAGGGAGTGTTGAAAAGTTACCTAGGAAGTGTTTGTCCACCTAGAGTTGCCTTGGGGTGGACAAGGACACTTAAATGTGACTCCTAGTCATTTTGTGTATTTAATGAAGTGAAATGCACTTCATATTTTTAAAGTGACTTTATTAAAAAGTTAAGTGGGTATTTTCCTAAGTTCACATTTAAAAGTTAAGTGAGTGATTAAATAGAAAAAGGGGGTTGCTCAACTTTATTAAATGACATGAGTGCACTAAATGTCATTTATTTTTTATTTAATGGAGCATTTAATGTGAACCCTAGATCTATTCTAATCTTCATCGTTAGATTCACAGGGGAAGTTGCCATGAACATAAAGGCTAGGGAAAGGCAAAAGTTCATTCATTGTGATCATTCCAAAAGAGATTTTTGGGAGAGAAGAAGAAAAAGGAGAGAGTGAGGGTTTGAAGAGATTTTGAACCAGGAGAGAGAAAATTCCAGAATTATGAAGTGGGCACATTTCCCAATAATTCTGAATTTTTCAAACAAAGCTAGCACAGAAATCATGAAGGATGAACTCATTTGTTGGCACGAAAATCGAGAAGATCCATATTGTACCTATCCGTACAATTTGCACAGAAATCGAGAAGATTTTGTACAGTAATTAATGCAGTCCATACAGCATTAAATGCTACTGCCAGTGATCGTACATGGAACGAATTTCGAGGCTATTTAATGTTGTAGGCCATACGCTGTCAAACCCTACAGTCCATACCGTCCCACACTTGTGCACAGGCATTGAGGTGTTTTTTATGAGTAGTCCATACAATTTTGGCAGTGAAGTTTTTGGCATGAATTTCGAGAAGGGATTGAGATAAGTACTGTTGTTCTGGGGTTGTAAATTTTTGTCTGATAAATTAATAAAACTCTCTCCCTCTGAAAATAGGTTTTTCCTTAGGGGTTTTGTCCTAGACCATTGGTAAAAACAAGTGTCTAAATTTTCATGTGTGTAAATGTCTAAAAATCTCTGAGTTTTGTTTTTCCAGTTTGAAAAGAAAATTTCTGAGTTTGTTTAAAATTGAGAAAAAGTTTTCACATGTGTTTCAGTCTGGTTAATTTGTGAAAAATTATGCATTGAAAGGGTTGGGCATTAAACAATGCAGAGAAGCCTAAGGGATTGAAACCGGGTTGGGGAATCTTTTAAAAACTTTCAGAGCTACTCTTGTAAAGTAAGATTGCATAGTCTCTGACTTCTGAGCTCTTACATTTTTGAGTTGATTTCTCAGGGTCATCTTCCTATTAATGTTTCTTCTTGCAAATAGCCCTGATAAGGCATTAAAGATTTCTTTCGAAGTCTCCATGGATGATACTTGAGGAATCAGATTATCTTTGATTGAATCAGCTATGATTCTTTTAGCTATGATCATATCCTTCTTCTGTTTGGTTTTAGCTTCAACTTCTTCTGGTTCTTTCACTTCCTCTTTCACAAATTTGTCTAGATCATTCTCTTGGAGGATGAGCATGATCTTGTACTTCCATGCTCTGAAGTTTTCAGCCCCTTCAAGCTTTTCATCTAGCTTGGTATTCTTTGTCATCGTTACAAAATTGAGAACCTCCAATGGAAATAGATAGAAAGATACTTGCAGAAGGCAGCTCCTGACTCACCTTCTTTTTGAGGTCCTAGGTTTGGAGTAGAAACCCTAATTTTGCAGTTGTAATCACAGGTGGAGCTGAGTGGTGGAAAAGATGCGCCCTCCTGAGGCGAGGTAGACTGTATCTTCCCTTTTCTGAGATTGATGATGAAACCCTGGGAAAATTGAAACCCTAGTTTGTCTCGACAGTAGTAACAGGTCCAAAATTGAAAATTTTTGGAATTCAGTTCTGTCACCATAGAAAGATGCGCCCTTTAGAGGCGAGTTGGATGAGCCCTCTTTTTTGGTTGATTTGTCGAGGGATTTGTTAACAACAACAAACCCTAGTTGTGGAGTGTCTCCTTTCAGGGTGGCCCTGATACCCTATTAAAATTCTTTATAATTGCTTAGATGGTATCTCAAAACAATTAGCCACTAGAAAATCACTGAAAGAACATGCACAAAAACATAAGAACACAAGAACACAGATATTTTCCTAGGGGAAACCACAAGGGAGAAAACCTTGCAAAACTTCCTCAGTATAGAACTCAACCAGTGCACTGTAAAATCCAGACAACAACTACTTCCTTCTTTCTGGTGCACTACTACTTCTCTCTCTTGCTAAAACCAGCTTGAGTGAGTGTGTCTAAATGAAGGGGAGAGCCTCCCTATTTATATTCTTTTGTTGACTTGACCTCTAACTTGATGGGGCCAAGTTCACTAGCTGTCAAGGCCAACTTGTCCAACTGGACATTACAAATAGCATTTATTATATTGACACTTGGGTACTAATGACTCGACTTACATTCGGAGATTTACTTTGCTTCTTTCAATGACACTGATAAGACCAAACTCATCTCTTGAAGGAGGAATACAATACTACTTGGAATATCTTTCGAAGTTACAATAAATTAACATGCACAAATTGAAGAAGGATTTGTACAATCTCAAAAAAACCCATGGGATAACACATACAGTTACATGAGAAGCTTGAGGATCACCTGGAGTGATGGAGATCTCAACCTTTGCTATAAACCCTACAGAGGACGAGAAGCTCATAGATGGGTGCAAGAGGAACTTTCAACAAAGTTCGAGATGGAGGATATCAGTATCCAGTGATCTTGAGAGATGACATAGATGGATACACAGAAGATTAGCAGCAAATGAGGCTACTTGTCACTCCATAATAGAATGTCCCTATACAGAGAGTACAAGATGCAGAGGGAGGATGGTGCTTCGCTTCAAAGGGAGTGACTATAGTAGATCTCAGAGTTTGAGAATCTTGACATGATTCTTGATATTAGAGGTGTGGCAGTATCCAGAGGAGATTTTCCTTAGCCAAGGAAAATGTGCGGTTGAGATCTTGAAGAGGTTCAAGATGTTGGACTATAGCTACACCAATAGCATCAAACTTGAAATTGTTGTGTATTGATGCCACAGTCTACAGGAAGATGATCGGTTTGTAGATGTACTTAACAAACATGAGGACGAATATATGCTTTGCGAAGAACACTTTGCGCCAGTATATTTGCGGCAAAGCATGTGTTGAGGTACCTAGAAGGTACGATCGAGTACGGCCTCAGATATGCGAAAGTTTAGAGGATCTTTCTACAGGGATATGTTGAATCCGATTGGGTTGGTAGTGCTACAAATAGGAAGAGCACTCCAAGGTGCTGCTTCAACTTGAGGTTTGGCATGATTTCTTGGTGCAGCAAGAAGCAGACGAGTGTAGCACTGAGTACAGTCAAGGTAGAGTATATTGCAACTTGTTCAACAAGTTGTGAGGAGCAGTGAAGCTTCTGGATATTACGACGGACGAGCAAATAGTCGATGTCTTAACCAAGTCTCAGGCAAGGGTGAAGTTTGAGTACATTAGGGACAAGCTTGGATTTATGCAGATCGGTGTCCATTGCAAGAGGAAGTGATGAATCCATGTGGTCTTCACATCCAACATGAAAAATGGTTGGCCCTATGGAAGACATTTGAGGTGTGTGCCCATAATGAAAAAGGACTAGTCATTGCATGGGTGCACCCAGTATGAAAAAAGGATTGGTTACTGTACAGAGAGCCTAGTTATATCTTCGTGGGTAGATCCCAACATGATTGGTGACATCACCGAGGGTGTATCCCAGTATGATTGGTTGTATCATCAAGGGTAGATTCCACCATGGTTGGTGACATCCCTAGAAGGAAGATCTCAGGAAGGTTGGTCGTATCTTCAAATAGGAAGATCCGAATGAGATGTGGTCTGACATTCGTTACCGGATGTTGTGGTCTGGCATTCATTTGTAGATATTGAGGTCTTGCATTTATTTGCGAACGTTGTGGTTGTGCATTCATTTGCGAACGTTGTGGTCCGACATTCATTTTCGGACAGTCTTGCACTCAGTTGAAACGATGTGGTCATGCATTCATTTGCGAACGATGTGATTCTATCATTCTTTATGCTATGGGTGATTCTGCATTAATTTGAGAGTGTTGTGTTGTGTTTGCATGTGTGGCATTGCAGGTGATGCTTAAGATGATGATGCTTGAGATGATGTGATGTGCCGAGATGTGATGCTCGTGATGATGTGCTGAGATGTGATGCTCGTGATGATGTGTTGAGATGTTATGCTTGTGATACTTGTGATGACGTGTCGAGATGTGATGCTCGTGATGATGTCCCGAGATATGATGCTCGAGATGATGCTCATAATGATGTGTCGAGATGAGATGCTCAAGACGATGATGTGATGTTCCGTGATGATGATGTTCCACGGATGATGATGATGATGTTGATATAGTTGGGAAAAATTCCTATGACATATAGACTCACCAATCAGTTGTACAATTGTGTTGTGTTATAGAATACCTTCGTTGTTAAGAGGGAGTGTTAAAGAAATGTAACTGCGAAAGATATTCTATTTTGTATTATTATTCTTATTCCTCTTCGGAGATGTTGTTCCTCCAATTAGGGATGTCATTGATGTATTTGGTCATGTAAAGTCTTGAGGTAAAACCTATGTTGTAAGTCGGGTTAGTAGTACCCACAAAATTATTATTAAAATGTAATTTTGAGTCTCCCAAGGCAAGTCGACCCTGTTGGGTTATTAGGCCTCTCCACTGATCAATATAAATAGGGGAGGCACCTCCCTCATTTGGACACACTTATAACTCAAGCAAGTTCGCTAGAGAGAAGGAGCAGTCCATCTGGGAGAGAGGAAGTAGTCAAGTCTTATTCTGGGGTCTTACAAGTCTTATTCTTGAGGTCTTACACTGTACTTGGTTGAAGTCTATATCGAGGAAGTTTTGCTCGGTTTTCTACTCCACGAGGGTTTCCCAGGATAAATCTCTGTGTTCTTTTGTGTGGTTGTGCTTGTCATCCTTTCAGTGATCCTTTTACATATGGTTATGATGTTATAATGCTAATTGTTTTAAGATCTTGTATAACCATTAAAATCTTAACATGCTCTTGGCTAGTGTTGAAAACATCAGCGAAAAATCGACAGCTTCTACTTTGAGCCGATTTTTTGGCGAGTAAAAGTCGCGAATTTTTTAAAAATCGTGAAGTCGTGACTTTTTATAAAAAGTTGCGACTTTTTGGAAAAAATTGTCGGTTGACCCAAAAAGCCGCCCAACAACTTGGATCCACGGCTTAAGAAGTCAAAATCGGGTTTTTTTTGGTCATTTGAGTAAGAGGCTTGTTGGAGAAGGAGTGAGAAGGGAAAGAAGAGACCATCTCCGTTAAGGATTTTTGTGGAGAAAGGGTTCAAGATTCAAACTAATCAACTCAATCTTCCTCACAGGTATGTACATTTTATCCCATTGTTTTACTATCTTTTCCATGGATTGTTTTCATGTTTTCTTGCATATTTCTTCGACTATTTATTTGCCTACTTTTTGCTATTTTTTTTGCCATTTTGCCATTTATTTCCATGCCCAAAAATGTGAAAAACAGTCACAATGTAAGGGGGATTTAGAAATTATTATGGAATAGAATGCTTTCCTTTTTAATTGTTTAGCCGCCATCTTCTTACCTTTCATGGCTTAAAATCTAAATTTAGAGGTCTAATTTTTAAGTTAAAATGTTGCTATTTTTTTCCAATGGGGTTTAATGTAATTTTTTTTGTTTTTTATGTCCTAGGCTTGCATTTTGAGGTTGTCTTTTCAATTGCAAAAATGACAAAGGCATTGGACCCATTTTGGCAGTATGGTGAGCCCGAGGATGGAACAAATAGGCAAAATTTGTGTTGCAAATTATGTGGGCATCACGAGGGGTTAATAGGTTGAGATACCATCTAGCCAAACTACCTGGCCATGATGTTGGCCTTTGTACTGCAGTGACCTTGGAAATCATGAGATCTTCCCATGACGCCATCCATGAAAAAATTAGAAAGAAGGATGAGATGGCTACAAGCAAAGCTGAGGTTTCAGCTTTTGGCAAAGCAAGAAGTGTAGGTGCATCTCTAACCACCACTATCGGTGAGGGTAGTGGGAGGGGCTCCTCAACGTCACCTATTGGGAGGGCGGGGCTCTCATCCTATTTTGTTCCACGAACAGGAGGTGGATCACAACCTTCTATCAAGTCAGTTGTAAAGTAATCGAAAAAGGTAGAAGCGGATAGGGTAATGGGGACGTGTCTTTACTGGAGTCACATACCTCTTAACATTGTTAAAAACAATCTATTTTGGCAGTCGATGTGTGATGCCATTGCAGTAGTTGGCCTAGGGTATAAAAGTGCCACCTTTGAGGATTTTTTGGGCCCAATCCTTCAAACAGAAAAGAAGGACATCGGTGCTAGGTTGATAAAGTTCAGGAAGTCATGGGAGAGCACTAGATGCACAGTCATGCCAGATGGTTGGACAGGTGGTAAGGGTAGAACCCTTATCAACTTCTTGGTACATTGTCCTAGATGTACCATGTTTATAAAATCAGTGGATGCATCGACACATGTAAAGGATGCAACACTTTTATGCAAGTTGATGGATGGGTTCATCAAGGATATTGGGGTGCACAATGCTGTGCAAGTTATTACAGATAATGCAACTAATTATGTGGCTGCTAGCAGGATGCTTATGTAGAGGTACCCCAGTTTGTTTCGGACTCCATGCGCAGCTCATTGCATTGATTTGATGTGGAGGCATAGTTTTAAAAATCGGAATTGGACTCGAAATTGGTCGAGGGTCAACTCGGAATCGGTAATGAATCGGTCATAAATCGGCCGATTTGAATTTAATGAATTGGTTTGCTAAAAAATACATCAAATACTTAAATTTTAAAGGAAAACAACATTTTCAAGATTATAATCCATGATTCCAAGGCATTGAAGACAAATTAACCAATGCCATTTCCAATTTCCAATTGAGAATTTACATACAATCTGCCAAGAGACTGTAGCAATATTGGCTGTGAAATGATGAAGGCATTTGTCCCTTGGCCACAATGAAGCTTTCTGAAGGTTGATTTTGTTGAGATGAGCAACAAAATCTAAGAATCTGAAGGCATTTAGTTTAATTAACTAACACAAGGTCTGAAATAGATGTGTATAAGTGTAAAATCTGTGTATTTCAGTCATTATGACAGCAGTAGTATG
>LPNX010605220.1:1229195-1242801 GCA_001517045.1 Pseudotsuga menziesii
ATGAAGGAATGCACCTGGCCAATCACTAAGCCACCAGCATTATTACTATCTCCTGTTTGTTTTAGGCCTTTCCAAACTGGACCGGTCAGGTTCGAAACCGGCCGGTTGGACCGGTTAGATACCGAACCGGACCGGTTTGGTACCAAACCGGCCGGTTCGGTATCTAACCGGTCCCCGATCCGATTAACCAACCGGTTTGACCCGGTTTGGTTCCGAACCGGTGAACTGACCGGTTCCGATTCCGGTTGGAACGATTTTTAAAACTATGGTTGGAGGATATGGGGAAAATTCCCTTTTATCAAGGTGGTGATAGATCGAGATAGGAGCATCCCCAAGTTCATTTGCAACCATGCTTTTTTTCTTAGTCTCATGAGGAGGCACACCAAAAACAAGGAGTTGAAGTGTCCTGCAATCACGTGTTTTGCCACCGCATTTATTACTCTTCAATCTTTGCTTCATTGCCAGTTTGAGTTGAAGCAAATGTTTGTTTGTGATGCGTGGCATGATTGTGCTTACAACAAGAGAGAGGATGGGAAAACCATTGCCAAGTTGGTGTACTCTGACTCCTTCTGGGAAGGAGTGGAGGAAGTGTGCTCAGTGAGTGAACCTTTGGTAAGGGTTTTGAGACTTGTTGATGGTGATAAGCCCACAATGGGTTTTTTGTATGAGGTCATGGATAGGGCCAAAGAGGCCATTCGAAATTATCATGCGGGTAAGGGTACCCGGGGCACAACAAGCACATGTTGTTATGGGATTTGATTGATAGTCGATGGACCGAGATGCTTCATTGACCCATTCATGCAACAAGACTCTTCGTCAACCCTGCATTTTCCTATAAATGCAATTTTGATTTTGATGGTGAGGTTTTGGAGGGGCTCCTCACTTGTATTCAGAGGATGATACCCAATTATGAGACTTGCAATGCTATCAATCGCGAGATAGAGGTGTATCAGGATGGAACTGGAGTATTTAGCTTTGGTGATGTTATTCATGACATGATTGATTTCATGCTAGGTAAGTTATTAGTGTTTTAACCTTTATTTGAAAGATGAATTATGATTTATTTATGTTTATTTTCTATTTTAGTTTTCCAATGTTGAATGTAATGAAATGTAATTTAGTTATCTTTTTTTTTTGGGTGTAGCTACTTGGTGGAGAACCTATGGTGTGAGGACACCAATTTTACAGAAATTTGCCATCAAAATCCTTGGCGAAACCTGTACCACTTCAAGATGAGTAGAATTGGAGTGTATTTGAAAAAATTCATGCAAAGAGATGCAGAAGGTTAGAACTTAAAATTTCAACAAAGCAATTGCATTTAATTTTTAAATGCAATTTATGAATCTATGATCCTCAGAGATATTATAATTTATTAATTTATTACCCTCTAGACTCAAATTTGTGTATTACCCTCTTACAGGTGAGTTCACTTGTCTTAATGACTTGGTGTACGTCCATTACAATGTTCGCTCGTGGATGAGATAGATAGAGAAAGAACCAAATGCGAATGCCATCTCCTTGGACAATATTGATATCAGTGTTACAAATATCGTGTCGGCAAATATATCGTAGGGTCCAAAAAGAAATAATCGGATTTATCGGCAAAAATGTCGACAAACATCAACAATATATCGACAACTTAAAAAAATACAAAAATATTCATTTTTTTTACAATTTTCTAAACATCTAAAGCAACAAGAACATCAAATAAACACATTGCTACAAGAATATGGAAATAAAACCGCTATATAAGATGTATAAGACGTCTACTGATACATCACACATAAAAAATGAATCATGTCCTAGATATTGAGTCCCCGACTCATGAATCACCACAAAAATACAATCAATGTATCTCATATGCAATGAAATCAACTAAATAAAGTAAACCATGGATTCCCTCTACCCCTTTTATGGGAAATGGTAATCGCTCTAGTAATGGCTTTGCCTCTAGAGCTAGAAAGCCCAGGCGCTCGTGGGGGTCGTCGTGGACTATGTCGCCCTCTAGAAGGTCTTGGAAAATTATGTATTCTAGAAGAACTAGAAGAATGATGAGGTACTAGACCCTCATCAAGTCCTCTACCACTGCTACTGCTACCATTGCCCATATATCTGGCTCCCTTTGACTGAGACTGTGGCTGTGAAACTGGTGGTTGTGAAACTGAAACTAGTGGCTCTGCAATTGGTGGTTGTGCAACTGGTGGCTCTGGTGGTGGCACAATCTCAAACGAATCTAACCACTCGTCGTCCCATGTCTCACTCTCTATGTCCTGTGTATCATCCTCTAACCAATCAGGGGCTACCTCCATAATAGGTTCCTCAATCTCCACTCTCCATGCAACAGTGGTGTCAATGACATCCAATGAAATTGCCTCCACCTTAGGTTTTTTCTCAAGTTGCTTCACCCACAACCTGATATTGTAGGAAACGTACATTAGATCATTCAGGCGTTGGATATCCAACCTGTATGATGACCATAAATTTATCCAATTAGAATTTAGAATACATAAATTACCCATGGGACATAACAAGTTATAACTTATAATGAATTTAGAATTTAATTTCAAATTCTCTAACCTGTTGCGCTTCTTGATGTGTATTTTTTCAAATACACTCCAGTTGCACTCGCTACCAGAAGAACTACATGTTTGGCTAAGGTTCCGAACAACAAGCTTTTGGAGATGGGGTACTCGTCTGCCATAGGTTTCCCACCAAGTATCTACAACGAATTGGAGAAACATAAGAAAAGACATTGAAAAATTGAAATTTAAAACAAAGAAAATAATGAAATTAAATTTTGAAACAATGTGAAGCTTACTTGGCATTATGTTCTTCCTGTCATTAATAGCCATATCAAAGCCAAATGTTCTGCACTTCGCACCATCCTTTGGACACACTCCAAGAACCCATCCATTACCTCTGCATCAAAGTTGAAGCCACAAGACTAAGAGTATGTGAGGTAGAGGAATAGTCCTGCAACATGAATGGGGCGATGAAGTGTTTTGTTCCATTGCCAATCAATCACCTTCCATATCAATTGTTGTTTCTCTTTCCTCTCATCGCCCTTTTCCTCATAGTAGGCATGAATGGCCTCTTTGGCCCTATCCATGGCCTCATACAAGTAGCCCATTGCCGGCTTGTCTCCATCAACCAAGCGTAGAACCCTTACCAAAGGCTCACATATAGCACACACCTCCTTCACCCCATCCCAGAAACTCTCCTAGTATGCCACTAACTTGAATATGTCATGTCCTTTCTGTTTAGTGCTAATTGATAAAGCACGCCACTCAGCTGAAAGGAACATAGTCTACAAGTCCCACACAGAAGTAAGGAGGGACTGAAGAGAGATGAAATAAGTGGCAAAGCGAGTGATGGTGGGATAGACCAACTCCCTATCATGAGTGAACTTCCTCATCAAGCTAAGCATAAAAGCATGATTGTATATAAATTTGGTGATGCTTCTTGTTGAATTAATTACATCCTTGATAAACTGGATATTCCCCATATCCTCTAAGATCAAGTCAATACAATGTGCATCACAAGGGGTCCAAAACAAAGTAGGATACCTGTCCATAAGCGTCCTATTAGCTGCCACATAATTCACAGCATTGTCCATTACCACTTGGACAACATGCTGCAGACCTAACTCTTGGATGAACCCATCCAACAACTGACATAGTAATGCTGCATCTTTTACATGTGCAGATGCATCCACTAATTTTATAAACATTATGCCTCTAGGACAATGAACCAAGAAGTTGAGAAGGGTCCTATCCTTCATATTAGTTCAACCATTTGACATCACGGTGCATCCTGTGGCCTCCCATGAACCTCGAAGCCCTCCAATCTAGAAGTGCAATCGGCCTTTTCATCGTCAAGGATGGGCACTTTCAACTCCTCATAAGTGGGGGGCTTATACCTCAACCCAACAATAGCAACAGCTTCAAACATAGGAACGTAGAATGGGTTCCTTGCAACGTGAAATGGCATATCACTCCATAAAAGGAATCGACCCACAAGATTATCTGCTTCCTTTTTCTCTTTTATCTTGTACATTGACTTTATACCTGGTTGTCCACCAAGACCAGATCTTGAAAAAAATTAAGATGTTGTTGAAGGCATGGCAGATAATGAGGATAAGGTCTCACTCCCCACTCCCCCTAAAGTGTTTCCGGTTGTCCTAGATCCAAATGCCTCTCTTATTCCAAGACCCTGCCTCAAAGCTTCCCTTTCATCTTTCCTCTTTCCAATACCTTCAATCGCAAATTTGGCCCTATGAACTATTTCAGGGTGGAGTTTTTACAAATATACACCTCATGCCCTGTAAGTTGTGCGAGGTAGTATTTGATCCTACTTATCCCCCCTGTCATCTCCTTCCCACACATATTGCATCTAAGCTTTTGCCGATTATGTGGATCAACCAGCTCTGCATACTTCCAGAATGGATCCAAAGTCTTCAACGTGTTTGTAACTTTGCAATATGGAAACTAGCTTGAAACTTCAAAACCTGTAACATAAAAAAAAATAGCAAATTTCATTGCAAATAATTGCAAATCAGACATACAGGCATAATTAATTTACAATGTACATTTCTAAAGTTAAACAGTGAATAAAATTATAAAGTTATAAACTACCAATTTTCTAGGGTTGTTTTTAAATTTTAATAAATCGGTGCTTTAAACTTTAAACTTTTATTAAATTATTAATAAATCGGTGGCTCAGCCACCTTTCTCTACAACTACAACAACTTAGCTTTTGACCAAAAATACTTGTCTTAGAAAAAAATTCAGTCCAAAGCTATAACAAAGCTTAGTGTGGGGCCATGGGCAAACTCAAAGGAAAGATTTATTGTTATTGAGATCTAGTTCGGAAAGAGGAAAATTAAATGAAAATGGGGGGCATTGAAGCATTCCTTGGCCACCTCCCATGAGATATTTCGAATTATCCAAGGTTGAAATGCACTCTCAGTCTCAGATTTGAGACAAGTGGCAATGGTGGAGGTTTGTGGACTCAAGTTCACCGTTCTTTTGAATTATTTGAATTTGCAGCAGAGAATCTCATGTCAAATTATATATTGTCAATCTCATTTCAAATTATTTGCAGCAGAGAATCTCATGACAAATAATTTGCAGCAGAGATGATCATCATGAGACATTACAGTTTTCAGTGTTCACTATTTAACTTAAAAAAATTTAAATACAAAGGTTAAGAAGTCCTTCTCTTTACAATCAATATTGTCAATATTTTGTGATGGACCATGTTGCATAAGGCTTAAGCCTAAAGCACACATGCCATATATAGAAGCACTGTTGTTTAAAGAAATTGCTTAACTGGATTTCTAATTTTCTATACTTAACAAGAATTATCTAGAAACTATCTATTAAGTTTTAACGTTTTACAGAGTTAGCTCACAATGGAAAAACCGTAAAAAACATGAGAAATGAAAGCAGCAAGTACGTGTGATGGTTTAGGGAGCAACTGCACACTGCACTTACCTTGAAGCTTGGAGTTTGGGTCAATTTCTACTCCACGGCGCGTGACTGCAATGCTGCACAGACCAACGGCCTTTCCTCCACGGATGTGAGTTGTGACAGACAGTGGAGCTTCTCTGAATCTCCTCCAGGTACCTACCACCAACAAACTAGCGAATCAGAGATCTCCTTCTCCTTCTACAGTCCGCCGTTCTACAATCTAGAGCTAAGTTGCCAAGAAACTTGGGTACGGGTACGGGGACGCCACTTTTTGAAAAAGGGTACTTTTGTACGTCGGGGGTACTGTGTATATATGTCATAGTCACATCATACATGCATATAGATTTCTTCATAAATTATGAATCATGATTCATAATTATAAGTTCGATCATTATTTGAACAATGAACATTTGATAATTTGAACAATGAACATTCAGATTGAAAATTTGATCAATCATAGACTCCGTAGATCTCAATTAGAAGACTGGAAGTTACATAAAATTTGATAAATTATTGTACCAGGCAGCTGTAACAGAGAATCAAACTCAGACATGAAGGTACACGTGAAATCTTATTTTAAACACCTATTTGTACTATTGTTACAGGCAATAAAAATTGAAAATTGCCAAATATATTCCTGTGTTGATGTGAGTGTATTTCTCAATATTAAATTCATATGTATATTTTTTATGTGCACATTTGGTAGTCAAATTATGTTCCATGCATGCTGAACACAAAACCATAAAAACAGTCATTGTAAATCAATGTAAAATTAATCTACCAGATTTGGACAATATTCAGTAGAATTTGAACAGTGTTGCAAAGTGTTTGACATAAGTCCTGAACCAGACTCCATACGTAGTTAGCAAAAAATTAGTTCAGATTTGGTGGGGGGTCATTACATTTTCCCCAATGAATGGCATTTTATTGAGTCGGTCATATCCCCGGAGTACCCAAACGTGGGGTACGACATACCATTTCGCTAAGTACCCCTTTTTTTATAACAAAGTCTCATGTACATGGACCCAATATGGGGTACGGCAAGAGATGTGCCCTACGAGTACCCAAGTATTCGGTACAGGTATGTGTACCCTACCCTTGGGTATGGGTGCCTTGGAAACATAGGTCTAGAGTCTAGACTCTACTTCTCCTCCACACTACACGTAGACCAGCTCTCTCTGAATCTGCACACTACACGCAAGCGCATTTGTTCCTAGGCTCGAAAGATGGGAAAAAAAGGTTAAAAATGCCCCAAAAAAATTGTGTTTTAAACTCTCGACGGACCGACAATTTTACCTTATCGACTCGCGATTTATACTTTAAAAATTGTGATTTTTTCTTAGGAAAATCGTCGATATATTGTCACGATTTTTCTCGATAATATCGTTGCTGAGAAGATATCACGATATCTCGCGATTTTGACAATAAATCGTCGATATTTGTAACACTGATTGATATATTTTCTAAGTAGAGGGTGGAGATTGAGACTCCTATCATGGAGGAGTCACCTACAAGTCTAGAGATAGAGAAGGGGCAGGAGGAAGAGGGGGAGGAGGAGGAGGTCGGAGACACCATGGAGGGTGATGTGCTAGCATTGCCACCACCTTCTGCACCGATTGATACATCTAGTCCTCCATCCATCACTCAGCGTCCGGTATTAGATGCAGGACCAGGGCCTTTTGCTGCTACTACTAGTTCTAGGGCAGGCCTAACAAACGACCCATGATATTTTCCCGTAAAAGGGGAAGAGGGAATTGATATTAGCATAGTGGAAAAAATCGGCATTGACAAAAAGTCAGTGAGGGTCCAGAAAACATCTTGGCAACATCGGCAAAAATCAGCAAACCGCGACAAGCATTAAAAAGGCAAAATTTGTACTTTAACAAGGTCAAAATTTGCTTAACGATTTTTTCCCCTATTTGCCGATTTTTCCCGATTTTTTGCTGTTTTTTCCCGATTTTTCAGATGTCCGATTTTTTGAAAAATCATGATTTTTTTGGGCCGAAAAATGGGTAACCAGAAAAAATTGCGATTTTTTGGGACATCGTTGAAAAATCGACGATTTTTTCCACTATGGATATTAGATAGCTGGCTGCTAGTTTTCTTGAGATACATTTATATATGTGATGTCATTTTGTGTTGGTTTTTTTTTTGACAGCAATGGTTATGATATATTAGTAGGTGGTGTAACCACAAAAACCAAACCAAATTACAAAAAGCCCTTGAGGTAGCGGCAATAAGAGTTCAGAGACTCAACATGCGCCCTTATGGAAGCGGCAATAGAGGTTTCTAGAATTTAAATACGTCCTTATGGAAGCGGCAAAGAGGAAATTACCAGTCTAAAAGATCCCTCTGTAATATTTAGTTTTTAACAGAAAGGATTGAAACAGTAATTACAGTAAACCAAGGCAAAACTGTTTTAACCAAGTCTAGCATAACCAAGAGTCCAGAAAGAAGAATAATTATAAACACTGAAGAACTCAGCACATAGAGTAAACAGCAACACAAAAAGCAGTCCAATTCTCTCAATTGAATTTCGCATCAAGGCTGGACGAAAACCTGGGCCGGGAGGAGCTTCAGGGTGAGCTTGTCAACCTTGATTTCCAATTCCGCTATCAAACCAATAACTGCATTCTCGGACCTCCTCACTTCACGATTTATTTTCTTCCGCAGATACGCCAAGTCCTTATCCATGTTTTCCAATCTCCTGTCGCCTTCAGTATCAATTGCTTCAACTTGATCTTGCAACGCCTTGACATCATGCTTCAGGTTCTTGATCATCACCACCACAGACCTTGGAGGTGAGGAGGCGCTGGAGGATGCAGACCCTGTTTCCATTCTTAACATCAAGATTTCCTTCCCGTTCACAATACAGCAACAAAGATCCTGCACTTCCCGATTATTAATCTTGCAAACAAAGCAAATGGTGCCTCCTGCCCTACCCCTCCACTGAATAAATTCATTGCATCGCAGGGACACTATGATCATCGTATCGCCCTTCATGCAAGCCATTAAGACAGCCAAGATCTCTCTCCTTTCCCCCTGCTTCGACGAGACAACCAGCGATTTCGCACCAGATGAGGGGACATTGCCGTAGATCGCGTTTAAACTCTTCCTTTCCTCAAACGCATAGCCAAGTGCCCACGCTACTCCACCTGCCTTGGGAGCGTGTGAACACGAGTCATGGGCCTTGGAAAGAAGGGCCCACGAGAGGAGAGGCCTCACGGACAGAGCCCCGTCCTATGGGGGAAAACAAAGAGAACTAGTCCCATTGATTTTTAGCTCTACGAGTATACGAGAAGAACCCAAATTCGCTGCTTGGTCAGATTCTTTATTGTTTTTTCTTAATACACGATAGAACTCGATTTTAAGGAAGGAGAGTGAAAGTAATTTGATTTTTTGGATTAGATGCTTGAGGTGCATTTGATTCGGAAGAGAGTTCTTGGTCATTGCTTGTATAATTATTCTCGAGTCTCCTAGAACAGTGAGCTCAGTGAATCCGTGGTTCTTGGCAATTTGGAGTCCCTGCCAGAGAGCCAGGGCCTCGGCCATGTTGTTAGTTTCCAAGCCTAGACCCCAAGCGAAATTGGTTTCCAAGAGTCCTTCTGGAGTGATAATAACTCCGCTCCCCCTGTCCCCCCAATGTCATTTTGTGTTGGTTTTACACTTTTGAGTCCTTTATTAGACAACTATGATGTTTCAAGATTTAGTAACGACTTTGATGTATCATTTTATATTTGGCATGACTACATGATGATGATATATATCAGTGCTTTCTCCATATTTATGTTCCAATGTATATTTCTGATGTTATTGCAGCTTTATATGTTTAAAATTCTAAAAATAATGAATGTATTTTGTATTTTTTAATGTTTGCCGACTTTTGCCGATTTTTCCCGATTTTTTCGCCGATGTTGCCAAGAAGTTTTATTCGGGACCCTTGTCGACTTTTTGCCAATGCCGACTTTTTCAACATTGCTCTTGGCCCCAACTGCTTCTAGTGGCTTGCCAGCACAGGCTAGATGGCCCACGAAGGGGTAGAGCATCTCAAGGGGGATTTCAACCTTGGTAGGGGTATGAAACACCTCCATATATCTAACCAAGCCTTCCAATGACATTATTAAAAGTATTGAAAGAGTAAAGGCTAAAGCAATGAAAAAGGAAATTATATAGTGTTTGGTGTATGTTTGTTTTGTTTTCCATCCTATCATAGTTGTGCAGTCTTTTGAGATGCTTTACAATTTATTGATGATTTTTTAATAGTTCTATGGAGCTGATTTTAGCTATATGTTAAGATTGTAAATTTTATTCCAGGATCCTACTGAGCTACCTGATGACCAACAGGGATGATTTTAAGGAACCATACTTATTTAAAAGTGTAAAAATGTTGGCGAATCTTACCAATTCTTAAAACGCCAACTATAAAACGTATGGCGATATTTTTCAAAAAATAATTTAATTTCCAAGGATTTTATATCATTTATATAATAATTTGGCGATTTTTAGGGTGAAAAATTTTTACCCCATCAAAATTAGGCAAAACAAGGCTTCAAAAAATGCAAAATGGCGAATCTTTTTTTGGAGAAAGACATAGAAAAATAGCCCATGGGCTAAATTTCACCCCTAAAATAATCCTTAATGACCAAACACTTCATTAAATATTAAAGTTGTCACTTTTGAAATAATATGCTAAATAATGTTAGCAAATATTTACTTACTTTGGAATGCAATTGGTACAAGATCCGTGAATCTATTCGGGCCATGTTTCCTGTGCGGGAATGTTTCGCACTAGTACGCCCAGTAAATAAGGAGCATGATCTTCAGCGACTTGATCAGATTTCTGTAAGAAAGATTCTCTTCCTGCATCCATTTCTTTGGTTTCTCTCGAGATAACTCTTTTGCATGATATATTTCGTTTTGAAGTATGTTGTGGAGGCTTTTGCTTTCCTTTTGCTGTTCTGAATTGTATAGTTACTAGTATTAGAAGTGCAGTCACCATTATCTACATTGTATTTGTTGGGAAGCTGAATGAGTATCGTTGTTTAAATTGACTCAGATAGAGAAAATGCGTCCAGAATTCCGTGAGGGCCTTGATGCATTGACAAAATTTATTATCGAGCAAACACGGCCAAAGCAAGTTGGATCAATGGTTATGACTGGTCCTTTATTTGCAGGGTTGACACAATCATATCTAGATGCTCTAAATGCTGGAGCTGTGCCAACAATTCTCACTTCCTGGCAGGTTTATTAATTAACAGCTTTAATATACTATGTTGTATCGTGTCTTTTACCTACTATTACTTAGGCTACATATATCATTATTATAGTACTTTTCTGAAGTTTAACAAAAGTACTTTCCAAATGGATAGGAATACATGAAGATCTTAGCACATTTGCAACAGGAAAGAGTCAAGACTAATGCTAATCGGACTGTCACCAGGTTTAGGCCATAGAGAAAGTTGGTCTTGTGTCTTTTCAGTTTTTGTTCCCAGTTACATTAAACTTTTGGGGACAATTTTTTGCAGAGTGTTGAGGAACGGGAATGCCGGAGAGCATACGAGTCATCTATTCAAGTATACACAAATGCATTTGATAAGCCAAAACCACTGGAGGAGGTATAGGTACATGGATCTTATATATCGAATGGTTTTCATCAGAAGTATGTATCTTGCAGAATCCAGTCTTCATTATATCTTATATATTCATTGTGAACTTGTAGGCGGCTTTACAAGAAGCACATGATATTGCATTGCAGAAGGCATTAACCGTTTTCAAGAGTATTGCAGTGGGATCAACTTCTGCAAGACGGGAACATAAGAGTATGCTTCACACTACCTTGAAGAAACAGTTTGAGGTACAGATGCAGCCCATACTGCTCAATGGGAAGTTTCACTGTGTAATGCTAGATTTGTTCTATTATCTTTGATTAAAGTTTCCTTTTTGCATCATAATCCAACTCCTAAATTGCATATTCTTGGAAAATGGATCAGTGGCATTCACAAACCAATAAATGGAGTCTATTACATGTAGAGACAGTTTTGTTATGATAAATGGCGTCAATATATGGGGAAGGAGGAATTTTACATGCATTCGTTTTCATAGCAATGAATTTCCATTTTATTGTTTTTTCAGATTGCATTATTATTTCCTAGTTTTTGTGTATACTGAAAGAAGATGGCAGCTAAACATCTAAAATTTTAATGTATATTACTTTATCGATGGTAATTGAGATTAATATTATTTATACAATAATAAATTACTCTCTTTTTGCTTGTAAAATGGTTCATATAATACTTCAAAGGAAAAATAAGTATATTAGGATTTAGGATGTTTACAACATGGTGCCAGGAAAGTCCTGGTTGACAAAAGCTAAAAAGCTAGGATACCGCACAGGGAGGAACTCAACATCATGTTGGAATGCACTCGAGTGAACTCTTAGGAGAAAATCCAAATCTTTTCTAAAGCTCTTCACCTTTCCTATGGTAAGGGTGTCAGGATCCTCATTGAACATAACTACAATGGTGTTTTCATAAAAAAACAATTGCATCCAAACAAACTGAATGCCAGAGCCATTTGCAGCTGTCCTTGACCGTCCAAGTGTCCCCCAGAAGGTACCCTTCCATGAGAGTGGTTCTATGGAAAGGGAATGAAATTCATCCTGAAACCATACCCAAAAAGCTCTGGAAATCTGAGATTTTGGAAAAACATGTTGAACTGTCTCACCCTTTCCATACAAAACACATGCGGAGTAGTACCAAGCTTGTGCAGCCCATCATTGACATCCATTCCTTAATGAAGCAGCAACCAACCCAAAAATTTATGTTTGAAGGAAGCATGAGTCTTCCAAATGATCTGACACCTCAGTGATTGCATCACTTTTTTAACGAACGAAAAGATTAAAAAAGTATACCCATTGATAATAACATTCTTGTCCTGGTACATGTTGTTGACTTTTAGACATGGAAAAATATGGACCCAAATTGGGCATCAAACTTGTGTAATTACTATAGATGGATTGTGTTACTGGTCAAATTAGCAGCGCTAGTGCCCAGTAACCATATGCAAGACTTATGATCCAATGCTACCTCAATCACGATTCACAAGTCTGTGACTTCTTCGGAGTGTCGGAACTTCCAAGGGGAATGACCCTTTAGCTATCCTGCAGTTTCTTAGAATGAGAAAACTATGTCTTCCATACAAGGTTAGTAGAGACCAGCGCCTTACTGGAGTCAAATCAAGCAATGAAAAAGATATACTATGTGTGTGTGAATATGGATAGGGTAAGTGTTGTCGGTATATCCACTTCAGTTGTGCGTTCGACAATAAGAAATATGATATGTCATTTGTTGTAAGTGCTACTAATGGGAAAAGGTTGAAACAATAATTACATACTCGTTCATAATGCAATATAAACCACACATGTGTTCATCAATGTATAACAGTATGGCATAAACCCAATATATCAGTTATAAGGCAGCAGTAGTTACACCATAAGTTCGTCAGACTTTATATAAGCAGCAATATGCATGACCAACAGTTAAAGAAGGTCTGAAACAAATGATTAGCATGCAAGGTGAGCATCTAATATCTGATAATAACATGTAAATGAAGGTGTCAATAGTCCTCTTTCAATAGTAATTTAAACCAACAATTATCTAACCTTTTTAATAGTGTTTGTTTGCTTATGTGCAGAGTTTGAAGGCAGATAAGAGGGAGAAAGATAGTGAAGGCCCTAATTAGGGAGGGCTGCCACTGTAAGAGCAGCCCTAAAAGGTATATATGGTTTGGAGAAGACCTCGGGACTGATAAGGAAAGGTATGTACCAGACCGTGAGGAGGATGGAGGGAAGTAGAAGGAGGCCAAACGAAGGTGGGAAAGGGTACGGGAGATGAGACCGAAGGCTGAGGGAAGGCTGCAGCAAGAAGCCGTGTTGCCCACCTATTTCGACTAGGTGGCAACTCCATGTACATGAAGATGTACATAGTTGTACAAATTGTGCCTTGGAAAAATCTAAGGATTTTTCACTTCTGCAGGGTAATTGCCCCTTTGTAAAACGAAATGTCCGCTCCCCTGCGTGGGAAAATTAATGTAATTATATGTGCTAGTATGGGTCATATGATATGGATGCCACACCA
>LPNX010605220.1:1243284-1322522 GCA_001517045.1 Pseudotsuga menziesii
TTATTGTTAATTTTTCCTAAGTCAAAATTGGAAAATTTAAAAATTAAACTAAAAAATTAAATCTAAGGTGAATTTTAATTTTAGCCTAAGTCTAAAGGCTAGATGTTTATTTTTGGAGCAAATGGCTAAGTCAAAGCTAGATCTAGAGGGGGGCATCCAAGTTAAAACCTCCACTAAATTGGAGAAGGGCGCTACCATATTGAAGAGACTCCACCATTTGGAGGGGCGCTAACATAATTTAGTGGGGCGCTAAAGATAGAGGAAAACGTCACACATTGAAGGGGCGCTACCACATTAAAGGGGACCACTCTAAACTTGGAGGCGTCACTAAAAAGGAAGTGCGTCATGCAATAAAGAGGGGCGCTACCATCATTTGGAGGGGCGCCACATGAAGGTCAAAGCTAAATTTGGAGGGCGTCCAGCCAAACTTGGAGGAGGGCGCCTAGTTGGGCCCACGTTTTTAACTCAAAAAAGAGCTAAGGGTGAAATCTTAGTCAAAACCCTAGATCTAAGGGTGGAAATGCCTAAGACATGGATCAAGCACCCTAGCCATTGATCAAGAATTAATCTAAGGGTGTAGATTGATTGAGAGGAATAAAAAGTCAAAAACCTAGATCTAGTGGTGGAGATTTAACCTAGATCTAGATCTAATCTCAACCATTGATTTTCAAGGGGTTGGGGTCTTCCTCAACTATATAATGAGGGTCTCACTCCCTCATTTGACATGATCTCTCATGCTATTGTTATGCTGCCGGAATATTTCTCCACTATTCTCTCAAGCTCTTGTGCTATTGTAATCTTCTTGCCCTAGTTGGGCCATTTAATCAAGTAAATCTTTGGAGGAAGTCTTGGTGTCTACATTTCATGCTTCTTGTGTAAGGTATCTTGCTTCATTTTTATTTGATTTTGCATATTGTATTAGCTTAGATAGCTCTCCACAAAGTATTTTGTGGAGAGACTTGTAGGTAGAAGTATTTTTACCTGCATTTGTGGGTAGATTAGTAAGATCCTACAAAGTATTTTGTAGGATTTATTTATATGCTCACCTCTTGGCTTACATTTTGCAGATCTCATAAGTTTGTTTGCAGGGAACTAGAGCAAAGGAGTACATTTTCCATTGGTTTAAAAACTCAGATTTCATTTTCACACTTTTGGAAAAAAGGGTTTTAAAACTCAGTTTTTATTACTGTATAGTGATAAAAACCTTGGTTTTAAGGCCCTAACTCTTAGTATAATAGTATAGGCTTTTATTTCTGCTGTTGTAACATCATTTAGGTGGCTGATAACTCAGTTTTCAGCCCTCTAAACTTCATATTTCTGTTATATGTTTACTCATATTTTTTACTGTAATATAGTGATTTTTTGGTACTAACTTTTTCTAACAAATTCTTTGCGTTTTCTGTTATTTCCAGCAAGTAAAGCTTGCTGGTTTGTGATAGGTTTTGCACAGGTGAAGGGGAGGTGCTGCCCAAATTGGCCCAGAAACACCTCAACCGTCAACCGTTTCAAAAAGGGGTTCAAACCCTCACCTCTCTCTCTCATTTTCTGATTATTGTAAACCCCAATGAGAGTTTCTCTTGGGGTATTCTGCAAAGTTTTATAAGCACTTGTAACACATATGTAAATAGATAGGAAGTAAAGTAGATCACTAGTTCTATTTCCATTTACCCACCTATCTTTGTGACAGACTACCATCTCTGTCACAAAGATTGAAGTGAGGTTAGTTTACTGCTTTATTCAGTTACATTTAGTTTACTGTTTTATTCATTCACCCACCTATCTCTGTTACAGACCACCATCTCTGTAACAGAGATTGTTGTGAGGTTAGCTTAAGCATTCAGTTTTTTTTTTTTCACCCACCTATCTTTGGGACAGACCACCATCTCTATCACAAAGATTGTTGTGAGGTTAGTATAATCAGTTTCCTTTCTACCCACCTATCTCTGTGACAGACCACCATCTCTGTCACAGAGATTGCTGTGCGGTTAAGCATTACTCTAGCTAGTTACAATTTCTTTCAGGTTCAGTATTTTTTATTTTTCTGTTAAAAGAAGCAATCATACAACTCACTCATCCTGTGTATCCTCTATCCACTTCTCATCTCCCTTTAGGGACTTCAAGTTGGATATGAAAAGCAGGAGAAGTGAGGGCTTAGGTAATTAAAGCAACATTTTTTATTTTTCTGTTACAATCTTCACATTTAAATTTTCAGTCCAAGATCGAATACCAGCACCTCCCATAAGGGATATCGCTTGGTGATTTTGTTGATAACTTAAAATTTACATTGCATCTTAATCACCCAAGACTTAAAATTATCCCCTAAAATTTACCAACAAAAACTTCTTTATTTTCTGCTCCTCTACTCGGTTATCACCCTTCGGGGTACTCGCGAGATACGACAGGGGATAGAGAAGTCCTAGTTTAATAGGCATCCATCTGGTTATTTTTTAAGTTAATTAAAAACAGTGACCTCGGAGGCGACTTGGGGTAGTAGACCGTGGGGGGTCTCTAGGCGCTTTGACGTCCTCCTTGTTGAGCACTAGGCCATTGGGGTTTGACCTGTGAGCTACGGGTGGGCTTTGCTCCCACTTTGTTGAGCGCAACAACACTCCCTCTTTGACTTGAGAAGTACTAGATTGGGGTAGTCACACCACCAATTCTAAAACTTAACTTCAAGAAGAAAAACTTTAATAAAATTTACTAAAATAAACCAAGAGACATTGCAAAACCGGTTCTACAACACTTTTTTATTTCAGCACTCCAGCATTGCACTACAACTCTTTACTTTCAGTATCATTTATTTTTCTGTTTCATTTACTTGTAGTTCTACAATTGTTATGTGGTGAATGCTTAACTGCTTAAAGTCTTTCCATTTTTCTTTAATTTACTGCCGGTTTAATAATCTGCACTCAAAGCATTTTTCTGCTATATTGTAAATCTTGTTCATTTGTTTATATTGATAAATCATCTGTATATTGCTTAATATCTTGGTTCCTTATTGTTTATAATTGTATCATTCATTCATCTCGTTGTACAACACCTAAGCTGTAGTTTAATTATAACTTAAATCTCAAATTCATTTGTAAGTTTATAAAGTTGTAATCCACCTTTAGACTCCATTTGTAATAGGCACTGGTCTTTATTTATCTTAAGGTCTGCTTGTCATTAAAGGAAATCTGTGCATTTGCATGCTGCTTGTCATTCCTTAGATATTATAAAGTCTTAGCCTTAGTCTTAATAAAAGATCCCTTTAATTAATTTGAAATTAATTAATAAATATGGAACTTAGTTTTCTTGTATGGACTACCCCCCTTGGCTCTGTTGGGATCTTGCCTAAACGGAGGAGTTGTGGACTGTGGTGACAGTGGTCCCCAGCTCTCACTTGCCCCCAAGGACACACATAGCAGGTTGTGACTTTCTTGTGTCTTAAAGTGTGAATTAGGCGGCAACATCTTTGGCGCCGTTGCCGGGGACAAGTCATTTGTCCTTGGTCTGACTTAATTAATTAATTTTTGATTCTTTAATTAATTTTAATAACTTATTTTCCCATATTAGAGCTATCTTTTTCTCCAAGTGGCGACTCCACTTTCAAATATAGTGAGGTATTGTACCTGGAGCCATTCAGGTGGTCTACTCAACTCCCTCACCGAACCTAAAAGGGTATATAGGAGGAGGTTGAATAGACTTGCTCCCCGTAGACTTCTTGCAAATCTTGGAGAAGAGGCTATCTCTGATATCCATTTGTTGTTTGCCCAAAACAACCAATCCTCACCAATGGATGATCTATGCAAGCCATGTGATTTTTCTAACATTGTTGGTTATCCTCATGATTTGCCAGATAAAGCTATAGAAAAGTTACCTTCCTTCCAAGGTAATAATGCCATCAGTGTCAAGTCTCACATCACCAAGTTCAACCAATGTCTTGCCAAGTGGTGTAATGCTCATAACTATGAAGATGTCAAGATGAGGCTGTTCATTTTGTCTTTAGAAGATGATGCCATGGAATGGTTTCAAGATCAGAATGATAATAAGTTCAAAACTCTCAAAGCAATCATTGAAGCTTTCAATGATAGATGGGGTGATATAAGGGATAATCATTTCTTGTTAGCAGCCTTGCATACTAGTCATAAACAAGAGAATGAGACCATGGAAAAATTTAATAAAAGGTTTAATGACTTAGTAAAAAGCCTTCCTGCAGATATTAAGCCCCAAGAAGCATCTCTCTTGATTTATTACATCCAAGCCTTTGAAGGAGAAATGAAATATCAGATAAGGGATAAGGAACCTGTGAATCTTAAGGATGCACAAGAAAAGGCTATCAAGATAGATAAAAACATGCAAGCTGCTGGTAAATCTAATATTCCTGAGTTTTCAAGGGGTAGTTCTTCAAAGACTAATGAAGTAAAAAAGGTTAAGTTTGAAAACCAGGAACCTCAAGGTGACTCCATAGATAAGCTTACTCAATTGATTAAGCAAATGGAAGTGAATCATGCTAATCAGATAGCTGCCATGCAGGCAAACCAGACAGCTTTACAAAACAAAGTAGTTTCTTTGGAAAGAAACAAAGGAAATAACTTCTGTCCAAACAAGCCAAATGATAGGTGGCAAAACCAAAGACGGTCCCCACCTCAAGATCAAAGGCCCCCTAATCCTTTAGAGTCTACCAATGCGGTTGACCATCAAGCTATTCCGTATTGTAGGCCTTGTGGGGATTTTCATGAAGAAAACACTTGTCAAGTCTTTTTGCAAATTATAAATGATAAAATGAATGAAAAAACAGAGAATGAACAGGTGAATATGTGTGGGCAGAAGTATGATAGTGGCATGTATGAATGGATGGATCTAGCTGAGAATAGTCAAAGGGTTGAGTCAATAAATGAAGTAGCAGAAGCAGCTTTTGGCCCTAAGCCTAGTGAGCAGCAAGTGTCAGATTTTTCTAAGTATAGAGGAATAACTTACCAAAGAAATGGTAAGAAGAATCAAAGTCAAGAAAGAACTCCAACCAGTGTTCCTAAGGTACCTCCTTCCCCTCCTATTTCAATTGCTCCTAATACACAATTAAACATTGATCTAGGAGGTTGGTTAAATAATGTTAAGATGTTGGTTCCTGTAGCAGAACTCATGAAGATCCCTTATCGAAAGGGAAAATTACTCGAAGCTATAGAAGAACCTTGTCAGAATAATGTTGATAAAGCCATAGCCTACCATGATGCACCTGTTATTCTTTAGAGTATGGACAAAGGAAATGAAAAGAACCAGCCTTTCTTTCTCTCGTTATTAGTAAACAATCATCTTCTACACAACTGCATGTTAGATTCAGGGGCTAGCTCAAATGTCATGACTAAGAAAGTTATGGAACAATTAAATCTAAGGATCTCAAGACCTTATCATAACATTTGTGCAATGGATAGTAAGATGATTGAAGTGTGTGGTTTAATTAAAGGCTTACAAGTACACTTAGCAGCTTTTCCAGATATTCAAATAGAAATGGACATAATAGTGATAGATGTCCCAGATGCTTAGGGTATGTTACTCTCAAGAAAAACTGGAGCAGACTTAGGAGGAAATATTCAGATGGACTTGACTTATGCCACCATTCCAACTTCGGAAGGTAGTTTTGTTAGATTAAATCGAGAGTTGGAGATGAGACACCATGTAGAAGACCCAAGAAATCCAAGCAATGAATTAAAGTATAAAACTTATGACTTGGGAAATTATGCAATTTTGGCTAACTCTTTAGGACCTATTGAAGAATCAAATGAAGATGAAAGAGTTAATCAAACTTGGCATATGCACTTTGATGGTGCCTTCTCTAGAACTGGTAAAGGTGCAGGCATAGTTATTGAATCTCCTTCTCATAAGGAATTCAATTTTTCCTATAGACTTGAATTTAATGCCACCAATAATGTGGCCGAGTATGAGGCCTTGCTCCTTGGTTTAGAGGTGTGTAGAGATAAGGGTATCAAGAAGTTAGAAGTCAAAGGTGATTCAAATTTGATCATTTCACAGGTTAATAAACAGTTTGCTTGCAAGTCAGAAAGGTTAAGAAGATATAGGGATGCAATTTTGGATCTTGTTCAATGTTTTGATCACATAGAATTTATTGCAGTTCCTAGAGAATTTAATGCTAAAGCAGATAGGCTTGCAGTTGCTGCTTCCACCCTTCAAAGACCACCAGAGTTAGTAGATGAAGAGGTTAAAATGGAAGTTATCTTCAGGCCTTCAGTTCCAGATAATGTAGATAATTGGCAGGTCTTTGATGATGATAAACAAGTGATTAAGTTTTTGATTAATATAGGAGAATTTGCTGACTTTCACATTAGTGAAGAGCAAGAAGGTTGTTATTATGCAGAAGAAACTCAAAAGCTTAATCCAGCCCCTAAGAAAGTTGTGTCTTTAGAAAGGGCATTTGATAGAGAAGATGGCCATAAACCTAAGGAAGAATCAGGTACAAAGCCAAGTGATTACATAGAGGTAAACATAGGAACTAATGAAGAGCCTAGAATGGTTAAGATGGGCAAAAAGACACCTAGAGAAGAAAGAGAACAGATCATTAATTTGCTAAGGGAATATAGGGATGTTTTGGCCTTCACATATGATGAACTTAAAGTCTATAAGGAAGATGTAATTCAGCATACTATTCCACTAAAGGAAGAAGCCAAACCATTTAGACAGAAACTTAGGCAAATAAATCCTAAGTTGGCTCCCTTAGTACAACAAGAACTTCAAAAGATGTTGAAAGCTGGAATAATAGCCCACACTAGGCATTCTTCTTGGTGCTCAAATTTGGTAGTGGTTAGAAAGAAGAATGGTCAAATCAGGTTATGTGTGGACTTCAGAAATCTAAATATTGTGTGCAAGAAAGATAATTATCCCCTCCCTAAAATGGAAACCTTATTGCAAAGAGTAACAGGGTCGGGTATGATTTCAATGCTTGATGGTTTTTCTGGTTATAACCAAGTCAGAGTTAAAGAAGAAGATAGGCATAAAACAACATTTACTACTCCATGGGGAACATTTGAATATATCAGGATGCCTTTTGGTTTATCTAATGCCGGAGCTACATTTCAAAGAGCTATGGATTATGCTTTCAGGGGTTTAATTGGAAAAATTATTGAAATTTATCAGGATGATCTAACGGTTTTTTCTAAGGATGGGGAAAGTCACATAGGGCATTTAAAGCAGGTTTTTGAAAGATGCAGAGAATTTGGGATCTTGTTAAATCCAGCTAAATCAGTTTTTGGGGTCACTGAGGGAAAATTACTGGGTCACATAATTTGCAAAGAAGGTGTCAAAATAGATCCAGAAAGAGTTGCAGCCATTGCTAAACTCCCCTTGCCTAATACAAAGAAAGGCCTTTAATCTTTCTTTGGTACAATAAATTTCCTTAGGAGATTTATTCCTAATCTAGCAGAAGTAACTAAGCCTTTGAATAAGTTACTTAGAAATGATGTCAAGTTTCAATGGGATGAAACAGGAAAAAGAGCTTTCCAACAAATAAAAGATGCATGTGGTCAAGCTCCCGTATTAATCAGTCCAAATTACACTAAAGAATTCTATCTTTTCTCCTTTGCATCTGAAGACACCATTGCTGGTGTTTTATTACAGAAAAATGACCAAGCTCAAGAACAACCCATAGCATACATGAGCAAAATATTAAGAGACTCAGAATTGAAGTACCATATAATAGAAAAACAAGCTTATGCCTTGGTAAAATCTCTTAAGCATTTCAGGATTTTCATAGGGTATGCCAAAGTAATTGGGTATGTTCCTAATACAGCAATTAAAGATGTGTTAACTCAAGAAGAAGGCCTAGGTCCAAGAAGTAGATGGGTTGCTAAAATTCAGGATTATGATTTAGAAATCAGGCCCACTAAGTTAATCAAAGGACAAGGATTAGCTAGGATGTTAACAGAAAGTAATGAGAAGGCTTTAGGTTTGGTTGATCAGAATATGGTTTGTGAGATTGATGCTCCAGATTCATCCCTAGATTTGTTAAAACTTGAGCAAGTTGAATGGTATTCTGATATTATTTTCTATCTTAAAAACTTAACTTGCCCAAGTCATCTTGTTGGTCATAAGAGAAGAGCCTTAAGGCTCAAAGCATCCAAATATATGTTAATTAAAGATGGTTTAGGATGGAGGAATCCAGATGGGATTATCCTTAGGTGTGTGGACGAGAATGAAGCTAAAAAACTAATAGATGACTTTCATAATGGTTTTTGTGGTGGTCACTTTGCTGCTAGAACCACCACCCATAAGATTCTTAGAGCTGGATATTATTGGCCCACCATCTTTTCAAATGTGCATCAGTTTGTGAGGAAGTGTGAGCCTTGTCAATTGTTCACTGGAAAACAGAAGTTAGCTGCCCTTCCCCTTCAGCCAGTTGTGGTAGAAGCACCTTGTCAGCAGTGGGGTTTAGACCTCATAGGGAAGTTTAAGGATAATTCAAGTAATGGTTTTTCATGGATTATAACAGCTACAAATTACTTCACTAAATGGGTTGAAGCCATTCCCACTAAATCAGCAAGTGAAAAGGTAGTCATGAATTTTCTTGAAGATAGGATAATAACAAGATTTGGAGTGCTTTCAAAAATAATAACAGATAATGCTAAAGCCTTTTGTTCAGCTGAAATGTCTGCATTTTGTTTAAAGTATGGCATTATATTATCTCATGCATCAGATTAGTATCCTCAAGGAAATGGTCAAGCAGAGTCTAGTAATAAAAATCTAATGACCATAGTCAAGAAAATTGTTGGGGAAAACAAAAGGTCTTGGGACAGTAAAATAAAATATGCTTTATGGGCTGATAGAATAACAAAGAAAGCATCCACGGGCAAGAGTCCTTTTGAGTTAGTCTATGGATTAGAAGCTCAGCTACCAGTTCACCTTACCCTGCCAGTGTATCAGTTGCTCCAAGAGTTTGACATAGAAGAGTCTGCACTTCAAAACAGAGTAAATCAGTTAGTGGAGTTGGATGAAATAAGGAGAAAAGCTTATGATCAGAACTTTAAGAGTCAGGAAAAGACAAAGAAAGCCTTTGACAAGTCAGCTAGACAGAGAGACTTCAAAGTAGGGGATACAGTTGTCCTGTGGGACAAGGGCAGAGAAAAGCGAGGGAAGCACGGGAAGTTTGACAGCCTATGGTTAAGCCCTTATGTGATCAGATCAGTTGCGGGTCCAAATTCCTTCAACCTAAGTCACTTGGATGGTGAGCCATTGAACATTCCAAGGAATGGTCAACAGCTCAAGTTTTATTACACATAAAGTCAACATGGTGTCCAAAGGGACACCCTTTGTAACGTATCTCTAATCCTTTTCCCTTGCATTTCTTTACAGTTTTGTATTATTTCATTGGTTTATTCATTATGCGTGTAGATGTGAATAATTGTATGTCTATTTCATTTTGTATAGCAATTTCATTTATTTATATTGTTTATTTATTGGTATTTGCTTAAGGACTTATGTTGGTTATTGGTGAGAAATTTGTGGTTGCAGGATTCTGGAGTTCTCATGTGCTTTCCGATGATCGAACACATGTCCCCAAGTTGGAGCCAGATGTTGCCCACCTATTTCGACTAGGTGGCAACTCCATGTACATGAAGATGTACATAGTTGTACAAATTGTGCCTTGGAAAAATCTAAGGATTTTTCACTTCTGCAGGGCAATTGCCCCTTTGTAAAACGAAATGTTCGCTCCCCTGCGTGGGAAAATTAATGTAATTATATGTGCTAGTATGGGTCATATGATATGGATGCCACACCATGGAACTGGTTGTTAGGGAAGTCCCCTCGTCGAGTGTTTTTTCCCTTTCCAATTGATCTTGTTGTATAAACGAGTTTAATCGGTTTGGTTTTTCACTCAAAATCCTCCAAAGTGGTGACGGGCGTTCTAGCAGTCAAGTCCATGAGGTGGCTAAGGCTTCAAAGTGTGATTCATGACCATGCTAGACATTTGTATAGAGTCTTGCGGAGTTTCGTTATGTTGTTGTATTTTTATTTATTTTTTCTAGTTAATTAACTTCACCCCTTAGTGGTTAATTAACTCATTTTGATGTAATAATGTAATTGCTCAAGCATGGCATTTTGTAATAGGGGCTATGAATGCAAGGTAAAATTGCTATGAAACCCCCTAAGCCACTGCTTCGAGTCCCATGTCTTTCTGATAAGTGGTTGAAGAGATTGACCAATTTTGGTCAGGAGGGGTCTATTTTTCCTAGGAAATTATTTAATTTCCCTAAGTCAAAAATTCACATTATTTGATTTTGAAGTAAAAAATCAAATAATGCCATGGTAATTTTGTTTGGGGGTTGCTAAGCCTAGGAAAAATTTATTCCAAATTTTTCCACCCCCCCATGACCAAGATATAATTTTTCCAAGTTTATTTTTAATTTTTCCTAAGTCAAAATTGGAAAATTTAAAAATTAAACTAAAAAATTAAATCTAAGGTGAATTTTAATTTTAGCCTAAATCTAAAGGCTAGATGTTTATTTTTGGAGCAAATGGCTAAGTCAAAGCTAGATCTAGAGGGGGGCGTCCAAGTTAAAACCTCCACTAAATTGGAGAAGGGCGCTACCATATTGAAGAGACTCCACCATTTGGAGGGGCGCTAACATTATTTAGTGGGGCGCTAAAGATAGAGGAAAACGTCACACATTGAAGGGGCGCTACCACATTAAAGGGGACCACTCTAAACTTGGAGGCGTCACTAAAAAGGAAGGGCGCCATGCAATAAAGAGGGGCGCTAGCTCAAGTAGAGGGCGCTACCATCATTTGGAGGGGCGCCACATGAAGGTCAAAGCTAAATTTGGAGGGCGTCCAGCCAAACTTGGAGGAGGGCGCCTAGTTGGGCCCACGTTTTTAACTCAAAAAAGACCTAAGGGTGAAATCTTAGTCAAAACCCTAGATCTAAGGGTGGAAATGCCTAAGACATGGATCAAGCACCCTAACCATTGATCAAAAATTAATCTAAGGGTGTAGATTGATTGAGAGGAATAAAAAGTCAAAAACCTAGATCTAGTGGTGGAGATTTAACCTAGATCTAGATCTAATCTCAGCCATTGATCTTCAAGGGGTTGGGGTCTTCCTCAACTATATAATGAGGGTCTCACTCCCTCATTTGACATGATCTCTCATGCTATTGTTATGCTGCCGGAATATTTCTCCACTATTCTCTCAAGCTCTTATGCTATTGTAATCTTCTTGCCCTAGTTGGGCCATTTAATCAAGTAAATCTTTGGAGGAAGTCTTGGTGTCTACATTTCATGCTTCTTGTGTAAGGTATCTTGCTTCATTTTTATTTGATTTTGCATATTGTATTAGCTTAGATAGCTATCCACAAAGTATTTTGTGGAGAGACTTGTAGGTAGAAGTATTTTTACCTGCATTTGTGAGTAAATTAGTAAGATCCTACAAAGTATTTTATAGGATTTATTTATATGCTCACCTCTTGGCTTACATTTTGCAGATCTCATAAGTTTGTTTTGCAGGGAACTATAGCAAAGGAGTACATTTTCCATTTTGGTATTTTGGTTTTAAAACTCAGATTTCATTTTCGCACTTTTGGAAAAAATGGTTTTAAAACTCAGTTTTTATCACTGTATAGTGATAAAAACCTTGGTTTTAAGGCCCTAACTCTTAGTATATTAGTATAGGCTTTTATTTCTGTTGTTCTAACATCATTTAGGTGGCTGAAAACTCAGTTTTCAGCCCTCTAAACTTCATATTTCTGTTATATGTTCACTCAGATTTTTTACTATAATATAGTGATTTTTTGGTACTAACTTTTTCTAACAAATTCTTTGAGTTTTCTGTGATTTCCAGCAAATAAAGCTTGCTGGTTTGTGATAGGTTTTGCACAGGTGAAGGGGAGGTGCTGCCCAAATTGGCCCAAAAACACCTCAACCGTCAACCGTTTCAAAAAGGGGTTCAAACCCTCACCTCTCTCTCTCATTTTCTGATTATTGTAAACCCCAATGAGAGTTTCTCTTGGGGTATTCTACAAAGTTTTATAAGCACTTGTAACACATATGTAAATAGATTAGGAATTAAAGTAGATCACTAGTTCTATTTCCATTTACCCACCTATCGTTGTGACAGACTACCATCTCTGTCACAAAGATTGAAGTGAGGTTAGTTTACTGTTTTATTCAGTTACATTTAGTTTACTGTTTTATTCATTCATCCACCTATCTCTGTTACAGACCACCATCTCTGTAACAGAGATTGTTGTGAGGTTAGCTTAAGCATTCAGGTTTTTTTTTTCCACCCACCTATTTTTGGGACAGACCACCATCGTTGTCACAAAGATTGCTGTGAGGTTAGTATAATCAGTTTCCTTTCTACCCACCTATCTCTGTGACAGACCACCATCTCTGTCACAGAGATTGCTGTGCGGTTAAGCATTACTCTAGCTAGTTACAGTTTCTTTCAGGTTCAGTATTTTTTATTTTTCTGTTAAAAGAAGCAATCATACAACTCACTCATCCTGTGTATCCTCTATCCACTTGTCATCTCCCTTTAGGGATTTCAAGTTGGATATGAAAAGCAGGAGAAGTGAGGGCTTAGGTAATTAAAGCAACATTTTTTATTTTCCTGTTACAATCTTCACATTTAGATTTTCAGTCCAAGATCGAATACCAGCACCTCCCATAAGGGATATCGCTTGGTGATCTTGTTGATAACTTAAAATCTACATTGCATCTTAATCACCCAAGACTTGAAATTAAACCCTAAAATTTACCAACAAAAACTTCTTTATTTCCTGCTCCTCTACTTGGTTATCACCCTTCGGGGTACTCGCGAGATACGACAGGGGATAGAGAAGTCCTAGTTTAATAGGCATCCATCTGGTTATTTTTTAAGTCAATTAAAAACAGTGACCTCGGAGGCGACTTGGGGTAGTAGACCGTGGGGGGTCTCTAGGCGCTTTGACATCCTGCTTGTTGAGCACCAGGCCATTGGGGTTTGACCTGTGAGCTACGGGTGGGCTTTGCTCCCACTTTGTTGAGCGCAACAACACTCCCTCTTTGACTTGAGAAGTACTAGATTGGGGTAGTCACACCACCAATTCTAAAACTTAACTTCAAGAAGAAAAACTTTAATAAAATTTACTAAAATAAACCAAGAGACATTGCAAAACCGGTTCTACAACACTTTTTCATTTCAACACTCCAGCATTGCACTACAACTCTTTACTTTCAGTATCATTTATTTTTTTGTTTCATTTACTTTCAGTTCTGCAATTGTTATGTGGTGAATGCTTAACTGCTTAAAGTCTTTCCATTTTTCTTTAATTTACTGTCGGTTTAATAATCTGCACTCAAAGCATTTTTCTGCTATATTGTAAATCTTGTTCATTTGTTTATATTGATAAATCATCTGTATATTGCTTCATATCTTGGTTCCTTATTGTTTATAATTGTATCATTCATTCATCTCGTTGTACAACACCTAAGCTGTGGTTTAATTATAACTTAAATCTCAAATTCATTTGTAAGTTTATAAAGTTTTAATCCACCTTTAGACTCCATTTGTAATAGGCACTGGTCTTTATTTATCCCAAGGTCTGCTTGTCATTAAAGGAAATCTGTGCATTTGCATGCTGCTTGTCATTCCTTAGATATTATAAAGTCTTAGCCTTAGTCTTAATAAAAGATCTCTTTAATTAATTTGAAATTAATTAATAAATCTGAAACTTAGTTTTCCTGTAGGGACTACCCCCCTTGGCTCTGGTGGGATCTTGCCTAAACAGAGGAGTTGTGGACTGTGGTGACAGTGGTCCCCAGCTCTCACTTGCCCCCAAGTACACACATAGCAGGTTGTGACTTTCCTGTGTCTTAAAGTGTGAATTAGGCGGCAACAAGCCGCAGGCTAGGAGAGGACAAGCCGAGGGTTGTTGCTGCCCTAGCAGCAGACCCAAAGGTTAGAGGAGGTTGGCCGAGGATAGGAGAGGACAGCCCTAGGTGGTCGAGCCCTAGAGAAGGTAGGTCAAGGCCTGAAAGGGCATTAAGAGATGAGGCCGAGCCTTAGGAAGGAGAGGTCAAGCCCTAGGAGAGAGAGGGTTTTGGGAGGGTAGATCTAGGACTGTTTTAGGCTTAGGTTAGGGTTTTATCACTGTTTTTAGGGTTTTTACAATATATTGCAGACCTATACTAACCTTAAACTAACCCTAAACCTAGGTTTTGGAGAAGAAAGATAGGTTTGGACAAAGAGAACAAAACCCTAGCAAGACCCTAACCTAAACTAGGGCATCTAGAAGTGATTAACCTCTATCTAGAGAAGACTAACCTAGTTTTACAACTAACCCTAAGTTCCTAAGGTTCTTAACCTTGGAAGGACGTTCTTTTACAACCTAGGTGACAAAAAGTTGACGAAGACCTAGCCAAGAAAAAATGCAACCTAAAGGCTACCATTCCATCCATAAACATACATCACTCATCAACATTTAACAAAGAGAAATCAAGACAAGTCATAGATACCTCTTTGTGCACGTGTTTCACCAACAAATCATAGCATCACCTTTGCAAGAGTATTAAATTAAAGAAACTCCAAGAATTCATCACCAAACCCAGAAAAAGTCTTCCTGAAGAGGAGGTACCTCACTTCAAAAAGCCCTAGTAGGGTAGAATAGATGCATAGTGTTTTATTCGACTTGTCTTATGTTAAAATGAAGTGAGGAGAGGCTTATAAATAGCCTCTCACACTCACTTTACAAAAATATTCAGGTCGACATGCCTTGAAAAGTCAATTTGAAATTATAAAATGTCAACTTAAAATTATAACACAAAATAATATAAAAAATAGCCTAACATAGGCTTATAGTAGGCTACCTAGGGTATTTTTCCCATAGGTGCCAAAAAATGCTAAAATAAGCAAATCAATCCGAACGAAACGATGGACCCCATTTAACCCCAAGAATGCTGTAAAATCCCTCAACACCCTCCTCAAAGCAGCAGTACGGCCGGGAGGAATGATGATGTCCTCTAAGGAAGGAGCCTAGGGGGAGGGAATGGCCAGGAGGGTGTTTGAGGTGGCTGTGAAGCGAGACCAAGGTCTCGTAGCTGAAAGAAGGCCACCAAAGCAAGCAAACAAGGTGTGGGGTCATGTGGCCCAGTGATCAACCCCTAGGAGCACTGGACACCAACCTTAGGGTTAAAAATGCCATTAATCCATAGTACTCCTAAAGAAAGGACCAACGGGCCCGACCATGACCACCATGGTTGAATGACACACCTCCTAGTTGAAAAAACTACCTCTCTCTCCCCGAAGAACATATGACGGTGCGCTAGGTACAGATGCAGCACAACATTGGCTCCAACTACAGGACGAGTGCTTTTCTCGGGAGTGCTCGAGAACCTGTGAATCTTCTCTTACGTGTAGACCTACACACACATTAAATATCCAAAGGGATTAAAAGCATCTTGAGGCAAACACTTCCGTCCGGCCTTGTCCGCAAAATAAAGGAAATGAACTAAGAACAATAAAAACTAACTAAATCATGAAGGAACATCAGATGCAATGCAAAGTAACAGTAATATGCCTAACTAACAATGCAACTAACCCTTCTTACCCTAAACATGATAATAAAAAAGGGTTAAGTGTAATCATACCACCAATGCAACCATCTCAGTAAACATTTCATACCTTTATCTTTGAGCACAATCTATGACAATACCTCATCGATGATATGTTGAGTATGTATCAGGGTCTTTATTTGGATGAGGAAAGGAAACCAGACCTTCCTAAGAACCTTGAAGAATTGAAATTGGTGCCATGGAGAGGCATCACTTTGATAAGCTTTGTTGATCCATGCTTCTATTGGACTTATGGATGGGACATCTCCATCATACATTGGCATTAAGAAAAAAATTTGCCTGAAACTGGTCATCAGATTCTAAGGTTGAGAAGCTATTTGTAGAGTCGGACCTCGCAAATCATCATATGTGAGTTGCAACCTGTCCTTGCATCTACTTAAGCATTGCTTTGGATATACAAGTACATAGCTTATCTTTGCATTGACCGTGTTAGTATTTCCATATAATCCTTGAAATTTTGAAATTCTCAGCGAGATAATTCATACCTTCATGCTTCAAATGGAAAGGTAAACAATATATCCTATGAAACTGAGGAATGAAAATCATACCCGTCCATGTACCTGTCTTGATTTTGTTGAAATTAATCATTAGTGTCTACAAAGATAGGATATATATTATAAAGGGCTGAAGAATACTTTTTGAGAGACACAGTTGGGAATAATGATCTTGGCTCATCATAGACCGCAAAGAACAATACAACTGGCCCATTGGGAGGGACGGAAACCCAGTCAACTTTGTATCTGTATAATATGCCATACTTCTCTTAGGTAGACAAGACTGATCTAAGTCATATAGTACTTCATTGAGAGAATGTTTTCCCAGATCTTCATATTCTGTATCATATCGAGGCATTTGGGTATGGAAATCACCTTTAACTTCAGGTGGTGCTTCATTTTCAACTATAGTGGAAAAATGATTGGGCCATTCTTTATCATTAACATCATAACGGGAAGGAATAATCATATATTTTTCAATAGGGCCTTTTCATATCATGTCCTCCATATCCCTGCTTTAGGTGATTAAAAGTTCTTCATCCCAAATAGTATTAAAATTTGGCTCAATTTGATTAACTTCATCAAGTTGTTATTTGTCACTGTAAAATTTGGAAACAATACTACCTGGTCTCGAAGAATCAGAGAGAGGCGAACCCCTAAATGTCCAATAATCATTGTCCTCAAAATTTCTTTCATTATGTTCCAGAAGACCTGACATTGTTAGTTTTTACAAGATTATAGCAGTATATCTTATTTGCAAATAAACAAAAGGATCTCTAGAAGAAAGACAAAACACAAAAACAAATAACACAAGAATTTATCCTGGGAAACCCAATCGGGAAAAACCCAACAAACCTTCGTATAGAGATAATAACTTCTGAGAACAAAGAAAAGAAGAGAGAGAGAGAGAGAGAGAGATAGAGTGAGAGAGAGAAAATATCTCTTGCATATATAACCCCAGAAATATACTCTCCTAGACTGCAGTAGCGCACCTTTTTGTTGAGTTTGTTGTTGTGAATGTGTGTAATAATGAGGAGGGGCACCTCCTATTTATACTGATTTTCCAAGTGGAAAATCACTAGGGCCAACTTGGTTGTTTGACTGGGGCCGACCTACCTTGGGGAAATACAAATTAAATTTATTTTTATTATTTTTCTTTTTTGATCTTTCTCAAGGGTTTATGTTGAATTTGTTTAGGTTTTACATGAGTAGTTACATTAGTATAATCTCTCGTAGGAGGTACAATAAGAATAACTTATAAAGTTGCATTGTTAATGTATCTGTAACTTCGGAATGTATTCATCCGTATATCTTATGTATTGTACCCCGATGTTTGTTCCGGGATGTGTTTGTAATGTATTTGAGTCATGTCATGCCTCGATGTTCCTATCAGGAGGTTCTATGTTCCTATCGGAAGGTTCTATAATGTAAACAAGTCATGTCAAGTCATTGTGGGTAACCCTCCTATTGATCAAGGGTTAAAGTCCCCGCAGTTCCGGAGCACTAGGGTTATTAGACTCTCATAGAGAAGTCGGCCCTAGTAAGTTATTGTGAAGTCGGGAATTAGTATAAATAGAGAGTGAGTCTCTCTATTTATCATACACATTCACTCACACTTAGTTGTAGCGCATAGCTGAGGAAGAAGAAGCTACTGGGGCTAGGAAGAAAGAGGCTACTGCTGTCGGGAGATCATCTTACTGTTTTGGGGTTTTACTTTTGGTGTTGATTCTATCTCTGAAGAAGTTGCGGGGTTTTCTCCATTTATGGTTTCCTCGAGGAAAAACACTGTGTTCATTGTCTCTTGTGTTTGATTGTTGTGCTTGTTATTCTCTCAATTAAAGATCCTAATATAATGCTAGCTTAATGTTAAAAATCTAACATGGTATCAGAGCTAACCTAAGAAGAAGACAATGTGCACAGGAACTAGGGCTTCCTACTTTTTGGATCTCTCTCCATAGATTTTCAGCAAAAGAAGGTTGGGTTGACACTACTCCATAGGGCACATATTTATGTCGAAGCAGAATCTGATTCTGAGCATTTTCAGTTTTTGACTCGACACTACTGCCGAAAATTAGGGCTTTCCACAGAAGTGGAATTTTTGAGTGAGCCCAGGCCTGGATTGATCTCCTCCTCAAAATCGAAGTTTAGAGATCAAGATCAAAGCATTTGGTTGGACAAAACTCTGGGAAAGTCAAACCCTAATCTGCTCCTGAACCAGCACTGCAGAAATTCAGCTCCAAATCCAAATCCGACATCTTGACTTGGTAAGATCTAAATCTTTTGTATTTCCATTTGAGGTTCTCGGTTAAGATGTCTCATCATACCAAGCTTGATGAAAAGCTTGAGGGAGCTGATAACTTCCGAGCCTGGAAGTATAGGATCTCCCTGGTTCTGGAAGAAAATGAGTTGGACTCCTCTATCAATGAGGAGGTTCCAGTTCCATAGGGATATGAGGCTAATGCCTTACACAAGAAGAAGTTGGTTATGGCTAAGAGGATTATTGTTGATTCAATCAAGGATCACCTCATACCACAGGTGTCCTCCCTAAAGACACCTAAAGCTATGTTTGATGCCCTAACCAAACTATTTGAAGGGAAGAACATAAACCGGAAGATGACTCTGAGAAACCAACTAAAGAATGTAAAGATCCAGAATGCAAAGACCATCCAGTCTTACTTTACAAGGGTCTCTCAGATCAAGGAACAGCTGGAAGCAGTAGATGAAGAAGTGGAGAATGCAGAGATTATAATGACCACCTTGAATGGTCTCCCTAGATCATGGGATTCCTTTATTCAAGGAATCTGTGCCAGAAAGAAGTTAGTCAAGTTCAGCAGACTATGGGAAGAATGCTCTCAAGAAGAAGCTCGAATAGCAGCTCGAGAAGAAAAGATGGGAAGTGAAGATCAAGCTCTCATGGTACACTCCAAGAAAACCAGAAGAAGTTCTCATCACCCCAGAGGTAAGCACTCTCACAAAGATAACACTAGAAAAGATTTGTCTAGAATCAGATATTATACATGTGACGAGAAAGGACACTATGCTAGAGAATGTTTTAGAAACAAAAATGTCTCTCACAAGAAGAAGGGAAACAAGAGAAGACATCATGCTCATGCTGCAGAGGATGATGAACTTTCCACAAAGAGAATCAGACATGAAAGTAATGATTCCTCAAGTGATGAAGAATATGTTTTGATTTCCGCTCTCACGGGAAACATTACACATGGAAGCAATGATTGGCTTATAGACAGTGGGGCTTCCAAACATATGACAAGATTCAAAGAATCCTTTGTGAAACTATCAGAACATGAATCACCACACAAGGTGAAACTTGGAGATGACTACCAGTATCCAATAAAAGGAAGTGGGGAATCCTCCTATAAGCTAGACTCTCGAAAGTCTATGACAATGAAGGAAGTATTGTTTGTACCAAGACTAAAGAAGAACCTCGTCTCCATATCTGCATTAGATGCAAAAGGCATGAGGGTTGCATTTATAGATGGCTAAGTTAACATGTGGCCAAAGGGAAAGACTATTAATGATGCAGTAGTGATTGGGGAACAAGAGGGAGGTCTATACAAATTGAAGGGCCATCCATAACAAGCCTTGGTCCATGTCACAGTAGAGCCAAATGAACTTTGGCATAGAAGGCTTGCACATGTGCATTACAGAGCACTACCATTTGCAAGCAAAGTTGTTGAAGGTCTTCCAGAAATTCAAGCAAACCATGATGGAGTCAGGAAAGGATGTGCGAATGGAAAGAACACACAGAAGACATTTTCAAGTAGCGAGAGCAAGGCAAAAGGAATCTTGGAAATTATCCACTCCGATGTATGCGGTCTAATGTCATCAAGTTCATTAAGCGGGTATGTATACTATGTGTCTTTTATTGATGATTTTTCTAGGAAGACATGGATATACTTCATGAAGAACAAAGATGAAGTTTTCAGCAAATTCAAGGAATTCAAAGCCTTGATTGAGAACCACACTGAAAAGAAGGTCAAGACCTTTCGATCAGATAATGGCGGAGAATTCACATCAAATGAATTCAAAGAGTTATGCAAAGACTCAGGGATTAAGAGGGAGTTATCCACTCCAGATAATCCACAACATAATGGAGTTGCAGAAAGGAAGAATAGAACTATCATGGAAGTTGCAAGAGCAATGCTTCATGATCAAGATCTTCCCATGCATCTATGGGCAGAAGCTGCTAGAACAACAGTGTATGTACAGAACTATACTCCACACAGAATACTCGAGAACAAGACACCTAAAAAAGTCTTTTCTGGCAAGAAACCAGAAGTCGGTCATCTCAGAATATCTGATTGTCCAGTGTACATACACATTCCAAAAGAAAAGAGGACAAAATTAGATTCTTCAGGAAAGAAGGGTATATTTGTGGGATACTCTGAAAGCTCGAAGGCTTACAGAATATACTTCCCAGGATTCAAGAAGATCAACATTAGCAAGGATGTAACATTTGACGAAGACTCAACCTACAACAAATCCAAAAAGAGGCCTGCTGAAGAACCTGAAGAAACAGAAGCACCTAGAATTCATGACACAACCATGAACGAAGAAATTCAAGAAGAAGATCGAGAATTTGAAGAACCTCAAGAACCTATAGATCCACCTCAAGAGAAGAATCCTCATAACAGGAAACCTGCTTGGGTACGAGAAGCTATCCAAGGTGCAGAAAGATATGGGGCTCTAGAAGAGAATCACAGAGAAGAAAGAGAACCAGGTCCTACTCTGGTTATGTAGCATTATTATGTGATTTCATCGATAAAGAACCTTCCAATTATGCAGAAGCGGCAAAAAGGAAAGAATGGAAGGATGTTGTGATCAAAGAGTATCAATCGATCATGAAAAATGATGTTTGGGATGTTGTCCCAAGATTAGAAGGGAAGCCTATTGTAACTTCCAAATGGATCTACAAGATCAAGCATGCTGCAGATGGTAGCATAGAAAAATATAAAGCAAGATTTGTTGCCCGTGGCTTCTCCCAGAAAGAAGGAATAGATTATGAAGAAACTTTTGCACCTGTAGCCAGATACACTTCCATCAGATCAGTACTTGCTCTGGCTGCAATGATGAAATGGAAGATACACCAAATGGATGTCAAGACTGCTTTCTTGAATGGTGTAGTGGAAGAGGAAGTGTATGTAGAGAAACCACTCGGTTTTGAGACACATGACAGGGAGTCTCATGTGTGTAGATTGAAGAAAGATCTGTATGTTTGAAACAGGCACCCAAGACATGGTACCACAGAATTGACAGCTTTCTATCCAGTTTGGGCTTTACCAAGAGTAAAGCAGATTCCAACCTTTACTACAAGGTTGAAGATGGCAACCCAATGATGCTCCTACTGTATGTAGATGATCTGTTTGTAACAGTTATGGATGGGTTGATTGATGATACGAAGAGGAAGCTTGCTGTCGAGTTTGAAATGAAGG
Source organism: Pseudotsuga menziesii (assembly GCA_001517045.1). Taxonomy (NCBI): domain Eukaryota; kingdom Viridiplantae; phylum Streptophyta; class Pinopsida; order Pinales; family Pinaceae; genus Pseudotsuga; species Pseudotsuga menziesii. The sequence goes on from LPNX010605220.1 coordinate 1,264,828, forward strand.
ACTTGGGTATGATGCATTATTTTCTAGGCATGGAAGTGTGGCAGAATGCAGATGGAATTTCCCTGGGACAAGGGAAATATACTGTAGAGATCCTGAAGACATTCGGGATGATAGACTGCAAGGCCATGACCACACCTATGGCATCAAACCTGAAGCTAGTGAGTGATGCTTCATCAGAAGCGGTTGATGCTACGATGTATCGTCAGATGATTGGGTCCTTGATGTACCTGACGAACATGAGACCAGATATTTGCTTTGTTGTGAACACCTTGAGCCAGTTCCTGACAGATCTGAGACATGTTCACTTGGTTACTACAAAGCATATTTTGAGGTACCTAACGGGTATAGTTGATTATGGGCTCAAGTATGAGGCGAATCAGAAGATTAACCTGGAGGGTTATGTTGATTCAGATTGGGCAGGTAGTGCCATCAATAGGAAGAGCACTTCAGGGTGTTGCTTCAGTATGGGATCAGGTGTGATCTCTTGGTTTAGCAGGAAGCAGTCCTGTGTGGCACTGAGTATAGCTGAAGCAAAGTATGTCACAACTTGTTCAACTAGTTGTGAGGCAGTATGGCTAAGGAAGCTACTGTCTGATTTATTTGATCTCCAGTTGGATGCTACTTGTATATATTGCAACAACCAGAGTTGTGTGAAGTTGTCAGAGAACCCGGTGTTCCATGACAAGTCGAAGCATATCGAGATCAAATATCACTATATCAGGGATATGGTGCAGAGAGGAGCAGTGATGCTCCAGTATGTTGCGACGGACGAACAGATAGCTGATGTGTTGACAAAGCCATTGGCCAAAGTGAAGTTTGAATACTTCAGGGAGAAGCTTGGCGTTCTCCAGATCGAGGTTCCCTCCAAAGGGAAGTGATCAGTCCGTGAGCCATTCTGATATGGTGAGAGGATTGGTTCCTTCCATGGTCAGATGTAAGGGCTGAGCCATTCTGTCATGGTGAGAGGATTAGTTCCTTCCATGTCAAATATGAGTGCTGAGCCATTTTGATGTGACTGTAGGATTGGTTCCTACATGATCAGATATAAGTGCTACATGCCATTCTTGGAATGGAGGTACCTGGTCAGTTACCAGGAAAGCTCCATTTTGATATGACTGTGGGATGTGTTCTCACATGATCAGATATGAGTGCTAAATGCCATTCTTGGAATGGAGGCACCTGGTCAGTTACCAGGAAAGCTCAGTCTGGGACTTATGGCCATTCTGATATGACTGTGGGATGTGTTCTCACATGATCAGATATGATTGCATGGCCATTCTGATGTGATTGAGGGATCCACTTGATCAGATATAAGGGCTGTTGCCATTCTCTGGGAGAATGGAGGCACCTGGTCAGTTACCAAGAACCCTCAGTCTGGGACTGAGAGCCATTCTGACATGGTGAGAGGATTAAGTTCCTTCCATGGTCAGATGTGAGTGTTGTGCCTTTTCACAGATGGTAGTAGGTGTGTCCTACCATGTTGGTGATTGTAAGTGCTGTGCCTTTCCACAGATGGTAGTAGGTGTGTCCTACCATGCTGATGGATGTAAGTGTTGAGCCTTTCCACAAAGGATAGTAGGTGTGTCCTATCATGCTGGTGGATGTGAGCGCTGTGCCTTTTCACAGATGATAGTAGGTGTGTCCTATCATGCTGGTGAATGTAAGTGCTGGGCCTTTCTGATAGGGTTATGGGAGGTGTTCCCGCATGGTCAGATGTGAGTGTTGGGCGTGCCTTTCTGACATGGTGTTGGATGTGTTTTTCTCATGGTCAGATGTAAGTGCTAGGCGGGCCATTCTGACTTAGGGTCAGATATAAACGCTGAAGAAGATCTACATGGGGGCTAGGCCTACAACCAGCATGAAAAAGGGCTGGCTCTATAGAACTTCCTGTGACGAGAAGAATCATGAGATAGCACCCGTGATGATGATCCAGCAGTGATGATCCAAATCCAGTGATGATGATCTAGATCCAGTCATGATCCAGATCCAGTCATGATGATCCAGATCCGAAGATGAAGATGACTTCAAGATGACGAAGACTAGATGATGATACAGAGAAGAAGACTTGTGCTGATAAATTGTGTCGAGAGAATACATTATTAGTTAAGAGGGAGTGTTAATGTATTTGTAACTTTAGAATGTATTCATCCGTATATCTTATGTATTGTACCCCGATGTTTGTTTCGGGATGTGTCTGTAATGTATTTGAGTCATGTCATGCCTCGATGTTCCTATCGAGAGGTTCTATAATGTAAACAAGTCATGTCAAGTCATTGTGGGTAACCCTCCTATTGATCAAGGGTTAAAGTCCCTGCAATTCCAGGGCACTAGGGGTATTAGACTCTCCTAGAGAAGTTGGCCCTAGTAAGTTATTGTCAAGTCAGGAATTAATATAAATAGAGAGTGAGTCTCTCTATTTATTATACACACTCACTCACACTCAGTTGTAGCGCATAACTGAGGAAGAAGAAGCTACCGGGGCTAGGAAGAAAGAGGCTACTGCTGTCGGGAGATCATCTTACTGTTTTGGGGTTTTACTTTTGGTGTTGATTCTATCTCTGAGAAAGCTGCGGGGTTTTCTCCATTTATGGTTTCTCCGAGGAAAAACACTGTGTTCATTGTCTCTTGTGTTTGATTGATGTGCTTGTTATTTTCTCAGTTAAAGATCCTAATATAATGCTAGCTTAATGTTAAAAATCTAACATTCATAAGTTCCAACACTCCCTCTCAACGAGGAAGGTATTCTTCAAATATGGTCCACATCAACATCATGGACATATGGGTCTCTTCCGTACATCTCATATGTCTTGATAATCTCTATGCATCCTGAAGGTCGTCAACATGTTTGTCTGTCGAGGGGAGTCAACAAAGTGCTATATGTATGTCTGTACTTGAGAACCTGGACATGCTTCACACGGCCATCTACTATCAGTTCATCTCAAGTGATGGTGGGAATTCTCCTACACCAAGTTGAGAATCTGGGCTAATCGAGGTCACTAGTGTACACGACTATCTACAACCTGTACTTCTCAAGAGCTGGTGGGAATACTCCAAAGAACACTAGATAGAGAATCTGAACATGTAGTGGCCATCAGTGCACACAACCATCTATGTCCTTCCTGTCTCAAGATGTCGATGGGATTTCTCCCATACCTGGCTGAGAACCTAGGCGAGCAAGAGCCGCCTATGTGCGCGACCATCTCTAACCTATTCATCTCAAGAGCTTGTAGGATTCCTCCAAAGAACCACATTGAGAATTTTCAACGTATAGTGGTCAATTGTGCACACGGTTATCTGCTACCTACCCGTCTCACACTGGCAATGGGATTTCTCTTATACCTGGCTGAGATCTAGAACAAGTAGAGGCACCTGTGTGAAAGCATCATAGATATCAGTCTCGACTTTCTATCTCCAGTAGGGATTCATTTTCTTCTACTCCAAGTGTTCTATGAAAGTATTCAAACTTTGTCCTAAGAAGAGGCTTGGTAAGAATATCGATAGTCTGGTCATCTGTCGAAACATACTATAACTCGACCGCACCTTTCTGCACCATATCACGAATGTAGTGATTTGGGATCTCTATATGCTTCATTTTATCATGAAATACATGATTCACTAACATATGTATACAAATTTGATTATCATAGTGAATTACAGATGGTCCTGGAATTTGACCAAACAATCCTGCAAGGAGTTTTTGAAGCCATACTGCTTCTTGAGCTGCTGTACTGACCACCATATACTCATCCTCTGCGGTGCTGAGTGCTATCGAGGTCAGCTTCCTGCTACACCAAGAGATTACAATAGAGCCCATATTGAAGCAACATTCTGAAGTACTCTTTCTATCTGTAATACACCCGACCCAATCTGAGTCAAAAAATCCATGCAATACCGTATCACATCCTGAAGCATATCTTAGACCTAAGTCACACGGTTCGGGTTCGAGTTCGGCAAGGATTAGGTTTGGTTCAGGTTCGAATTTTCCAATGAGGTTCTACAATAGGTTCGACTATATATATATAAACTTTCTTCATATACTCCCCCTTAACTAATTTTCTACACCCCATCGCCCATAGGATTCAAAGCACTTAGGTCACTATTCATAATTTCGTCGTATATACTTGTTGTTTATGACATTTCTGCTTACAGATTTGTACTTCTAAGAGTAGGTTTTTGTGGTTTAACAACAGGTTTACATGCTTCCCACAACAATAGTTTGTTCTTAGGGGTAAATCTATGTTCTTACTTGTTGTTTGGCGTGTTCTTATGTAGACTACAAGTATGATATTTCAAATTACAGAGAGCATTGAATTTATAGACAACATAAATAAATATAGAGCATTTAATCTATGGACATCATAAATAAATCAAGCATTTAATTTATAGACAACATAAATAAATAGAGAGCATTTAATTCATAGACAACATAAATAAATAGAGAGCATTTAATTCATAGACAACATAAATAAATAGAGAGCATTTAATTTATAGACAACATTTAATTTATTGGTATTGTGTGTGTTTTTTTTTATTTTCTTTTATTTGAATTTTTTTTCGGTAAAAAAATTGAACCTCAAATTTTTTTTCCTTTAGGTTTGGGTTCGCCTTCAGGTTTTCATTTAGGTTTGGGTTCGCCTTTAGGTTTGACATTAGGTTTGCCTTCAGTTTTGGGTTCGGCATTAGGTTCAACGAACCTGAACGAATTTCAAATTTTTTTTGAGGTTCGTCGAACCTCGAACCTCAAGGATTAGGTTCGACAAACCTTGTGGCTTAGTCTTAGACCATATCCCATAGTGCCACGTAAGTATCTGAGAACATGTTTTGCAGAAACCCAGTGAATCTACCTTGGATCACTTATAAACTGGCTAAGAGTGTTCACAACAAAACATATATCTAGTCTGGTGTTTGTCAGATACATCAGAGAGCCAATCAACTGGCGATACATGGTGGAATCAATCACATTAGAATTTGAAGTGGACTGCTTCAGCTTCTTAAAGTTTGCATCCGTTGGGGTAGTCATGGACTTGCAATCGGTTAAGATTCTATATGCTAAGCTAGATTATCAGCATTCAATTCAATTTCACAATAATAGCATATACAGGATCACTGAAAAAAACAGTATCGCAAGATCAACACAGATTTACCCTGGGAAAACCCTAAAGGGAAAAACCCAGCAAGAAAAGCTTCCTCAATATAGATGATAAAAAAGATAAAAGATAAAACCTCAGACTAGTCCTTCTCCTCCTTGCAGATAAGACTCCTCTCTCTCTCATGCGCTACACAAGTGTGTGTTTGTGTGTTTCAAATGAGGAGCGTCTCTCTCTATTTATATTCTTCCTCTCACTTAACTTTTCACTCAACTAAGTCGGTCCTACTAAACTTGACTGGGCCGACTTCTCTAGGAGGACTCAAAACAACTTAATATTATATGTAGGAGGGTGCTAATGACCTGACTTACAACGGAGGGTTTTCCTCATGACTCTCTACTGACCTAATACAATAATATTATCTTAACGGAGGAATAATAACATCTCTGAAAGGTTCTATCAATAAAATACATTTAGAATATTCTTCGAAGTTACAATAATTCAACACTCTCCCTTAACGAGAAGGGTATTCTACAACAACAACAACAGCAGTAGGAGAAGGAGAGAGAGCATCTTCAACATCATCAGGGTGATACATCTATAAATCATTGGAAGCTTTTTCATCATCTTTGACATATAGTCTTCATCTTCAATTTCAACAGTAGCAACACTTTGATTGTCCAGTCGACAACATCATCATCAACATTTTAGTCTTTTTCAATCAGCAACATCATCATCAACAATACTTTGACCTTTCAATCATCATCATCATCATCAACAATACTTTGAGCAACATTATAATCAATACTTTGAGCAACATCATCATCAATACTTTGATCTTTCGATTAGCAACATCATCATCATCAGCAACAACTTGCAATCCACAATACGAAGATGAGAGTCTACTAATCACTTTAGGACAAGTGTCCAGGGATGATACAATCCCACTTCTTTTTTGGAGACAGAAATCTACGGATTACTTTAGGACAAGTGTCCAGGGATGATACAATCCCACTGCAACATCACTGCTCCCCTTTTCGGGGAAGGTTTTTTCAAACAACACCAAGCTTGTATCGAAAGTATTCAAACTTTATTCAAGATAGTGGCTTTGTCAACACATCGGCAACTTGTTCATCGGTATACACATACTGGAGCTTTATGGCTCCCTTCTGTATCATATCTCGAATGTAGAAATACCGGATTTCTATGTGCTTTGATTTATCATGGAACACTGGGTTCTCTGTCATCTTTATACAACTCTGGTTATCACATAGAGTCAATGCGGTATCCAACTCCAGGTTAAATGGACCTGACATCAGTTTCCAAAGCCATATGGCTTCACAACTAGCAGAGCAAGCTGCTATGTATTCTGCTTCAGCCGTGCTAAGAGAAACACTAGACTGTTTCCTGCTAAACCATGAAATCATAGCAGACCCCAGACAATAACATCCACCCGATGTGCTTTTTCTGTCTGAGACACTTCCATCCTAATTTGCATCTGTATAGCCATACAATCTGTAGTCATGGTTTCCATCATGGTATAGACCAAAGTCTATAGTTCCTTTTAGATATCTCATCACATGTTTTGCAGCTCCCAGGTGAACATGTCTAGGTTGAACTAGATACTGACTCAAGGTGTTCACAGCAAAACAAATGTATGGTCTGGTATTTGTTAGATACATCAATGACCCAATAATCTGTCTGTATTCAGTCACATCCACTAACTCTGATGATTCATCAGCCAACAACTTCAGGTTGGTATCCATGGGTGTGGCCATGGCTTTACATTCCAACATATCAAATCTTTTCAAAATTTCTACTGCATACTTTCCTTGATTGAGAAAGATTCCTTCTGAGTTCTGCCATACCTCCAGACCTAGAAAATAATGCATTAACCCAAGGTCTTTCATCTAAAATTCCTCAGCAAGCTTTTTCTTGCATTCTACAATCTATTTCTCATTCCCTGTCAGAAATAGGTCATCCACGTATAGTAATATTATGACAGGCTCATCTTCTATAACCTTGAAGTAAAGGTTAGGGTCAGCTTTACTCTTGGTAAAGTCCAAGCTCGTCAGGAAACTATATATCCTTCCATATCAAGCTCTAGGAGCTTGCTTCAAGCCGTATAGGGCCTTCTTTAACTTGCATACATGAGTCTGTTTGTCTTCAACTTCAAGTCCTTGTGGTTGTTCTTTGTATACTTCTTCCTCAATCACACCATTTAGGAAGGTTGTCTTTACATCCATCTGGGTAAGTTCCACTTCATCATGGATGCAAGTGCCATGATGGCCCTAATCGAAGTATACCTTGCTACTGGTGCAAATGTTTCTTCATATTCAATTCCCTCTTTCTGAGAGAAACCTCTAGCCACAAATATTGCCTTGTATTTCTCTATACTTCCATCAACTACATGTTTTATCTTGTAGATCTACTTGGAAGATACCACGCTCTTTCCTTCTGGTTTGGGAACTATATCCCAAACATCATTCTTCATTATTGATTGGTATTCTTCCGTCATTGCTTCTACCCATTCTTTCTTCTGTATAGCTTCTTCATAGTTTGTAGGTTCTTGATCTACAGGATCACACATTAAAGCTACATAGTTGGAAAATGGCATAGGATTCTTGCTTATCCTTGAGGAGCCTTCTGGAGCTCCATATCTTTCTGCTTCTTGTATAATTTCTCTTGCCCATGCAAGCTTTCTCTTCCGTGATATCTCCATCGTGGGAGGTTCTTGTGGTGCTGTCATATTATCATCTTCAGGTGTTTCATCTTCAGGGAGGCATGTAGCTCTACATTTCTGGGAGGTGCATCTTCCTCATATAGTTCATGTTGATATTTTTTGGATCTCTTGAGAGCTGCTTCTTCATCGAATGTTACATCTCTACTGATTTCAATGTGATGGAATTTAGGAATGTAAATTCTGAATGCCTTGGATACTCCACAGTATCCAACAAATCTTCCCTTCTTTTCGGAAGGGTCCAACTTGGTTCTTTTCTCTTTCGGTATGTGAACATATACTAGACAACTGAATATCTTGAGGTGACTTACGTCAGGCTTCTTGCACGTGAACATCCCCTCTGGAGTCTTGAATCCAAGGGCACTGTGAGATATTCTATTTTGTACATAGACAGCAGTTCTTGTTGCTTCTTCCCATAGATGCATTGGAAGATCTTGATCATATATCATTGTCTTCACTGCCTCCATGATGGTTCTGTTTTTTCTTTTCGCAACACCATTTTGTTGAGGATTGTAGGGAGTAGTTAGTTCCCTCTTGATTCCAACATTTTTACAAAAGGCTTCAAATTTTTTTGAAGTATATTCTTCGCCATTGTCTGATTGGAGTGTCTTGATTCTTTTGTTTGAAAGATTTTCTATCAAGGCTTTGAATTCCTTGAATTTTTCAAACACTTCGTTCTTTGCTTTCAAGAAGTATATCCATGTTTTTCTTGAATAGTCATCAATAAAGGTAATATAGTATTCAAAACCACTCAAGGATGTGGAGGACATTGGACCACATACATCTGAATGAATTAATGCCAACCGACCTTTAGTTTTTGTTTCACTCTTTAGAAATGGATTCTTGATATTCTTTCCTTTTGCACATCCTTTGCAAATGCCTTCATGGTTGATCTTCAAGTCTGGTAATCATGTCACCACTTTGTTCACATGAGGTAGTGCTTTGTAATTTATGTGGGAAAGCCTCCTATGCCACAGTTCACTAGGGTTAGTGGTATCATCAACAAGGGTTGTTTCTAAATGTCCCTTGAGTTTATTCAGGCCTCCTTCTTCTTCACCGATGACAACTGCATCTTCAATTGACTTTCCTTTGGGCCACATGAGTACTTGTCCATCTATGAATGCAACTCTATATCCTTTCTTATCTAATGCTGAGATGGAAAGTAAGTTCTTCTTTAGACCTGGTACATATAAAACTTCTTTCATCTTTAGGGGGTTTCCTGAATCAAGCTTGTGGCTTGCTTCACCAATTGCTTTGATTGGATATTGATAGTCATCTCCTAGAGATACTTTCTGAGGAGAGTTCTTTTCTTCAAGTTTTGACAGAATTTTCTTTTGTCCTATCATGTGCTTTGAAGCACCATTATCAATAAGCCATGTGTCTTCTCCAAGTGTTACAGACCCAGAGAGTGCAGAGAATAGTACATACTCTTCTGCGTCTTCTTCTCTTGCTTGCTTTCTCTGAGGTCCTTCTTCTTCTTCTTCTTCTTCTTCATGTTTAGCTAGATGTGCATGATGTCTTTTGTTGGTGTTCCTCTTCTTGTATTCTTCTTTCTTCAAAGGACAATTTCTGGCAATGTGTCCTATCTTATCATAATTGAAACATTGAAAGTTGGAGTAGTCCCTCTTTGGGAAACTTTCTCTTGTTCTTTAGAACCTTCTAGGAGGTTGAGACTCCTTGTGGTTTCCCTTCTTGAAGCTGGGTTGACTTCTTCTTCTCTTGGTATGGGTGGTTAGGGCTTGTTTAGCAGAGCTTCTCTATTGGCCACTCTAGCCTCCTCTTGAATACAATCTTCCCATACAATATCAAACTTCATGCTTTCCTTTCTAGCACACATAGTTTGGATGAATGAATCCCAGGGTCTAGTGAGACCATTGTGAGCAGTCATAACCAACTCATCTTCATCAAGGGTGTCTCCAATGGCTTCTAGTTGTTCCTTGAACTGGGAGACCCTTGTGAAATAGCCCTAAATGGATTCTCCATGACTCATCTTGGTGCTCTTCAATTGAGCTCTTAGATTCATCTTTCGGTTAATGTTTCTTCCTTCATAAATCCTTGCTAGGGCATCATACATTTCTTTCAGAGTCTTCTTGGATGACACTTGAGGGATCAAGTGATCCTTGATAGAGTCAGCAATAATCCTTTGTGCCCTAATCAGATCATTTTTGTGCTTGTCCTTCGCTTCAGCCTCATCAGGTTTTGCAACTCCTCTCTCGATATATTTGTCAAGATCATTCTCCTTGAGAATGAGGCCAATTTTGCATTTCCATGCTTGGTAATTCTCTATGCCTTCTAGCTTGTCCTCAAGCTTGGTGCTTGGGGCCATCTTGTAAGGAGATTAAAAAAAATTGAAATTCTTGAAAATGAGAAATTGATCTTACCAAGAGATGCGCTTGACTGAGGTGAGTTGACTGGTGTGCTTGGTTTCTAGAGATCTTAAGTCTTCACCTTTCAAAACTGACTTCCGAGATTCTGCAGTGCAATTTTCTGGTTTTCTAGACTTCTGCAGTTTTCTAGTCCAGTGTCAAACTAGGGTTTGACTTTCCCGGAGATCTACCCACTCAAAAATTTTGATCTCAGACTCGGTGGATGTGCTCTAGGAGGGCGCAACTTTCTATGCAGTCAGATCTTCAAAAATCCATTTTTTTTCCAAACCCTAATTTCTTGTCGGAGAGGGAGAAAGGGATTTTTCACCTTGTGAAAGTTGTCGTATTCAGGTTAGCTCTGATACCATGTTAAGATTCTATATGCTAAGCTAGACTATCAGCATTCAATTCAATTTCACAATAATAACATATACAAGATCACTGCAAGAAACAGTATCACAAGATCAACACAGATTTACCCTGGGAAAACCCTAAAGGGAAAAACCCAGCAAGAAAAGCTTCCTCAATATAGATGATAAAAAAGATAAAAGATAAAACCTCAGACTTGTCCTTCTCCTCCTTGCAAATAAGACTCCTCTCTCTCATGCGCTACACAAGTGTGTGTCTGTGTGTTTCAAATGACGAGCGCCTCTCTCTATTTATATTCTTCCTCTCACTTAACTTTTCACTCAACTAAGTCAGCCCTACTAAACTTGATTGGGCCGACTTCTCTAGGACTCAAAACAACTTAATATTATATTTAGGAGAGCGCTAATGACCCGACTTACAACGGAGGGTTTTCCTCATGACTCTCTACTGACCTAATACAATAATATCATCGTGATGGAGGAATAATAACATCTTCGAAAGGTTCCATCAATAAAATACATTTAGAATATTCTTCAAAGTTACAATAATTCAACACAATCCAACATCTCGAATCTCTTCAAAATATCAATGGTGTATTATCCTTGACTTAGGAAAATTTTCTCCTACCTCTGCCATACTTCTAATCCCAAGAAGTAATGCGTCAATTCGAGGTCCTTCATTTCAAACTCAAAGTCAAGCTTCTTCTTACACCATCCAATTAGTTTATCTTTTCCTGTGAGAAAAAACTCGTCCACATACAAGATAAAATATAGTTGCTCATTATCCTCAATCTTGTAGTAAAGATTGGGGCCTGCATCGCTTTTGGTGAATCCCAAGTTTACCAGGTATCTTTCTATCCGTGCATACCAAGCACAAGGTGCTTGGTTGAGCCTGTATAATGCCTTTCTCAGTTTACATACGTGAGAATATTTCTTATGGACAATAAACCCTTCTTGTTTTTCAATGTAAACTTCTTCCTCTATAATACCATTGAGGAAGGCGGTCTTTACATCCATCTCATGCAGCGTCCATCCCATAGTTGAAGCAATAACAATGATGGTTATGATGGAAGTATATCAAGCCATAGGAGCAAATGTTTCGTCATAGTCAATTCCCTCTTTCTGAGAGAATCCTTTGGCAACAAATTTGGCCTTGTGTTTCTCCGCCCTACCATCTATGCCGTGTTTAATCTTGAAAATCCATTTGGAGGTCACTACTGAGTTCCCCTAAGGTCTCGGTACAACCTCCCATATGTCATTCTTCATGATGGACTAGAGCTCCTTTGTCATGGCATCCTTCCAAACTTGGTGTTTGGATGCTTCTCCGTATGTGGTAGGTTCTAAGTTGATGATGTGACTCATCAAGGCTACATAACTCGAGACCTTCTGAGGTCTTTTGCTTTCCTGGTGGATTCCATGTGGAGCTTCGTGCCCTTCTGCATTCTGCAATGTCTATTGTGCCCATCTAGGCCTTTTTCGACTTACTTTCATCTATGTGGGAGCATCATCTGGCTTAACTAGATCAATGCGATCGATCGGTTCATTCATTTCTTAAAAATCCCTCTTAATTTTGGGGAAGATGATCTCATCTCTTCATCGTCATCGATCCCCATATCAGATCCTCTTCCTTTTGGGATAGCCATCTTTTCTTCAAAGGTCACATCTCGATTGACTTCGATTTGCCTCGATCCTGGGATGTATATTCTGTAAGCCTTTGAAGTCACTGTATCCCACGAATGTTCCCTTCTTTCCTGAAGGTTCTAACTTTGTCCTTTTAGCCTTGGGCACATGAATGTAGACTGGACAACCAAAGATACAAAGGTGGCCTACTTCTGGCTTTACTCCTGTGAAGGCTTCTTTCGGAGTCATATTCTTTAAGATTTTATGAGGGCATATGTTTTGAACATAAAAAGTTGTCTTAGATGCTTCTACCCACAAGTACATTGGTAGACTTTGGTCATGCATCATGGCTTTGGCTACCTCCACAATTGTTATGTTCTTCCTTTTTGCGACCCCATTTTGTTGAGGGTTGTAGGGAACTGTAAGCTCCTTATTAATTCCTGCTTCTTTGCAGAAATCATTAAACTATGTTCTCCACCATTATCTAATCTTAGGATCTTAATCTTTCTTCCTCACAGATTCTTGACTTGTGCTTTGAATTCTTTGAATTTACTGAGTATTTCCTCGGATTCCTTGGTCTTGAGGAATTATATCCATGTCTTTCGTGAGTGGTCATCAATAAATGTTACATAGTAGATGTAACCACCCAGTGAGGTTACCATCATGGATCCACACAAGTCAGAGTGGATTAGATCCAATATTCCCTTGGATCTTTTTTCAATTTTCGAAAATGAACCTTCGGTATTTTTACCAAGTGCACATCCTCTACATACACCATCACGGTCTACATGGAGCATTGGTAGACCTATCACCATGTTCCTTAAAGATGGAAGAGCTTGATAGTTTGAATGAGCTAGTCTTATGTTCCATAGCTCATTGATGTGAGTGGAATCATGGACTAATGCTTGAGTTGGTAGAGTGGTCAGACGATACAGGGTTTCCTCCCTTAAACTGATCACTTTTGTTGTGTTCATGTTAGAATCTTTGTGCCATGCTAGCACCTTTCCATATACAAATGTCACTCTATATCCCTTATCTTCTAAAGCAGAGATGGAGACAAGGTTTCTTTTCATACGAAGTACATATAGCACGTCATTCAGATGTAATAAGTCATTTGATTCTAACTGAAGAGAGGTAGATCCAAATCCTTTCATAGTGTAGTTGGCATCATCTCCAAGTACAACACGGAGATGGGATTCTTTCTCAACTACTTTTGAAAGGTTTTCTTTATAACCAGTCATATGCTTGGAAGCTCCACTATCTATGAATGTATCACTAGTGGTGGGAACCGTACTTGATAAAGTTGATATGAAGAAGAATTTTGTATGATTTTATTTTCTTTGTTTCTTGTGATGATGACCATCTTCTACATTAGCTGTTGAAGCTTCATGCTTCCTCATGCTTGAATTGTTACATTGGCTTGCATAGTGACCATATTTCTTACACTTGTAGCATTGCATGCATGATAGGTCCTTCTTCTTTTTTATCTGGAGAAAGACTTGGTATCCTGGCTTGGTGCTTATGTTTGTGAAACTTCCTCCATTTTTTGTGCCTTTCTTGGCATGAGTGATGAAGGCTTGATTTTCCTCAACTTGAGAATCATGGAGTCTTTGTCTTGCTGCAATCTTGGTTTCTTCCTATGTGCGGTCTGCCTATAGCTTGTCGAATTTGGGAAACTTGGTTCGACCACTTATGGTTTGGATGAAAGACTCCCAAGATGGTGGAAGACCATTCAGGGTGGTCATGACATGCTCCTTTTCTTTAAGGTTGTCTCCACTGGACCTTAGCTTGTCTCGCAGTTCGGTGATCCTCATGAAGTATGAGGCAATATTTTCGAACCTAGTCATTTTCATATTTGACAGTTTGTTCCTCAATGTGAGAGTCACATTGATGCTATTGTGTTCAAATAACTTCTTCAAGGTTTTGAACATCTTTCTAGTTGTTGTCTTTTCTGAGATTTGTGGAACCAAGTGGTCTTTGATTGAGTCCACCAGAATCCTTCTTTATTTTGCATCACCCACTTCCTCCATTGGGACTTGGCTTCATTCGCTTCTGGTTCTAGAACTTTATCATTGACAAATTTTAAGAGATCATGTTCTTCTAGAATGAGAAGAACCCTAGGCTTCCAGGATATGAAACTGGTAGCTCCATCAAGACGACCTTCAACCTTCATTCCGATCATTTTGTCTGTAGATTTGAACGAGAAACCCTAGCAAGAGTTAGATCAAAAATGAAATTTTGAATTTGAAGAAACTAACCTCACAGATAGATGTGCCTTGTCAAGGCAAGTTGAGGAGAGGTGAAGTTGAGCCAAGGTAGTGGCTTGATCAGCACAAAACTTGAAATCCTAATTTCTGCAGCAACAGACTTAGGTAAAAAATGAAACTTCTTAGAATTTGGATTTTCTTTCACCAAAAGATGTGTCTTCCCTAGAGTGAAGTTTCCAGAGCTATTTTCCTGCTGAAGAGATGAGGGAAGGCCTTGGAAGGTTAAACCCTAGCTTCCAACAATGGACTCTTCTAGAACCTGGCTCTGATACCATGTTGGTTTTTACAAGATTATAGCAGTATATCTTATTTGCAAATAAACAAAAGGATCTCTAGAAGAGAGACAAAGCACATAAACAAATAACACAAGAATTTATCCTAGAGAACCCAATCAGAAAAGACCCAACAAACCTTCGTATAGAGATAATATCTTCTGAGAACAAAAAAAAGAAGAGAGAGAGAGAGAAAACATCTATTGCAGATAAAACATAAATATACTCTCCTAGACTGCAATAGCACACCTTTTTGTTGAGCATTAGGGGAGTTTTGAAGTAAAAAATGGGCCTCAAAACAAAAATTGTACCATTAAAATTCACTATATAAGAACCAATAGGATCCAAGATGACGATGTCAACCATAAGGGTAAAATTTGTAAAAGAAATGGAGGGAAAACGAAAATACTACTTTTTCTAATAGTATTTTTGGCATATCTTCATATGGGTTCACCCAAATTTCGAGTTTGGGGCCTTGTTGGATGCAGAATTTAATTTCGCATCCAACCCATACCCACACTACATACTTTTGAGGTACCCGCAGCACCAAAAAATGAAAATTTTAATAAAAAAAATGTATTTTAATATTAAAATACGTTTTATATTGAAATATTCATTTTTGGGTTCCCCTCAGAAGTCTGCAGTGTGGGTATGGGCTGGGTGCAGAATTACATTATGCATCAAACGAGTCCCCATACTTGAAATTTGGGTGAATCGATAAGGAGATATGTCAAAAATACAATAAGAAAAAGTAGTTTTTCTTTTTCCCCTCTAAAATTTAGAACTTTTATTTTATTATTATAACTTTTATTTTATTATTTCCCTTATGAGGCCCATTTTAGACCTCAAAACTCCCCTAATGGTTAGTTGTTCTGAATGTGTGTAATAATGAAGAGGGGTGCCTCCTATTTATACTGATTTTCCAACTAGAAATACAAATTAAATTTATTTTTATTCTTTTTCTTTTCTGATCTTTCCGCAGGGTTTACATTGAATGTGTCTAGGTTTTACATCAATAGTTACATCAGTATAATCTCCTGTAGGAGGTACAATAAGAATAACTTTTCAAGTTGCACAAGTTCCAATAGAGATGTCGTAAGAAATCACTTTGTGTTGATAAAGAGAACTCACCCTTTCTTTCTGTTCTTCAACTTCTTCAACTAGGACTTCCTGATCTTCACATGTAGGACCACAATCATATTCGTTTGCATGAGGAACTTCGTCTACTGTGCTTGAGATATCCTTAGCTTCTTCAACCTGATTTTCGTAGTGGATCTATTTACTAAACAGGTTCCTTGACGTTGTTTTCCAGGGAACCATCGTTTGCAGAATAGTTCAATCAATTCTAGAAGAGAAGATATATTAGCTTTTGGTAAATTTGTGAACCAAACGCGGGCCTTTCTTTCTAGGTGAAGAGAAAACAATCTCATATAAACACCTTATTCCAGCTCAACTTTTTTTGGGAATAACAAAACAAAAATTGTGACCATTTCTTCAACATAATCCTCATTTTGATCACTGAAAGGATTCCATAGTTCATGTGGTAGTCTGTTTGAGTAACCTAGGAACTTTTATAGGTCGAGCGGAGCGAAGTATACTTCCATTTCTGTAGCAGTCGTATTATCTGGGTCTTTAAACTCAAATGTAGGATCTTCATTGACTTCTTCATTAGAACCATCTTGTTCTTGGCCATTTCCAAAGGTCTCATTCCATATATAGCCGTCATGGCCCTTCTTTCATTTTCCTCCATCTGATGATCCCACACCTCACTGAATGCATTGATCAACTATCAAGTGAGGAAAAACTTTTATGAGGAAATCCTATGTACCAATTTCTGACATTCGGGTTGATCTCCAAGTTGACAGATAGCAGAAAGAACTTCATTTGAATGTCTTCGTGCACGATATTGTTTCCTTGGAGAAACTGCAAGAAGGCCTAGATATTTGTTGTTTCCTGATACTTATGTTCATGAAAAAATGGAAAAGGTGCCTTCCTATCATCTTTGATAGTACACTGATGTGGATAGCCCAATATGTGTGAAAAATTCGATATATCCATCCACAATTTGTAAGAAGATGCCATGTCATATATCTTCTTTCTAATCCTGGTAGAGTACTTTTATTTTCTTTAGTGGGAGTCGCTAGGTGAGACCTGCTAAGTTAGACTTACACAATCTCACCAAAGTACTAAAAAAGAACGTACCTGAATGGTGGGTTGAGTTCTTGGTGGAGTTGCCAGATAATCTTGTAAGGTTAGTCCACAAATACATATGTGGTAAAAATAAAGACTTACCTTAACACTGACCAGTAAATGTCGTTTTTCCAAGGTGTGAATGACTCTAGATAAACTGCTTCAATCTTTGAAGTGCTCCTCGGCAACGGTGCCAAAATGTTACTGGGAAAATTAGTAGGGCTAGTGAACAGTAAGCATATGCAAGACTTATGATCCAATGTCACCTCAATCACAAGTCTCTAACTTCTTCGAAGTGTCGGAACCTCCAAGGGGAATGACCCTTTAGCTATCCTGCAGTTTCTTAGAACGAGAAAACTATGTCTGCCATATAAGGTTAGTACAGACTAGTGCCTTATTGGAGTCAAATCAAGCAATGGAAAAAATATACTATGTGTGTGTGAATATGGATAGTGTAAGTGTTGTCGGTATATCCACTATGTGTGTGTGGATAGTGTATAGTGTAAGTGTTGTGAATATGGTTTGAAGGAAGATACGAGGGAGAAAGATAGAGAAGGCCCTAGTTAGGGAGGGTTGCAACTGTAAGGGAAGCCCTAGAAGGTAGATATGGCTTGGAGAAGGCCGTGAAAAATAAAAAGATGCAAACGTACCTGGAAATACTTGCTACTAACCTTGTATGGCGATGGTCTTCCCTTTCTAATCAATTGCAAGCGTTTTCCATGCAATGCTAAGTGAAATTGACTTCCCTCCAAGAGACCAACTTGCCCTCCTCCTGCAAAAGAGATCTACCTATGAGAATCGATTTACAAAAATCAGATGATAATCAATGTTGAGAAGCTCAAAAATCATCAAGATGATCCTAATATATAATAAATATACTCCCTGAACCCAAAACAACTTGAGGAAGAGATATGGAGCTCAATCACAATAATGCCCCCTTCAAATCATCCACTCCATCAAAGGTATGACCACCTCCAAAAATGTTAGCAAGACATAGATTTGCAAGAATGCTAGAAAGAAAAAGATTGCCTAATCTCCACACAAGATATTCGACCAAGCTTCTGAGGGTTTTTCAAATTATTTTACTATTCCAAACGCTTGAGAGCCAAAAGGCCATTTACAATGAGAGAGCATCTCAATATATAGATCTCTCAAGTACATAAAACCTAGATCCAAAAAGATCAAGGTTCAATAGCATAATATAAGATCAACATAATCAACATCTAAGATTAGTCAGATACATCATACATGGATCAACTCAATAATAGAGGGGGCGCATCATTAAAAAAAATTGAGGGGGCGCATCATTAAAAAAAATTGAGGAGGCACACCACATAAAAATGAGTAAAAACATAGCATAACACATGGTGGGGCTAGGAGGTTATGCATGTCCTTCACTAGCATGGCCCCATGGCACAATAACAAGGTGTGATCATCCATAATATCATGAAGTGATCAAAATCACTA
The DNA here is from genome assembly GCA_001517045.1 of Pseudotsuga menziesii. NCBI lineage: Eukaryota > Viridiplantae > Streptophyta > Pinopsida > Pinales > Pinaceae > Pseudotsuga > Pseudotsuga menziesii. Next base: position 1,283,205 of record LPNX010605220.1, read on the forward strand.
GGACCTCCCCCTCAAAAATATATCAAAACACCCTCAAAGTGAAGAAATCAAGGACGTGTGGACCCTGTTGCCGCCTAATACACACTTTATGACACGGGAAAGTCTCCAACCCGCTTTGTGTGTTCTTGGGGGCAAGTTAGAGCTGGGGACCACTGTCACCACAGTCCACAACTCCTCCGTTTAGGCTAGATCCCAACAGAGCCAAGGGGGGTAGTCCCTACGGAATACTAAGTTCCAGATTTATTAATTAATTACAAATTAATTAAAGGGATCCTTTAAGGTTACAAAATTACAAGACCAGTGCCTATATTAAATGGAGTCAAAATAATACAAGTTACAAACAATAACAAATCAAGGTATCTAAGCAATGTACAGATGAATTAAATTTATCAATATAAACGAATAAACAAGTAAGATAGTTACAGTTTAGATTTACAAGAGATAACACAAGGAAAATGCCAAAAAAGAAATTCAGTAAATGAAAAAGAAAGGACTTTAGGTTGTATTGCTTGAAACAGTCAAACAATGTTAAGCATTCACCACATAACAACTGCAGAACTAAAAGTAAATGAAACAGAAAAATAAATGATACTGAAAGTAAAGTGTTGGAGTGCAATGCTGGAGTGGGAGTGCTTGCAGTAGAACCTTGAACAGCAAGGCAAAGATGAATAAAAATGACCAATGTTTGTAGGACGTTTTGCAATGCTTCTTGGTTAATTTTAATAAATTTTATTAGAGTTGGAATCTTTGATTATGTTCTAGAACCGGTGGTGTGACTACCCCGATCTAGTTCTTCTCAAACCGAAGAAAGATTGCTGTTGCGCTCAACAGGTGGGAACAAAGCCCACCCCTAGCTCACAGGTCAATCCCCAATGGCCCGGTGCTCACAAGGAGGACGTCGATGCGCCTAGAAACTGTCGCCAGCCTGCTACCCCTTGCAGCTTCCGAGTCACCGTTTTTAATCAGCTTAAAAATCACTAGATGGATGCCTATTAACTACGACTTCCTTCTCCCCTGGTCGCATCTCGGAGTACCCCGGAGGGTGAGAACCGAGTAGAGGAGCAGGAGATAGAGAAGCTTGGTTGGTTATTTTTAAGGGTTGATTTTAAACTTGGATGATTAAGACGCAAAGTAAGTTTTAAAGTATCAACAAGATCACCAAGCGATGTCCCTTATGGGAGGTGCTGGTATTTGATCTTGGACAAGAAATAAATGTGTTGAAGATTGTAGTACAAGAAAAGAAAAGTTAGTCTAATTACCTAAGCCCCCATTTCCCCTGCTTTTCATATCCAGCTTGAATTCCCTAAAGGGAGATGACAAGTGGACAGAGGATACACCGGGTAGGTGAGTTGTATGATTACTCCCCTTTAGACAATAAATAAAATAACTGAACTAATCTGAATGGTCAACAATCTCTGTGACAGAGATGGTAGTCTGTCACAGAGATAGGTGGGTGAAAAGAAACTAACTACACTAACCTCACAACAATCTTTGTGACAGAGATGGTGGTCTGTCACAAAGATAGGTGGGTGAATGAATAAAACTACTACAGAATAAAAATGATATACAAAAAATTAAAATACCCCAAGAGAGCTTCTCATGTGGGGTTTACAATGTCCAAAAGAAAAAGGAAAGGGTTGGGGTTTGAAACCCCTTTGAACCTGTTGAGGGCTTAGATGTCTCTGTGCCCTTTTGGGTAGCAAATCTCCCTTAAACCTGCAATACCTGTCAAAAAACAGCGAACTATTCTTCGCTGGAAATTATATGAGATACAACAAATCTATTGTTACAATATTAGTACAAATTTACACTTTTTTGCAGAAAAATCTGAGTGAAAATATGACAGAAAAATGAAGTTTAGGGGGCTGAAAACTGAGTTTTCAGCCACCTAAATGGTACTAAAACAGTAAAATATAAAGCCTATACTAATATATAACGTATGGGGGCCCTAAAACAAGGGTTATATTCACTATACAGTGAATAAAACCTAGTTTCAGAACACAAAAACAGAAATGGCCGAATTGAAATTTTAAACAACAGAGATGTTTAGAAGGCTGAAAACTGAGTTTTCAGCCACCTAAATAATGTTAGAACAGCAGAAAAATAAGTCTATACTAATAAACTAAGGATTGGGGCTTTGAAACCAAGGTTTTTATCACTATACAGTGATAAAAACTGAGTTTTAAAACCCTTTTTCCAGAATGTGCGAAAATGAAAACAGAAAATAAATGGCTGGAAATGACTGTTTTTCAAAGTGAAAGCAACATGTAAATAGCAGAACTTAAAGCCTAAACTAATATACTATGGGTTAGGGCCTTAAAACCAAGGTTTTTATCACTATACAGTGATAAAAACTGAGTATTAAAACCCTTTTTACAGAAAGTGCGAAAATGAAATCTGAGTTTTTTAAAACAAATGGAGAAGGCTCCTTTGCTCTGGATCCCTGCAAATAAACCTATAATAGCTGCACAATGTAAGCCAAGAGGTGAGCACAAAAATAGATCATACAAAATACTTTGTAAGATCCTATCAAGCTACTCACAAATGAAAGCAGAAAAACTTCTACTTGCAAATCTCTCCACAAAATACTTTGTGGAGAGTTATCTAAGCTAATACAAATGCAACTAAAACAAATACAAAGTAGGTTACCTCACAAAGAAAAATGGAATGTAGACAAGACACCAAAGCTTCCTCCAAAGATTGCTTGTATTATGGCCCAACTATGGCAAGAACATTACAATGGCAAGAAGAAAATGAGAGAAGAGTGAGTAGATATTCCGGCAGCATAACAATAGCATGAGAGAGCCTTCCAAATGAGGGAGTGAGACCCTCATTTTATAGTTGAGGAAGACCCCCAACCCTTTGAAGATCAATGGCCAAGATTAGATCTAGATCTAGATTAAATCTCCACCACTAGATCTAGGTTTTTGACTTTTATTTCTCTCAACCATTCTCCACCCTTAGATTATTTTTTAATCAATGGCTAAGGAGCTTGATCCATGCCTTAGCCATTCCTCACCTTTAGATCTAGGGTTTTTGACTCAAGTGGGGGCCCCTTTGACTTAAATTTTAAATTTTTTTATTTTTAATTTTTATCTTTTGTTTTTTATCTTTTTATTCTTTTATTTTTTATCTTTTATCTTTTATTTTAATTTTTATCTTTTTATTTTTAATTTTTTAATTTTTTGATTTTCTATTTAATATTTTATTTTTTAATTTTTTAAATTTTTGATCTTTTATTTTAAAAATTCTATCTTTTTATTCTTTTATTTTTTAATTACTATCTTTTATTTTTAAGTTTAAATCTTATATTTTATTTTTATTTATTTATTTTTAATGTTTTATTTTTTAATTTTTAACTTTTGATCTTTAATTTTTTAATCTTTTTATTTTATTAAGACAAAAGGGGCGCCCCACTTAGGAGATCTTCAGACATTTATTTTGACCATGGGGGGTTTATTTAAATGAAATTTTGGCTATGCCTAGCCATCCCCCAAACTTAATTACCATGGCCTTATTTGATTTTTTCCTTCAAAATCAAATAATTTAAATTTTTGACTTAAGAAAATTAAAAATTTCCCTAGGGGAGATAGACCCCTTCTGACCAAAATTGGTCTATCTCTTCAACCACTTATCAGAACGACATGGGACTCGAAGCAATGGCTTAGGGGGTTTCATAGCAATTTTATTTTGCATTCATAGCCCCTATTACAAAATGCCATGCTTGAGCAATTACATTATTACATCAAAACTCAGTTAATTAACCACCAATGGGTGGAATTAATTAACTGAAAGAAAAAAAATTAATAAAAATTTCAATAACATAACGAAACTCCGCAAGACTCTAGACAAATGTCTAGCATGGTCATGAATTACACTTTAAAGCCTTAGCCACCTCATGGACTTGACTGGTAGAACGCCCGTCACCACTTTGGAGGATTTTGAGTGAAAACCAAACCGATTAAACTCGTTTGTTCAACAAGATCAATTGGAAAGGGAAAAACACTCGACGAGGGGACTTCCCTAACAATCAGTTCCATGGTGTGTCATCCGTATCATATGACCCACACTAGCACATCAAATTACATTAATTTTCCCACGCAGGGGAGCGGACATTTCGTTTTACAAAGGGGCAATAGCCCTGCAGAAGTGGAAAAATCCTCAGATTTTCCAAGGTACAATTATGTACACTTCATGTACATGGAGTTGCCACCTAGTTGAAATAGGTGGGCAACAGACCCCATGTAGAGTTAAGTTGATACCGGATGACGAAGGTGACCCAAACACTGTTCCTCAGACCAATCACGTGCCATTTCCTTGCCTCATTTACCCAAATCGAATTCCTCATTAGCCAATTTTTATCATCAAAATGCTGCCTAGAGAACATAAAACTTCCAATATCTCACCGAGGACCAAAATATGAAGCCATCTAACTATATGAATGGGTCTGGCACCATAGCTATATGGTACAATTGACTGGGTGCACCCCATGTTTCCCTTTTGCACCCTAGGTGAACTCACCATGAACTGCAATGCATTTTATTTTGATTTTCTAGGGCCAAACTACTGCAAAATGCTAAAAAGACCCATATCACACCTGAAACTGCCCAAACTGAAAACCGGCTACACCAATGGACTCAGAATGTCCAAATCAACTAGGAATGAGTACTCATGTACCATATGTCCATCACAGAGGTACGTCAAAGGCCCCATTCATGTCAAAACAATAATAATAATAAAGCTTGTAAATGCTAATAAGCATCTACGTAACACTTACTATGTGTAGAAACATATTCATTAAAGGCACTGATCACTAACTTGGTATTCTAGAAGGCATAGTTTTCTTTGTCATAAGTGACTTCCAGATCATTGAAGGGATCTCCCCTTGGAGGTTACGACACTCCAAAGTAGTTCAAGGATCGTGACCGAGGGGACATTGGATCACTTTCCTTACATTTGTTTACTAAGTACTAGCCCTGCTAATTTGCTTGGTAACGGACAAACCTAGTCACTCTCTAATGGTTGGGTTGTTTTCAAGATCACTCAAATGGAATGTTTGAGAGCATCAAATTTCAAATCTTTTCAAGGAGGAAAATTATCATAGAATGCATTGAAAAACACATGATCTAGATAAGATAGGATAAAATAAGATAAATTTATTAATGTTCAACTAGTGACCACAAAAGTAGGTCAAAGGGAATGTTGAGTACAATGATGACATTACAAAGTGGGAGTACCTAACGGTCTCCTACAAAAGACAAGATGTATGAGGCAAGGTACAATAAAGAAAAAACTACAAGTTGGGTTAGAGTATGGAGAACCCTTAGCCGCAACTACAAACCCGAATTTTCGCAACGGGGTAGAGATACGCAGGAGAAGATCCAAGAACACCTAGATCTCGTATGGAGTAGAACCATCTCTCCTAACATTCAAGGATGAATGAAGAAAAATCAATGAAGTCTATTGACCTGAAGAAGAAGAAGAACTTGTGGGAGGCCTAGATTGTCCACTGCACTGTTGTTTGGAGGATTTTGTTTGCCGATTAGGCCTGGGTGATCTCGTTCATCTCCTAAGTGGGGTTTGATATGGTTTCGTTGCCAAGATCTCGTGGAATGGGCACAACAAGTTTGCACGAACATGAAGTCTCAATCTATACTAATGTTAGTCGATCACTTGGTGTCCCTATTTGAAGGTATCACTGTGAAAAATGAAGTGATCCTTTGTGTTGAATCTGATCTAATGTGAATTTGAAGAGTATGTGCTCGAAACTTTAGGGCCTTCTCCTCCTGCATATATAAGGATAAACAATTATGATTCGGGTATTTGAAGAAGTCAATGAGAGTTTGAGAACCTATGAACAAGCAATGGAACCTTTCTTTGATCTCATAGTAAATGTGACAATGAAAAATAAAGTGCACCTTGTTCTCCACCTCTTGTAAATGGCATAACTAACAGATTATGTCTAATCTATCCATTTGGCGGCTTGTCTCTACCCGAATTCTATGGGAAGCCACTTTGAACTGGACTAGGGGAATGTAGAGGGCATGCATCCAGTGACGAAGTGTATACTAGGGTCAAACGATGAGCCCGCCTCTCAACTCCAAGAGGTGCTTAGCATAAAAGGCCATCTTTGGGTGCAACCCTCCCCAAGGGTTAACCTAGGTGATGCTTTGTTTGTCATCCTTGGTGATTTTTTTCACGTCCTCTCTAGTGGGTAGAAGGTCATCAAGTGCATCTAAGGAGTATCTAAATGCAGGGAGACGATCCAACTTGTTATGATGCACTTGTACCCAATGCACCTTCAGGTGTTCCTTGGGGAGAGAGAGCCAAATATTTCAACCAGAAAGGGTGTTATCGAGCAATGGTGGTCATGGTTGGGCCCATTGGTCCATCCTTTAGGGGTATTATGGCTCAATGGAACTGTTGACTTCCCTTTACTGGGGTTTTTAACCTCGGGGTTAGTGTCTGGGGCTCCTAAGGCTTGACCACTGGGTCACATTGGCACCATACCTTGTTTACATGATTTGGTGGCCTTTGCTTCAGCTACGAGACATCTATCTCCCTTCATGGCCACTTAGGACACCCTCTTGGCCCCTCAGCTTGCTAGTACCTACTTTCACTGGCCTTATCTCCTCATAGGAAGACATTCTCCATGCCATGCCTTTTTTATGACTTAAGAAGGGCGTTGAGGGATTTTACAGCATTCTTGGGGTTAGATGGGTATAATGCCCGCCCTCCAGCTCACTCCACTCCAGCCTTTCGTTCGGAGTGATTCACTTATTTGAGCGTATTTTGGCACCTAGGGTTAAAAATACCCCAGGTAGCCTACCTTGAGCCTATGTTAGGTCATTTTTCATTATTATTTTGTTTTAATTTTAAGTTAACATTTTATCATTTCAAATTGACATGTTTCAAGGCATGTAGGCCTGGATATTTTGTAAAAGGTGGGTGTGAGATCATATAAATAGATCTTCTCACTTTCATTTTAAAGACAAGACTCATGGGATAATACATTATGCATGTGTTGTACTCTTCTTCGGGTTTTTGGAGAGACTTGTCACTCTTGAGGGATATTTTCTGGGTTATGCAAGCTTTTTCTTAGTGTTCTTTGGTGAAATTATTTTGCAAGGCGTTGTTTGGATGTTTTAGCCAAACACGAGCACATGGAGGTTTGGTTTCTTATGTCTTTGTTTGAATGTTGGTAGATGATGCATGTTCATGACTAAATGGTAGCCCTAATGCCGCATTTTCTTCTAGAATAGGCCATTTCTAGCCTTCTTATCACCTTAGAAAGTAGAGCGGCGTCTTCTTGTGAGAGTCCTCTAGGATTTCCCCTTAGTTTTCTAGGATAGTTGTTTGACCTAGAATCTCTTTCTCACTAGGTTAAGCCATCCTCCCTAGATGCCCTATGTTGGGTAGGGCTTTTGCTAGGGTTTCTTTCATTTGTATTCACATCTTTTCATTTTCAAAACCTAGTTTAGTTCTAAGTTAGTTTTAGGTCTGCAAAATTTCATAAAAATCAAATATTTGGCCAATTTAGGGCTTCTCAAAATTTTTGGCTCCTAAAATTTTAGTCCCTAAAATTTTACGGCCTAAATTTTTGGACCCTAAAATTATGTGCCCTAAAATTTCAGACCCTAAAATTCCGTGCCCTAAAATTTTGGACCCTAAAATTCCACGCCCTAAAATTTTGGGCCCTCCCTTTTACTCAATTGTACCTTCCATTGCACTTCAATCCATTGAACCCTACGAAATGACAAACAAACATCAGTTAGATGGTCACTATCCTTTGTTGGTATGAATTGGAAGGACATTGTTAATGTTGGTCATGTCTATTGCTGCATACTATTTATGATATTGTTACTAATAAACACATGCAACTTGCTTTCAAAGTTGTTGCAAATTGTTTGGTAAATGCTTGGTTACATGCACATTGTTGTTTCTTATACTGAAGTGGATGCCTAAACTACTATTGTTGTCATAATATTAGCATGCCTGACTAATACATATTGATGTACATGTGCTTTAAATTATTTTTTGATAATGATAAATACTTATGATTGCATGTCACACTTATTACTAGAGGAATGGTAACTCTAAGATATTGATATATGAAATTAACTGAATACTCGTGGATAACATTTCTTTCATAACATTACACATTGCAAGTAATTGGTTTATTAGATTAATCATTAATGATCCTCCATATTTGTATGACATTGCATACTTGTTATGACACTGGTATTGGTCATTTGCATATTATTAAATAAATGCATATTTGACAGATACTTACGTAGTACATCTATTCCACTTTTTTATTGACTCCATTAGGCACTGGTCACTAACCTTAAACACATACGAGATATATTTGGTGTTTAAGTGTCTTTTGTAAACTTACATAGGGATCTCCCCTACTAGGTTTCGACTTTCGAAGAAGTTTCGAGAAGTGATTAAGGTGACAGTGGTCACTTTCTCTACATATGTTTGCCAGTGGCTTGGACTACCGTTTCAACTGATAACATTTTGGAGCCATTACCGGGGATCTCAAATTCATTGAGGTGACTTATCCAGGCAAGAACAACATTTTGGGTAAGTCTTGAAGTCCTTGATTGTATATGATTGCATATGTTTTTCTAGAAAAGACTAACCTGCAGGTTTATCTGGCGACTCCACAAAAAACTCAACCCACCCCATCAATCAGATACACCCTTGTTTTGTTTGGTACTTTGGTGAGATTCGTTTAACTAACTTGGTAGGTCTCCCTTGGCAACTCAAAGCAAATATTTTTGAGCAAACGATATGGGGATGTTGGACTTGTTTGATATCTCAAACATCCCAAGTTACCCAAACAAGTTCAACAAACATCATTGTCTTAAATATATCCCAACATTTCACAAGGATGAATATACAATTGCAACACATATTACGAAGTTTAAAGAATTCCTTGTGGCGTGGGACATTACAGACGAAGATACTATTATACAGTTATTTGTGATGTCCCTCGGTCTGAGAGGGAACCAGGACATGGATTCTTCGTATCATGGACTCCCTCCTAACGATATATCCTCCTTTCAACAGTTGATTGAAATATTATGTGATCAGTGGGATCTTAGCGTCAAGAAGGAAATCTTGAAGACTATGATTGGCGAACAAGCCTCAGAAGAGCCTGAATCACTCCTCGATGACGAAAACGAAGATCAAGAAGCCATAATTGAATAAACCAAGGAATACATAGACTTGGTTAAAGTTCCTTGTTCTCCATTGACGATACTTTATGATGTTTTGTCTCTTTTAGAAGAAAGTTATGAGAATATAGAGGACAACAATTACTAGGAGTTCCTCGGTCCATTGATGTACAACTCTTCAAGACCTTGCAGTACCATAATGGATCATTTCCCTTGCATAGGTGTGAGAAAATAAGTTTTCCTTGTCATCGACAAAGTTCTCACTACTTTCGATCCCATCATGTCATTGAAGAAGCACTTCCAACATCATCTTGTGGCAAGTATTAAAGAAACTGTTCATCTCTTTTTATTCTATCTCAATAAGTCATTAATGATCCATTTCAATGAGATCAAAGCAGGTAGGTGGACAAGTATGATTTTCATTCATAAGCTGCATATTATTTATTGTTTATCTTTTCATTTGAAGCATGAAGGTATGAATTATTTTGCTGACAAATTCAAAATTTTAAGGATTATTTGGATTACTAACGGGTTTTTTTAAAGATAAATAATATACGGGTGTATCCAAAGAAATGCTTAGGTGGATGCAAGGATAGGTTGTGGTTGACATATGAGGATATGCAAAGGCCTATCTTGTCAATTACTTTTCTAGATCAGGGTATGGAAATCAATTATAGGCAAAAAAATCCTCAACACCGGGATATGATGGAGGGAACCCATACATGAGTCCACTAGAAGCATGGATTAACAAATATTATCAAAGTGATGCTTCTCCATGGCACCAGTTTCAAATCTTCATGGTTCTTTAGAGGGTCCATCTTTCTTTCCTCATCCGGATGAAGACCTTGGTACGTACTCAAAATATCATCAATGACGTATTATCCTAAATTAGACTAAAGGACAAAGGTAAGATGTTAGGTATGAATTGCTTACTAAAATGGTTACATTGGTAGTATGATTTCACCTATTCTACTTTGATTGACAGGTTTAGGTTAGGTATGGTTCGTTTCTTTAGGCATATTTATGTGCATTGCATTTGGTGTCTCTTCATCATCTAGTTAGTTTCATTGTTCTTAGCTTGTTTCCATCATTTTGTGAACAAGGCAGGACAAAAGTGTCTACCCTTAGATGTTTTTAATCCCTTTGGACATTTGGTATGTGTGTAGGTCTACAGGTACCAAAAGATTCACAAGTTCTCGAGCACTCGTCCCACAGTTGGAGCCAGTGTTACGTTGCACCTATACCTAGTGCAACTTCAGGTGTACACCAAGGAGAGAGCCAAAAATTTTGACCATGAGGGGTGTTATTGAGCAATTGTGGTCATGGTTGGGCCCTTTGGTCCATTCTTTAGGGATACTATGGCTTAATGGCACTGTTCACTGCCCTTTACTTAGATTTTTAACCTTGAGGTTTGTGTCTGGGACTCCTAAGGGTTGACCATTGAGTCACATGGCCCCATACCTTGTTTGCATGCTCTTGTGGCATTTGCTTCAACTACGAGACATTTGTCTCCCTTCATGGCCACTTAGGACACCCTCTTGGCCCTCAGCTTGCTGGCACCTACTCTGCCTGGCTTTGTCTCCTCAGAGGAAAACTTCCTCCACGCTAGGCCTTTTTTATGCTTTAAGGAGTGAGTTGAGGGAGTTTACATCATTCTTGGGGTTAGATGGGGTATAATTCCCTCCCTCCAACTCACTCCAGCCTTTCGTTCAAAGTGATTCGCTTATTTGAGTGTATTTTGGCACCTAGGGGTAAAAATACCCCAGGTAGCCTACCTTGAGCCTCTTGCCCACCTATTTCAATTAGGTGGCAACCTCATGTACATTGAAGATGTACATTCTGTGCAGTTTGTACCATGGAAAAATCTTTCACTCAGCAGGGCAATTCTGCCCCTTTTGTACACGAAATGTCCGCTCCCCTGCGTGGGATAATTAATGTAACTTTATATGTCATCATGGGTCATTCCTCTAAGGATGTCGCCATGGACTTTATTATCAGAGAAGTCCTCTTCACCGAGTGTTTTTTTTCCTTCCAGTTAATTTTGTTAATTAACAATTTTAATTGGTTGGGTTTTTCACTCACCAATCCTCCAAAGTGGTGAATTGGCGTTCTGATAATCAAGCCCATGAGGTGGCTAAGGTTTCAAGTTGTTGTCAATGACCATGCTAGCCATATCTTGTAGTCTTGCGGAATTTCGTTAGGATTTTAATTTCTATTTTGATTTTTTCCTAATTAACTAACTTTACCATCTGGTGGTTAATTAATTAAGTTTTGATGTAAAAATGTAATCTCTTGAACCTTGGCATTTTGTAATAGGGGCTATGAATGCAAATGAAAATGCTATGACACCCCCTAAGCCATTGGTTCAAGTCTCATGTCATTCTGACAAGGGGTTAGAAAGTTAGAGCAATTTTAGTTAAGACAAGGTTTTCTTTTCCCAGGAAATTAATTTAATTTCTTAGGGTGAAAAATTAAATTATTTGATTTTGAAGGAAAAAATCAAATAAGCCCATGGTAATTAAGTTTGGGGGGTGGCTAAGCATAACCAAAATTTCATTTAAATAAACCCCCCATGGTCAAAATAAATGTCTGAAGATCTCCTAAGTGGGGCGTCCCTCTTGTCTTAATACAAAATAAAAAATACAAAATAAATTAAAGATCAAAAATTAAAATATTAAAAAATAAAATTAAAAATTAAAAATTTAAAAATAAAAATAAAAAAGATAAAATAAAGATTGAAAATTAAAAATTAAAAATAAAAGATTAAATATTATATAAACGATTAAAAAATTAAAGATAAAATTAAAATTTGAGTCAAAGGAGGCCCCACTTGAATCATGGAAACCCTAGATGTAAGGGTTAAGCTTTATTGTGACATGGATCTATCTTTTTGACCATTTATTTGAAAAGGCACCATTGCTCATGATTGGTGGATGGCTTGCAAAGTCAACAAACCTAGATCTAAGGGTGGAGGAGAGCTAGAGTTTATATCTATGTTTTGGACCCTTGATTTGAGAGTGGGTTTGAGATCTTTTCAACTATAAAAGAGAGGCCCCTCCTCTCATTTTATCATCATTATTTGAAGCATGGTTATGCTGCCAAAATACTCCATCTTCTCTATTCTTCTCTCTCAAGTTTTCTTTGGCTATTGTAATGTTGTTGCCCTATTAGGGTTTATAATACATCAATCTTTGGAGGATACATTTGTTGGTGCACCCATTTTGTGGCTTGAAGAGTGAGGTAACTGTTTATGGTTGGTTATTGTTGCATTATTTATCATAGAAACTCTCCACAAAGGTTTTTGTGGAGAGACTTGTAGGTAGAAGTTTTTTTATTTGCACTTGCGATTAACATTGTAAGATTTTGCAAAGGTTTTTGCATGATTTATTGTGTTCTCATCTCTATGTGCGAGTTTTGCAACTTTAGCTAAACTCTTTGCAGGGGTCCAAGCTTGGAAAAGTTCTTCCTCCAAGGCCCTAATTTCTAATCATGTTTTTTGTTTTAGGAACTAGTAGTTTTGTTATTGTTTAGTAGCAAAATCTAGTTTCCTTTAATAGATCCATGTTATATTTTTATGATATATTTCAGATCTGATTTTTTACTGTGTTTTAGGTGGCTAAAAATGCAATTTTCAGTCCTCTAATATTCAATTTTCTGATATTTTAAAACCCAGATTTTTACTGTAAAATTTATGTATTTTTATACTAACATTTTCAAACTTCCTTTTGAGTTTCCTGTCAAAGCTTGCTGGTTTTTAGCAGGTTTTATAGTTTACAAGGGGAGGTTATGCCCAAATCACATCAAAAACACCTCAACTTGCAACCAGTTTCAAAAGGGTTCAACCTCTTATCTTCTTACTCTATTTTCTTGCTATTTGTAAGCCTCGGGAGAGTCTCCTCGTGGGTATTCTCTAAAAGTTTTTTAAAGTAATTTGTAATCATATTGTAATTAGGTAGGAAGTAGACCTAGGAAGTAGATAAGTAGTTGTGCTTTCATTTTCAAGTAAATCTAATATTTTTTCAGCCTTTTTATTTTTTTTACCCACCTTCTCTTTTAGGGAAATTGATGTGTGGTTAGTATATTTTGTTTAGATTAGTTTACTTTCAAGCATTTATTTTTCAAACAAAACATTTAGTTAGATCTTTACTTTATGTCACCTAGTTTAATGTTTTGAAGGAATATACAACCTAACATCCGTCCGTGTATCCTCTGCCCTCCGTTATCTCCCTGCAGGGAACTCGAATCAAGGGTATGAAAAACGGAGGGGTTTGGGGGCTTTAGGAAACCTTAATCAGCTCACTTTACTTTCTGCAATCTTTTACTTTCCTGCAAAGCAATTTCATTTCTTAATTGTCCAGAGATCAGGTACCAGCACCTCCCATAAGGGATAACGCTCAGGTTGACTCTAGTAACTTGATAATTCTGTAATTCATTTTGCTTACTGTAAAAAAAACAAATCTACAATTTGCTTAAAATATACAACCTAAACTGTCCGTGTATCCTCTGCCCTCCGTTATCTCCCTTTAGGGACTCGGATCAAGGATATGAAAAACGGAGAGGCTTAGGGGCTCTAGTTTAATAGGCATTTGTCTTGCTATTTTTCCGGTTAATTAAAAACAATGACCTCGGAAGCTAGTTGGAGTAGAAGACCATGGGGGGTCTCTAGGCATTCTACGTCCTCCTTGTTGAGCACCGGGGCATTGGGGTTTGACTTGGGAGCTACAAGTGGACTTGTTTCCACTGTTTTGAGTGCATCAGCATTCCCTCTTTGACTTGAGAAATACTAGATTGGGGTAGTCACACCACCGAATCTAAAACTTAAACAAAGACTTCAACTTTAATAAAATTTATTAAAACGAACCAAGAGACATTGCAAAACATCTTACCCACATTTCAGTTTCTGTATTTGCTTCAAAGTCCTTGCTTTTCAAGGCTTTCATTTTACAAGTACATCTTGCAAGCATCTCAATTTCATTTCAGTACCTTGCACTTTCAAGTATAATATCTTTAAAGTATTGTGGCACGCTTGAGTAAAACATTGTTTAATATTGTAACTTGAAAGCAATCTGTTGTTTGATCTTTGACATAATAACTTGTTCATCCGGTGTATATCTTGTTTCTTTTCAGTTATCATTGTATATTTGTTTAACCATTCTTTAGCATTTGTTCATATTGTTGATATTGTAGATCTTGCTTAGCTTAGGCAACTGTGGATAATCATTCTTAATTATTTTGTAAGTTTGTAACTTGTAATCTTTTGACTCCATTTAATCTAGGCACTGATGTTGTAATTTTGTAACCTTAATAAAATAAAATCCCTTTAACTAAATTGTTAATAAACCTTCATGTAGGGACTACCCCCCTTGGCTCTGTTGGGATTTGGCCTAAACGGAGGAGTTGGTAGACTGTGGTGACAGTGGTCCCCAGCTCTAACTTGCCCCCAAGGACACACAAAGCGGGTTGGAGACTTCCCCGTGTCATAAAGTGTGTATTAGGCGGCAACAGAGCCTACGTTAGGCCATTTTTTATTATTAGTTTTTGTTAATTTTAAGTTGACATTTTATAATTTTAAATTGATATGTTTCAAGGCATGTAGGCCTAGATATTTTGTAAAAAGTGAGTTAGAGATCATATAAATAAATCTCCTCACTTTCATTTTAAAGACAAGACTCATGGGATAAGACATTATGCAGTTGTTCTACCCTTTTTAGAGCTCTTTGGAGAGACGTGCCCCTCTTGAGGGAGATTTTCTGTGTTATTCAAGCTTTTTCTTGGTGTTCTTTGGTGAGATTCTTTTGCAAGGTGATGTTTGGATTTGTTGGCTAAACACGAGCACATGGAGGTTTGGTTTTTTATCTCTTTATTTGAATGTCATTACATGATGCATGTTCATGATTAAATGGTATCCCTAGTGTTGCATTTTCTTTTAAAATAGGCCATTTCCAGCCTACTTTTCACCTTAGCAAGTAGAGGGACATCTTCTTGTAAGAGTCTTCTAGGATTTTCCCTTAGTTTTATAGGATAGTTTTTTGACCTAGAATCTCTTTCTCGCTAGGTGAGCTATCCTCCCTAGATGCCCTAGGTTGGTTAGGGCTTTTGCTAGGGTTTCTTTCCTTTGTCTTCACATCTTTCCATTTCCAAAACCTAGTTTCTAGGGTTAGTTCTAGGTTAGTTTTAGTTTTGCGAAATTTCATAAAATTCAAATATCTGGTCAATTTAGGGCCTCCAGAAATTTTGGGCTCCTAAAATTCCGCACCCTAAATTTACGAGCCCTAAAATTTCTGGCCATAAAATTTTGGACCCTCAAATTTTGCCCTAAAATTATGCACCCTAAATGTTTGTGTCCTAAATTTTTGGGCCTTAAACTTGTGCGCCCTAAAATTTCAGGCCCTCCTTTTTACTCAGTTTTACCTGAACTTGCACTTTAATCCATTGAACCCTGCGAAATGACAAACAAACATTAGTTAGATGGCCATTATCCTTGGTTGGTATGAATTAGAAGGACATTGTTAATGTTGGTTATGTCTATTGTTGCATACTATTTATGATATTGGTACTAATAAACACATGCAACTTGCTTTCAAAGTTGATGCAAATTGTTTGGTAAATGTTTAGTTACATGCACGTTGTTGTTTCTTATACTAAAGTGAATTCCTAAACTACTACTGTTGTCATAATTTTAGCATGCCTTACTGATACATATTGGTGCACATGTGCTTTAAATTATTTTTGATAATGATAAATACTTGTGATTTCCTGTCACACTTATTACTAGAGGAATGGGTATTGATATATGAAATTAATTAAATACGCACGGATGACATTTGTTTCGTAACATTGCACATTGCAAATAATTGGTTTATTAGATTAACGATCCTCCATATTTGTGTGACATTACATACTTGTTATGACACTGGTACTGGTCATTTGCTTATTATTAAATAAATGCATATTTCACAGACACTTGCGTAGTACATCTACTCCACTTTTTGATGGACTCCATTAGGCACTGGTCACTAACCTTAAACACATATGAGATATATTTGGTGTCTAACTGTATTTTGCAAAGTTACATAGGTCTCTCCCCTAGGAGGTTTCGACTTTCGAAGAAGTTTGGAGAAGTGATTAAGGTGGTAGTGGTCACTTTCTCTACATATGCTTGTCGGTGGCTTGGACTGCCTTTTCAACTGGTAATATTTTGGCGTTGTTGTCGAGGACCTCAAATTTATTGAGGTGACTTATCTAGGAAAGAACGACAATTTGGTAAGTCTTGAAGTCCTTGATTGTATATGATTACATATATTTTCCTAGAAAGGACTAACCTCTAGGCTTATCTAGCGACTCCACAAAGAAATCATCCCACCCCATCAATCAGGTACGCCCTTGTTTTTTTTGGTACTTTGGTGAGATTTGTTTAACTAACCTGGCAAGTCTCTCTTGGCGAGTCCACTGAAGAAAAACTGAAGAAGATCAAAGAAAACATTTTTGAGCAAACGATAAGGGGATGTTGGATCCGTTTGACTTCTCAAACATCCTAGGTTACCCAAAGAAGTTCAATAAACATTGTTGTCTTAAATCTATCCCGACGTTTCACAAGGATGAAGATACAATTCCAACACATATTACGAAGTTTAAAGAAGTCCTTGTGACGTGGGATATTACGGACAAAGATACTATTATACAATTATTTGTGATGTCCCTCAGTCAAGGAGGGAACCAAGACATGGATGCTTAGTATGATGGACTCCCTCCTAAAGGGATTTCCTCCTTTCAACAATTGATTGAAGTATTATGTGATCAATGGGATCCTAGCGTCAAGAAGGAAATCTTGAAGACTATGATTTACGAACAAGCCTCAAAAGAGCCCGAATCACTCCTTGATGATGAAAATGAAGATCAAGAAGTCATAATTGAAGAAACCAAGGTCCACCAATGTACAACTCTTCGAGACCGTGCAGTACCAACAATTACTGGGAGTCCCTCGGTCCACCGATGTACGATTCTTCGAGACCTTGCAGTACCATAATGGATCCTTTCCCTTGCATAGGCGTGGGAAAAGAAGTTTTCCCTGTCATTGACAAAGTTCCCACTACCTTCCATCCCATCATGTCCCTGAATCAACACTTACAACATCATCTTGTGGCAAGTATTAAAGAAATCGTTCAACCCTTTCTATCTTATCTCGATAAGTCATTAATGATCCATTCAACGAGATCGAAGCAGGTAGGTGGACAGGTATGATTTTCATTCCTAAGCTTCATATTATTTATTGTTTATATTTTCATTTGAAGCATGAAGGTATTGTAACACCTTGGTTTTGAGCCCATTATATTAAAATTGCAAATGATGTAAATACCGTTAATTAAATCTAGTTGAGGAGCTAAAGGCCAAGGCCCCACCATGGATTTAGCGTTTTTTTGGTTCGGCAATTAAAATCGATGCATATGGTTATTGTGCTAGCCAGGCACATTATATTTTGAACATCATGTGAATATGAAATTAATAAAATTACCCACAACTAGCTATGTCAATGCAACATTAAAGAGATGGGGGCATGATTTCACAAGGAATAGGGTGGGAAAATATTCAAACCCTTGAGCCAATAGAGTAAAGACAAATGTCAAAGGGAGAACCCATAAAATGTTGTAACACCCTGGTTTTGACCCTGTTGCATTAAATGTACATGATGTATATATTGTAATGAATCGTGGTGTGGAGCTAAAGGAAAAAGCCCCACCATCGATTTAGTTGTGTTATGTTTCGGCGAACGAAATCGTTGTCGATGGTCTATCATGGTATACGACATATATTAAGTTTTGTCATCATGTAAATATGCATCTTTAGTTAAATAACCCAACCAACTACGTTCGCGGCAACTAAATTGAGATGGGGCATGATTCTCATAAGGATAAGGGGGGGGATGTCAAACCTTGGGCTATGGGGGAAAATCCATGTGTCACCACCCTGTTTGATTTTCCCATCTTTCCTTGTCTTATCCAACTACCACTTTAATGCTCTGCAGAGTAGTTGAGGCAATTATTTTGCTGGGGAGTGGAGTGTGGTAGGATTGTCAATCCTTGCCCACACGCACACTCCACCAGCGAATCAGACCTCACATTGGGCAAAAGAAACGACTATGCCCATCATTCCACTCTCTCCACGACGGTGCTGTAAACACTCTCGCGCTTCCCACTCGCCATTCTCCATTGTCGCTCATCCGCACGCAGAGGAATTCTTTTTTTGTTTGGTCTCACGCAGCCAGGAGGGGGAGCCGTTTCGACTGTCATTCGCGTTTTCCACAGAGAGGTATCTGGTGCGTTTCCATCTGTATATTGGGATCTGGTGTAAATTTCCCTCACGCACAGGTTGGGAGATTGATTTTCCTTCCCCATTGCATTCTGTGTAAGTCTTCCCGATGGCTTCGTTGTCCAGGACAGACTGTTGTTTTCCCCACGTTGTGAACTGTGTTTGCTGATACGTTTTGGGACTGCTGTAAGTTGCTTGGGAGTCGTTTTGGCCACGATAGGGCTAAGAACGACTCAGGAGTTGTTTTCCTTTACCAAGCTGTGAATCGCTTGTGTGACTACGTGTATGCAGTGGCTGGTCTTCGGACTGTGTTGGGAGCAGGGATGGGGGCTTGGTTTGCTTGATAAACCTGGTGGGTTTGGAAACCACACAGACAGAGCTAGCGGGCTGGCTTTCTTCTCCACAACCCCTGAATAGCACTGGAAGGGAAGTCAAGGCCTGAGGGGCTGTGTAGCAGAGAAGAGACTGATTCCTTGTGTTAGGTGTGTGTGGGTGTCTTATAAGTCAGGCTAGTTCTAGTGTAGGTGTTTCTAGCTCTGTAATGGGCTCACCAGCTTAGCATTTAGCATTTCCCAACTCTTTGATGGCCTGATAAACCTGACCATGTTGGCTTGGCTGTCTTGTTGATGGCCTGATAAACCCAACTGCGTTGGCTTGGCTATGTTTTGTGTATCCTTGGCTATGTGTAAGCCTACTTGTTCCTTATTCCTTGGGGAATCATGCCCAGCTCGGGGGTGGCAGCGTTGCTGAGAGATTAAGGAGCACGCTGGCTTACGGTTGGGTGGAACGTTGCAGCGACGTAGCTGGTTGCGGGACGAGTTCTTTATGAGATAAGTAACCTTGTCTATTTTACTTCTGTAATCATATTTATTGTTAATGATTGTGATGAATATGTTGAATGCTTGTATGAACGTATGTTTGCTTCCGCTGTATGATGAATAATCATGTATGCATGTTCTAGTTCAAAGCATTTTGTTTCAGCATTTTATGTACATACATGTTCATGGGGCGGTTTCCCGGATGGTTAAATGCCATGGTAGCGTCCTCTTCGCCGATCGGAGGGTCGGGGACGTTACATTGTGGTATCAGAGCTCATGTTGCAGCATGGGCCTGAATGGACCCCGAAGATGCAGTGACAGAAGCAGGATTGCCTTCTGCCCAGCAGAGATCAGAAATTTATGATAGAAAATTTCTTGAAAATTTTGTTGAAAATTTTGTTTAAGTGCTTGAACCGTTGGCCCATCGGAAGACTAGGTGGGAAGCTCCTCCGATGTAGCGAAGAGCTAGATGAAAGATCACCCGACGGAGGATTGGAAGAAAAATTGTCGGAAAAATTTCTTAGTTTTCGTCGGTCATCGGTGGAACTTAGTGGATGTGGGAGCCCTAGTTTCGGCGAAGATCAGCAGAAGGTCGTCAAAACGCTCGATATTGACTTTCGGCATCGACGAAATTTAGTTGTTTAGACCGTCGATGCTGTCGGCGGAAAATAGTTGTTGGGTGCGCCGACACCGCAAAAGAAGAGGGGAACATTTTTTTGAAAAAATTTGTCTAAGTGTTGAAGACCATCGGCGATCGGCGGAAGTTAGTGGTTTGGACCGCTGATGCGTTGGAAGAAGATTAGTTGAACAGACCAACGATGAAGTCGGAAGGATTTAGTTGTTCGCACACCCGTCGTTGCAACTGTTTAGTGGACTATCCTCTCGACGAACAGTTGTTTTGATCGCCGATACCGCAGTGACTAAGGGTTCTAACCGCCGATAGGATTGTTGACGCGGAAACCCCAGAGAGTTCGATGGCCGCCATTGCGACTGCCCATGGAACTAGCCGACCGATGAGTAGAGGATCCGATCGTCGACGCGGTAGTGCTTAGTGGGTCTGATCGCCGATAAAGATCGAAAGCCTAGATGACTATGGATCCGACACACCAGAAAAAAGTAGGCGAACAGATCGTCGATGAACAGCGGAGGAAGTTAATTGTGCTAACCACCGAAACGTCAAAATGTTAGTTGGGATGAGACTCGATCCTGTACAAGGAAATTTTGAGTTTTTCAGTGGGATTTTCAGCGGTTTTTCAGTGGATCTTCAGGGCTGAAAAGGAGAAAGTGGCAGCGATCTTATGCACCAAATTGCGCGAAAATCCACAAGGGGGCAGGCCCTCTTGACCCTCGTCGTCCCCCTCAGACAGACGTTCTTTGATGAAGAAAATCTTGTGTTTGGACAAATTTGTTATTTTATGATTCTTCCAAGAGAAGATAAGTAATTATGATTTATATCAATGTTATGCATCTAACAGTTGTGTTACTAACATGTTTGCAGAATCATAGTCACCTTCAAGGGAAGTATTCTAGGTAGTGCATTTTGGTAAGTAAGTGGTGGTTCAGTTATGAGAACCCATGACGGATATGATGCTCGGGATTCCTATGAGCGTGCGCGAGATGCCATGGGAGAAAATGTCTGTAATGGAAATGATAACATAGAGTCTAATGGAAGGAGATTCCAAGAGACACCGTCAGATGTTGCAACCACCATGAGAAGCTTGATTAAAGCCTAGGAAGAGCAACACCAGCTGAATGCTGCAATGTTGCAGAGTTTAACAGACTTGCAGAGAAAGATAGACTCCGGACGAGGTACAGCAAGACCAGAAGGCAATAAGAGCAGTACTAGGAGAAGGAGAAGGACTTGTAGTGGATCATCTGACTCTGAAGAATCCAACGGGGATTCAAGTTCTTCTTCTCATGAAAGAAAAAGAAAGAGACACCATCGGGATCGCTCTCGGGATGAATTTAAGAAAGCTAAACCTCCTACATTAGATGGTGAGGTAAAGACTGGACAAGAGGCCGAAGCTTGGCTTCTTGGGATAAAGAAGTACTTTCAAGTGCATGATTATTCAGGAAACATGAAGGCAAGAGTTGCCATATTCAATCTGAACGGAAGAGCGTCCATTTGGTGGGAACACTTCAAGCAAGTAAAGAGGATCAGTGAAATGAGACTTAAGTGGAAACAGTTCAAGAAGTACTTCAAGCAGAAATACCTCTCTGACAGGTATTATGATGACAAGATTAAGGAGTTCCATGAGCTGAGATTGGGACAGCAGACCATGGAAGAATATGCAAATACGTTTTTGGAGCTGTTGAGGTATGTCTGGTACATCAGAGATGAAAAAGTGAAGGTCCAGTGTTTTCTGAGTGGATTACCTCAGTCTTACAAAGATATAACTGAGTTTTATGAACCTAGAACTCTTGAAGAAGCAATAAGGAAGGCTAAGTATTGCTATGAGCAAAGCAAAGGTAAGTCGGATTACCATAATGCATGGAAGGACAAGAAGAATGAGAAGTTTGACCAAAGAAAGAAAGGTTTCAAACCTTCTAACTTCAGGAGTCAGCAGAAGCAGCCATCCCAAGCTGCGAGTAAACCAGTTGGAGTGACAGGAGAAAAGCCTAAAGATGCACAACAGAATAGAGGACCACTTCAATGTTGGAAATGTGGAGGACCCCACATGCGCAAAACTTGTCCACTCGAGAATGAGAGTGCAAGACCGGCTTATAACATTCAAGAAGCAGAAACAGTGGGTCAAGTAGCAAGGGCAGTACCTAGGATTTATGCAGCATTGGAGGCCTGCCAAGCAGATCACCAGTCAGCTGTGGTTGAAGTTGCAGGTAAGATTGTTGAGCAATCTGTTTCTATTTTGATTGACCCTGGTTCTACACATAGTTACATTACTCCTAGAGTAGTGGAGATTTGTGCTTTTAAGAAAGTAATGCATAGGAAGTCTTGGTTAGTCCAGCTAGCCACTGGAACTAAGAGAAAGGTCAGTGAAGTGGTAGACAAATGTCCATTGGTCATGAATGGATTGGTCACTTGTGTAGATCTGAATGTTCTACCACTTTGTTCCAATGATGTTCTCATTGGAATGGATTGGTTAGAAGCTCACAGGGTGAAGCTTGATTGTTACAATAAGACTTTCGAATGCATGAATGAAGAAGGGAACCTAGTAGTTGTGGAAGGTATTCCAAAGGTGATTTTAGTACGGTAGGTTTCAACAATGCAGTTAAAGAAGTTCTGTAGGAAAGGTTGCCAATTGTATGCAGCTCAGATTTTGGAGGCAACAGAGGATGAAACTCCTAGGTTGGAGGACTATCAGGTGTTACAGGAATTCAAGGATGTGTTTCTTGATGAGATTCCAAGACTTCCTCCAAAGCGGGACATTGATTTCACAATTGAACTCGTGCCAGGAGTAGCACCAGTGTCCAAGACACCCTACAAGATGAGTACACCGGAGATGCTAGAGCTGAAGATGCAACTACAAGAGTTGTTGGAAAACAAGTATATCCGATCAAGTGTGTCTCCTTGGGGAGCACCAGTTCTGTTTGTAAAGAAGAAAGATGGTACACTCAGGTTATGTATTGATTACAGATAATTGAACAAGGTTACTGTGAAGAATAAATATCCTTTGCCTAAAATTGATGACCTCTTTGATCAAATGAGGGGAGCAAGGGTATTTTCCAATATTGACTTGAGGTCTGGTTACCATCAGGTGAGAATCAAGGATGAAGAAATTCATAAGACAACCTTTAGGACAAGGTATGGGCATTATGAGTTTGTAGTGGTACCATTTGGTCTCAAAAATGCACCAGCTACATTTGTGTGCCTTATGAATAGTGTCTTCAGCAGGTATTTGGACAAGTTTGTTCTTGTTTTCCTTGATGACATTCTTGTTTATTCTAAGAATGAGGTGGAGCATGAAGAGCATTTGAGATTGACATTGCAATTGCCCAGGGAGCATCAGCTGTATGCAAAACCGAGCAAGTGTGACTTCTATAGAGATAGAATTCAGTATTTGGGTCACCTTATCTCAGAGGAGGGTATATCTGTGGACCCTGAAAAGATTGAAGCCATCATGAATTGGCCTACTCCAAGAAATGTGACAGATGTAAGATCTTTTATGGGACTTGCAGGATACTACCGGAGGTTCATTGAGGGATTCTCCAAAGTTGCACATGCCATGGATAAAGTTTGAATGGACATCGAGGTGTGAAGAAAGCTTCCAGCAATTGAAGAATCTTCTCACCAGTGCACCCATATTGAAAGTTGCAGATCCAGAGAAAGATTTCGTGGTGTTGTGGTGTGTACCAATGCATGTGGACAAGGGCTTGGAGGAGTCCTTATGCAAAACAGCCACGTGATATGTTATGAGTCAAGAAAGCTGAAGGAGCATGAGAAGAACTATGTCACTCATGATCTAGAGCTTGCAGCCATAGTACATGCTCTCAAGATGTGGAGGCATTACTTGATGGGTAGAAGATTTGAGCTCAGAACATACCATTGTGGTCTGAAGTATCTATTTGATCAGCCTACTCCGAATGCTAGGCAAGCAAGATGGTTGGAATTTTTATGTGAATTTGATTTTGAAATCAAGCACATAAAAGGGAAAGAGAATAAGGTAGCTGATGCACTCAGCAGAAGGTGCAAAAAATGCATGTGGCATCTCTTAGTATTTGCCAATCAGATTTGAGGCAGCAGATTGTTAATCATACTGCTGGAGATGAATTGTATGAGAAAGTAAAAGACAAATTGCAGCAGCAAAGTCTTAAGAAGAGATATGAAGGATATAAATTGGAAGAAGATGGACTTCTCACTTATAAAGGTAGAATTTATATTCCAGATGTAGCAGATTTGAGGAGAGTTGCTATGGACGAAATCCATCAAGCTTCGTATTCTGGTCACCCAGGATATCAGAAGACAATTGCTACAGCTAGAAAGCAATACTTTTGGCCAAGAATGAAAAGGGATATGGCTGAGTACATTTCGAGGTGTATAAAATGTCAACAGGTAAAGGTTGAGCATCAACACCCTGAAGGTTTGTTGCAACCTTTGCCAGTTCCAGAATGGAAATGGGAAGTTATTTCCATGGATTTTATTATAGGATTGCCGATGACTTGGAGACAACATGATTCCATCATGGTTGTGGTAGACAAGTTGACTAAGGTAGCGCATTTTATACCAGTGAAGTCTACGCATAAGACCGATGACATTGCAAAGATCTTCATGAAGGAGATTTTCAAATTGCATGGACTGCCTAAGGCAATAGTCTCTGATAGAGATGTCAAGTTCACTTCCAACGTTTGGAAGGGGTTGTTTGTAGATTTGGGTACAAAACTAAACTTCAGCACTGCATACCATCCTCAGACAGATGGGCAGAGAGAGAGAGTTAATCAAGTGCTCAAGGACATGCTTCGCATGTACGTGATGGACAAACCAACCAAGTGGGAAGATTACTTACACTTGGTAGAGTTTGCTTATAACAATGGACAGCAGGCATCCTTGGGGATGAGTCCGTATGAAGATTTGTATGGAAGAAGGTGTAGGACACCAGTGACTTGGGATAATCTAGTGAACCGGGTTGTGCTTGGACCAGAATTGCTCAAGGAAATGGAGCAAGAGGTTGTAAAGATCAGGCAGAATCTGAAAGCAGCACAAGACAGACACAAAAGCTATGCAGATAAGCATAGGGTGAACAAGGAGTTCAGTGTTGGGGATCATGTTTACCTCAGAGTGAGGGCAAAGAACAGTTCCTTGAAGCTTGGAAGTTGTGCCACGCTGTCACCAAGATATTGTGGGCCGTTTGAAGTGCTTGAAAGAATAGGGCCAGTTGCATATAGACTTGCATTGCCTGCTAGTACTAGAGCTCATAATGTTTTTCATGTTTCTTTGCTTAAGAAATATGTACATGATCCTAACCATGTGATAAATTGGGATGTGATTCAGGTGGAACCCGAGGGAGAGTTCTGAACCAAGCCAATGCGCATCCTCGACAGGAAGGTCACAATGCTCTGAAACCGGGCCATAGGTCAGGTAAAGGTGCAATGGGAGCACTACGGACCTGAAGAGGCTACGTGGGAGCTGGAGGATGCCATGCGATTGGCACATCCATTTTTGTTCAATTATGAGGATCACTGATGCGATACCAGTGTAGCATTTTGTTTAAATTTTGTAAAGCAATGAGGACAGTGCTATTGAAGGGGGAGGGGAATGTAACACCCCGGTTTTGACATCGTTGCATTAAATGTACATGATGTATATATTGTAATGAATTGTGGTGTGGAGCTAAAGGCAAAAGCCCCACCATCGATTTAGTTGTGTTATGTTTCGGTGAACGGAATCGTTGCCGATGGTCTATCATGGTATATGACATATATTAAGTTTTGTCATCATGTAAATATGCATCTTTAATTAAATAACCCAACCAGCTACGTTCACGGCAACTAAATTGAGATGGGGCATGATTCTCATAAGAATAAGGGGGGGGATGTCAAACCTTGCGCTATGGGGGAAAATCCATGTGTCACCACCCTGTTTGATTTGCCCATCTTTCCTAAGTCTTATCCAACTACCACTTTAATGCTCTGCAGAGTAGTTGAGGTAGTTATTTTGCTGGGGAGTGGAGTGTGGCAGGATTGTCAGTCCTTGCCCACACGCACACTCCACCAGCGAATCAGACCTCACGTTGGGCAGAAGAAACGACTACGCCCATCATTCCACTCTCTCCACCACGGTGCTGTAAACACTCCCGCGCTTCCCACTCGCCATTCTCCATTGTCGCTCATTCTCACGTAGGGAAAAACGTCATGTGTCTTACGCAGAGGAATTCTTTTTCTGTTTGGTCTCACGCAGCCAGGAGGGGGAGCCGTTTCGACTGTCATTCGTGTTTTCCATAGAGAGGTATCTGGTGCGTTTCCATCAGTATATTGGGATCTGGTATAAATTTCCCTCACGCACAAGTTGGGAGGTTGATTTTCCTTCCCCATTGCGTTATGTGTAAGTCTTCCCGGTGGCTTCGTTGTCCAGGATGGACTGTTGTTTTCCCCACGTTGTGAACTTTGTTTGTTGATACGTTTTGGGACTGTTGCAAGTTGCTTGGGAGTCGTTTTGGCCACGATAGGGCCAAGAATGACTCAGGAGTTGTTTTCCTTGCCCAAGCTGTGAATCGCTTGTGTGACTGCGTGTATGCAGTGGTTGGTCTTCAGACTATGTTGGGAGTAGGGATGGGGGCTTGGTTTGCTTGATAAACCTGGTGGGTTTGGAAACCACACAGACAGAGCTAGAGGGCTGACTTTCTTCTCCACGACCCCTGAATAGCACTGGAAGGGAAGTCAGGGCCTGAGGGACTGTGTAGCAGAGAAGGGACTGATTCCTTGTGCTGGGTGTGTGTGGGTGTCTTAGAAGTCAGGCTAGTTCTGGTGTAGGTGTTCCTAGCTCTGTAATGGGCTCACCAGCTTAGCATTTAATCTTTCCCAGCTCCTTGATGGCCTGATAAACCTGACCATGTTGGCTTGGCTGTCTTGTTGATGGCCTGATAAACCCAACTGCGTTGGCTTGGCTATGTTTTGTGTATCCTTGGCTATGTGTAAGCCTGCTTGTTCCTTATTCCTTGGAGAATCATGCCTAGCTCGGGGGTGGCAGTGTTGTTGAGAGATTAAGGAGCACGCTGGCCTATGGTTGGGTGGAACGTTGCAGCAACGTAGCTGGTTGCGGGACGAATTCTTTATGAGATAAGTAACCTTGTCTATTTTACTTCTGCAATCATATTTACTGTTAACGATTGTGATGAACATGTTGAATGCTTGTATGAACGTATGTTTGCTTCCGCTGTATGATGAATAATCATGTATGCATGTTCTAGTTCAAAGCATTTTGTTTCAGCATTTTATGTACATACATGTTCATGGGGCGGTTGCCCAGATGGTTAAATGCCATGGTAGCGTCCTCTTCGACGGTCAGAGGGTCGGGGACATTACAACGGTTAACTACCCATTTTGTCTTTTGTGCCCAATCATTTATTTCTTCTAGAAATTGGTTGAGGTAGTTAATGTCTGGGATGGGAAGAGTATGGCAGTCAAATTCAAATTGGAGAAGCCATCGGTTTTTGGGAAAATATGTTTTTGACTTATGGGGTAAGAAAATGCTTGGAAATGCATGCCCATCCCATGGTTAACTCACATCATTTATTTCCTCACGCAACTGAAGCTTGTTGTGTTTTTTTTATCTTCACAGTTTTTGGTCGTTTCCTCATTCCTTCATGCCCAAAAACCCGTTTTGTTATTGTTGAGTGAATGGCCAACAGAGATTCATGATTTGTGGGTTTAGGGAGACCGTTTTTGCTCCCATAATTCCCATAGATTTTTTTCTGAATTCGAATCCACGAATTGGGGGTTTGTGGAGGTCATTTTTTCCTCTGTGAAGCCACTAAATGTTTTCTGAAACGATTTGCTTACCTGGGTCATTTTTCTCATTCTACCATTTTTTCATTTTTGGTTCCCAGGGCCTTTTGTCCATACCCAACACCTGTGTTTTGTTGTTCTGTAAATCCTTGCTTTGGTCTGGACCGTTGGGAATGGAAGAGGCCATAATTGGCTTGATAAAGCTAGTGAAGAGAGGGACCTCATAGAGAGATCAAGAGGGGTTGATTAGTCTCCATTGCACACCCTGTAGAGCACTGGAAGGGAAGGCATGGCCTGAGGGACTGTATAGCAGAAAGGGGATGCTTCCTTATGTCGGGTGTGTAGGTGTTGTGGAGGCCAATCCAGATCTTGTGTAGGTGCCCATAGCTTTGTGGTTGAACTCATTATCTTAGCAATTCTCTTTTCCACTGTCTTAGCATCTTGATAAACCCAACTATGTTTGGCTTGGCTGAGTTTTGATGTGTATTTGGCTATGTGTGAGCCTAGTGTTCCCTAGTTCCTTGTGGAAAGCATGCCTAGCTCGGGGTGGCAGTGGTGCTGAGAGATTGATGAGCACAATGGCCTATGGTTGGGTGGAACGTTGCAGCAACATACCTAGTTGCGGGACAACTTCTTTTCAAGATAAGTATTTCTTGTGTATTTAAGTTCTGTCACTATAATTGTTTTAATTTATCATGAACATGTTCAATCCTTGAATGGGTTGAATGTATTATGCTTTCATTGTATTTTAATGAATTATACATCTGCACGTGTTTTATTTCAACACATTTTATTATTATGTTCATGGGGCTAGATTGCCTGTTTTGACAGTAGCAACAACAGTGTAGGTCGCGTCCTCTCCGTCGAGTAGAGGGGAGGGAACATGAAATGCTGACAATTTCAAAATTTCAAGGATTATTTGGAATACTAACATGTTTTTGAAAAAGACAAATAATATACAGTTGTATCCAAAGAAATTCTTAGGTGGATGCAAGGACAGGTTGTGTTTGACATCTGAGGATATGCAAAGACATGTTTTGTCAATTGCCTTTCTAGATTCGGGCCTGGAAATAAATTACAGGCAAAAAATTTCTCAACATCGGGATACGATTGAGGGGACCCATACATGAGTCCACTAGAAGCATGGATTAACAAAGCTTGTCAAAGCTATGCTTCTCCATTGCACTAGTTTCAAATCTTTGAGGTTATTTAGAGGGTCCATTTTTCTTTCCTCATCCAGATGAATATGTAATCAACATATAATCGATGAGGTATTATCATGAATTGCACTAAAGGACAAAGGTAAGATGTCAGGTATGAAATGCTTACTAAGATGGTTACATTTGTGGTATGATTTCACCTAACCTACTTTGAGTGATAGGTTTAGGTTAGGTAGGGTTAGTTACATTAGGCATATTTCTATGCATTGCATTTTATGTATGTTCATCATCTAGTTAGCTTCATTGTTTTTAGCTTGTTTCCCTCATTTTGTGAACAAGTCAAGACGGAAGTGTCTTCCCTTAGATGCTTTTAATCCCTTTTGAAATTTGATATCTGTGTAGGTCTACAGGTACTAGAAGATTCACAAGTTCTCGAGCACTCTTTGGAAGAACACCCATCCCATAGTTGGAGTCAGTGTTACGTTGCACCTGAATGCAGTGCACCTTCAGGTGTACCCTAAGGAGAAAGCCACATTTTTCGACTGAGAGGGGTTTTATTGAGCAATGTTGGTCATGGTTGGTCCCTTTGGTCCATCCTTTAGGGGTACTATGTCTTAATGGCACTGTTGACTGCCCTTTACTGGGGTTTTTAACCTTGGGGTTGGTGTTTGGGGCTCCTAAGGGTTGACCACTGGGTCACATGGCCCCATACCTTGTTTACATGCTTTGGTGGTGTTTGCTTCAGCTATGATACATTCATCTCCCTTCACGGCCATTTAGGACACCCTCCTAGCCCCTCAGCTTGCTGGCACCTGCTCTCCTGACCTTATCTCCTTAGAGGAAGACATGCTCCACGCCGGGCCTTTTTTATGCTTTAAGGAGGGCGTTGAGAGATTTTACAGCATTCTTGGGGTTAGATGGGGTATAACGCCCTCCCTCCAGCTCACCCTGGCCTTTCGTTCAGAGTGATTCACTTATTTGAGCGTATTTTGACACATAGGGGTAAAAATACCCCAAGTAGCCTACCTTGAGCCTACATTAGGCCATTTTTAATTATTATTTTGTTTTAAATTTAAGTTGACATTTTTATAATTTCAAATTGACATGTGTAGGCCTGGATATTTTGTAAAAAGGGAGTGTGCGATCATATAAATAGATATCCTCACTTTCATTTTAAAGAGAAGACTCATAGGATAAGACATTATGCATTTGTTCTACCATTCTTAGGGCTCTTTGGAGAGACGTTCCCCTCTTGAGGGATATTTTTTGGGTTATGCAAGCTTTTTCTTGGTGTTCTTTGGTGAAATTATTTTGCAAGGTGAAGTTTGGATTTGTTGGCTAAACACGAGCACATGGAGGATTGGTTTCTTATCTCTTTGTTTGAATGTTGGTAGATGATGCATGTTCATGACTAAATGGTAGCCCTAGTGCTGCATTTTCTTCTAGAATAGGCCATTTCCATCCTTCTTGTCACCTTAGCAAGTAGAGGGGTTTCTTCTTGTTAGAGTCCTCTAGGATTTTCCCTTAGTTTCTTAAGATTGTTGGATGACCTAAGATATCTTTCTCACTAGGAAATCCATCCTTCCTAGATGCCCTAGGTTGGGTATGGATTTTGCTAAGGTTTCTTTCCTTTGTCTTCACATCTTTTCATTTTCAAAACCTACTTTCTAGGGTTAGTTCTAGGTTAGTTTTAGGCTTGCAAAATTTTATAAAAAATCAAATATTTGGCTAATTTAGGGCCTCCCAAAATTTTTGGGCCTTAAAATTTTATGCCCTAAATTTTTGTGCCCTAAAATTCCGCGTCCTAAGATTTTGGGCCCTAAAATTTCGATCCCTCCCTAAAATTTTGGGCACTCTAAAATTTTGGGCCCTCCCTTTTACTTAGTTGTACCTTCCCTTGCACTTCAATCTATTGAACCCCGCAAAATGACAAACAAACATCAATTAGATGGTCACTATCCTTTGTTGGTCTAAATTGGAAGGACTTTGTTAATGTTGGTAATGTCTACTGTTGCATACTATTTATGGTATTGTTACTAAGAAACACATGTAACTTGATTTCAAAGTTGATGAAATCGTTTGGTAAATGCTTGGTTACATGCACGTTGTTGTTTCTTATACTAAAGTGAATGCCTACACTACTACTGTTGTCATATTATTAGCATGCCTGATTGATACATATTGATGTACATGTGCTTTAAATTATTATTTGATAATGATAAATACTTATGATTGCATGTCACACTTATTACTAGAGGAATTGTAACTGTAAGGCATTGATATATGAAATTAACTGGATACTCGTGGATGACATTTGTTTCGTAGCATTACAGATTGCAAGTAATTGGTTTATTAGATTAACGATCATCCATATTTGTATGACATTGCATACTTGTTATGAGACCGGTATTGGTCGTTTGCTTATTATTAAATAAATGTGTATTTCATAGACACTTACGTAGTACTTTTATTCCATTTGTTTATTGACTCCATTAGGCACTGGTCACTAACCTTAAACACATACAAGGTATATATGGTGTAAGTGTCTTTTGTAGAGTTACATAGGGCTCTCCCGTAGGAGGTTTCAACTTTCGAAGAAGTTTGGAGAAGTAACTAAGGTGACAGTGGTTACTTTTTCCACATATGCTTGCCGGTGGCTTGGACTTCCATTTCAATTGGTAACACAACCAAATTCCCACTAAATCTAGAAGATCTAAAACCCCTACGAACCAACCTCTATCTCGACTTGGATGAATTGAAAGGGAAATGGTCTTTGAAGAACAATAGGCCAAATATGGGTACCGGTCCTATCCCTTCACCGAGTCAGCAAAGCTTCGAATCCAATGCAAAAATGAAACCAATTTGAACATTGCCTTAAGCGGGAAGGGACGGACCCCAAACTCTACAAGTATGATTTGTTGAGGTACTGTATGCTTGCATCTAATGATGTGACATAAAAGAAGAGTTTAGACTCTCTCGCCTAAGGCCCAATTCATCTCTAGTAAAGAAGGTTCCCAAGTCTTTGATCCATATAGAACAGTGGGTCGTATCAAGAGTCCATGAGGCTCATCTTGGATGAAATATCATGGAAATGGTGTCGGAAGCACTGTCTCTCAAGGAGGGATAAGGATCCTTATCGCTTGTTGATCTAAGGTTGGAGAGTAGGTCATGAATTGAAACGTTGTTCTGAAAATTTCACCCACAAATAAGTCTAGGTACTGGTAATATCAATCTCCTCCCCTTGGAAGAAGAAATGAAGGTCTGAATTTTTCTTCAACCTGTTGAAAATCATAAGCTTGGTTTCAATCAGGTTGACAATCAACTGTTAGAGGTCACATAACAAAGCAAGGCATCCAGCTGTCTTTATAAACAAAACTAAAGCATGTAATAAGCAAAGATTTTCAATGGAGCAATTTTACTCATCTATGAACTAGATCTAGAAATTTGACAATGGAAAAATAAACATGTTACCTAAAAATTAGCTTCACCAAGAATGCCTCAAAAGGTATGAAAGTTGAAACAAAATATTATTTCTCTCCAATCCACAAAAACAACATACAAATGAGAGGGGAGCCTCTTTTATAGACTTTAGGCCCAACAGTCCTCCAAATAAAATACAATAACTTAGGTTCAACCCTAGATCTGCATATGGAGGATCAAAATCCTCTAGGCATGGTAAAAAAAATCATAACCCTATTAAATTGATGCCATTTCCTTGGGGCTATCAAAGGGTCTAAGAGAAATATCATTAGCTCTTTAAGGCTAATTAGATCATTTTAGCCCAACGGATTTGTTAAACAAATATTAAATTTCATTTTTCAAGATTTAATCATGACAAAGTCACTTTAATTACCAATAAATTTAAATAACTATTCCAATGTTTGATCTAAGGGTTGGAAAGGAATACTAACACCTTCTAGCAACATCACATATCCATTCCAATCCAATTTTGACATAAATTCCATCACTACCAAGAATATTTATCCTCACACTATCACACATACTAACACCTTCTAGCAACATCACATATCCATTCCAATCCAATTCAAACATAAATTTCATCACTACCAAGAAGATTTTCCCTCACATTCTCTCACACATTCAGATATTATTTATCAGACATAAGCATAAAAATAACACTAAGACATTTTACAAACACTTCATGTGCCAAGTCTTCAAACTATGTCAAACAGTCTGATCGAAGAACTAGTTTTCGAATAAAAGGTAGAAGCATCAAATAGAATTGTCTTAAACCATTATGTGGTTATTGTACCATCAAAATGCACATTATATAATGAAGAGGGGCAGAAATATAAGTTTTGTAGCATAAGTGCCAAAGAATTATTTCCTCAAACAAATTGTGCACAAAATCCCAAAAAGTTGTTTCCAATTCTTTCATAAAATTTACTTGCATAAATAGATTGAATTTTGTGAGAAATTTCTTCCACAAATAACTCATGTGTTATCAAACATTTAATGTGCATACATAAATAAATTAAATCAGAGCCAAGTAAATTAAATAAACATGAGATAAATCACTTATCTTATCAATGCTTAACTGGCATCATCCGAACCACATTCCACCCAACCTTTGGCATTGCCAAGCCGGATATCACTTTGATAGGCCACCCCTGAGCTGAGGCCTTAGATCCATAACATAGGTGCACTCAAGAATAGCTCAAGTATCAGTTTGGAAATCCAAAACTCTATTCCTCACCACATGCTTCCTCTTCCACCCCACTACCAGGCGCGATGATAATCTAGACTCCCTAGGCCATCGAGATATCGCCATTCACCATCAATATTTATGTGTAGGTCTAGGACAGAGCCAAGTAGTGGACATGGAGGAACTACACTAGAGTTTTATGAGCTTATTGCAATCACCATATTGTTGAATTTTAACATTAGCAGAAATACTTAAAAATTTGCAGATTAACTTAAACAGATAACAAGTGCAGTAAAATAACATTCATCACATCAGCATAATGGACAAAAGAGTTTTTCACTGGGGAAACCTTCAAAGGACAAAAACTCCAAAAAGCATTAGTAGCTCATCTCGTAAATGAGATGACTTAGGAAACTCTTCAAAAAGTTTCTCAAACCCTAATCTGGGTTAAACCATAATTACAGTAAAATTTTCTCAATGCAAATCAGAGCAAGGGTTTCAAACCCTAGTAACTGAAATTTCCAGATATGACTGGAAAAGATTAGTACTGTCCAAAACAACAGTCTGCCCAAAAATATCAGATCTACCCAAAAATATCAGAATTGTCCAAAAATATCAAATCTGCCCAAAAATATCAGATCTGCCCAAAAATATCAAATCTGCATTATGGTTGTCCGGATTTGGAGGATGATTTCCCGGATCTGAAGATCTGAAGGTGGCTTTCCTAGATCTGAAGAAGATGGTTGCCCTAGATCTGAAGAGGAATGCCTCTCAGCGAGAGAGGCATTCTCTGCCATACCAAGCTTGTCATGAAAGTACACGAACTTTGATGCTGACGGTGGCTTGGTCAAGATATCTGCAATATGTTCATGCGTACGAATGTACTGCAACTTTAGAGAACCTCTCTGCTCTGGATCTCTGATGAAATGATACCTCATTTCAATGTGTTTCAATCTATCATGAAACATTGGGTTCTCCAAAATCTTTATGCAACTCTCATTATCGCAATGGTTGATCGTTGAGCCAAACTACTTTCTTGTAGGCATCAGTTGCAGCAATATACTCTGTCGCAGATGTACTCTGAGCTATGGAATCCTGCTTCCTACTGGCTCAAGAGATCATTGCTTATCTCATACTAAAGCAATAACCATAGGTACTTTTTCGGTCAACTGCACTGCCAACCCAATCTGAATCAGTATATCCAAATAACATTACTCCATTGTTGGAAGTAACCTTGAGCCCATAAGTGTTGGATATGCACTGATTCAGAGCATTCTCTGTGTATGGTCTCGTATGCATGAGGTGCATCCAGGATCCAAAAAGTTGTCTATACAGAGTAGAGTCCATACTCTGTGAACTAGTAGCTAAGTCATCCAACTTTGTTAAGTTGACGGTCATGGGTACGTCCATAGACTTGCAATCCTGCATCCAAAATCTTTGCAAGATGTCTCCTGCATACTTTCCTTGTGTCGGGAAGATTTTGCTTGGCTTTTTCCAGTCTTCTAAGCCAAGGAAGTAATGCACTAATTCAAGACCTTTCATCTCGAATTCAGAGGTAAACTCCCTCTTACATTGTTCTATCAATTGTTCAGCACCTGTAAGGAACAAGTCATCTACATAGAGAAAAAGTATCAAGACATGATTATGAACAACCTCAAAGTACAAGTTAGACTTAGTTGTACTTTTAGAAAACCCCAAGTCATGGAGTAATCCATCCATCCTCGCATACCAAACTCTTGGAGCATACAAGGCTTTCTTCACAAAGCCTTCAGGTTGTTCAACATAATCTTCCACCTTATTGAGGAAGACTGTCTTTACATCTGTCTGATGTAACTTCCATCTGAATAATGCAACAATTGAAATGATGGTTCTAAAGGTAGTATACCTGTCAATAGGATCAATTGTCCTTTCCTGTTGGTCCAAGAACAACTTCTCACACATCATTCTTCATGATTGACTTGTACTCTTCAATCATGGCATCAACCCATACCTGTTGACTTGTTGCTTCTTTGGAAGGTTCTGCACTCTTAAGCTGACTCATAAGAACTGAGTACTTCTGTAGTCTTTCTCTAAAAGTATCGAGAGGAGCTTTATGCTTCTCGCCTTCGTGTACCATTTCTTGGTACGGAGCTAATCTTCTTTTGTAAGGAGGAACTTAAAGTAGTTCTTCTTATGGAATTCCAGTGTCCTCTGGAACATCTTCCTCTTCCTCCCTCTAAGTTTCTGAAATTGGAAACTCTAGTGGAGGTACTTCATCTTCCTTTGAAAGCTCTTGTCTTTGAAACATAGCTTTCTCATGGAGGACGACATCTCTGCTAACTGTCTTTTGTAAGCTTGGAAGTGTTGTGCAGTGAAGGTGTTCAAGTCTTCTATGCCACAACTCGCGTGGATCAACTGCATGAGTGAAACCTTCAGAACTCCTATAAAGGCCTCCCTCTTGAACCCCAATCTGTACTGTTAAGCTTAGATCTTCATTCTTTTCCCATAGGAGGACTTTCTTGTCCATGAAGAGGACTTTGTAGCCATTGTCCTCTAAGCTAGCAACACATAGAAGATTCTTCTTTAAACCAGGAACATAAAGAACATCATCAATATGAAGAACCATACCTGAGTAAAGTTGAAGTGAAGTTGAGCCAACTCCTTCAATCTTGTAGGTGGAGTCATCTCCAAGTTCTACCTAAGTGGTGAAATTCTTCTTTTTGTAACTAATGAGTGTTCCACGGTTACCATTCATGTGCCCGGAGGCACCACTGTCCACCAACCAAGAAGTGGAACAACCTGTGAAAGAACCAGTGAGAGCAAAAATCAAGTAGTACTCTCTTCTAGGCTATGTATCCTTGTTAGCCTTGGTTTTCTTCTTCTCAGCTTTGCTTCTGTAGCAGATGCTTGAAACCTTATCTTGGGTTTCTTCTTGTTATGCATGCAGTCTCTAGAAAAATGTCCAAACTTGTGGCAACTATAACATTCCACTTTTGACATGTCAAAAAACTTACCCTAAGGTTTCTTTCCCTTCTTTTGCCGAGGGAAATGATTCTTGAATTTATTTGTCTTTGTTGCAAGTGCAAGGTTGTCCTCCATGATTACCTTGCCAGAGTTCCTTCCTTCTTCTTCTATGCAATCATGCCAAAGCCTTTCAAAGGTTGGTTGATTCTCTCATCCACTGACGGATGCCATGAAAGTTTCCCAAGAGCTTGGGAGACCATCAATCATTGTTTGCACAAGGTCATCATTATCAACAGTAATACCAATAGCAATGAGTTTATCTCTTACCTGTGTAATCTTTGTGAAGAAGGAACCAATGCTTTCATCTTTGTTCAACTTCAAAGTTCGTAGCCTCTTCTTCAAGACTCTCTTCTGACTGGGAGCCTTTTTTTCATATAGGTTAACCAAAGTATCATAGCATTCTTTAGCAGTATTCAAAGATAAGATGTTGGGCATCAATGACTCGCTAACAAAATCATAGAAGATTCTTCTAGCCTTACCTTGCTTCCTCTTGTAAGCAAGCCTACCAGCATTTGTTGTTGGCTCTTTTGTGACATTGAGAACAATGTCATCCAAGTCATTCTCATCTAGAATGGTTGTCAACCTGGATTTCCAAGAGTTGAAGTTGGCTGAACCATAGAGCTTCTCTTCGAGTTTGAAACCATTGGTGGCCATCTCTGTCACTTAGTCAAATGTTAGATCTACAAATATTATCCCAAGATCTAGTAAAAACAATAGCAGTGTCCCTTTACTGTGTTTTTACATGCTAACCATGTTGAATTTTAGCATTAGTAGAAATACTTAAAATTTTGTAGATTAACTTAAACATATAACAAGTGCATTAAAATAACATTCATCGCGTCAACACAATGGACAGACGAGTTTTTCACTGGGGAAACCTTCAAAGGACAAAACCCCCAAAAAGCATTAGTAGCTCATCTCGTAAATGAGATGAGTAGGAAATTCTTCAAAACGTTCCTCAAACCCCAATCTAAGTTAATCCACAATTACAGTGAAAATCAAAGAAAGGGTTTCAAACCCTAGTAACTGAAATTTCCATATCTGTATGGAAAAGATCAGTACTGTCCAAAACAATAGTCTGCTCAAAAATATCAAATCTTCCCAAAAATATCAGATCTATCCAAAAATATCAGATTTGCCCAAAAATTTCAAATATGCCCAAAAATATCAGATCTGTCCAAAAATATCAGATCTGTCCAAAATTATCAGATCTGCCCAATAATATCAGATCTACCCAAAAATATTAGATCTGCCCAAAAATATCAGAACTGCATTATGGTTGCCCGGATCTAGAGGATGATTGCTTGGATTTGAAGATCCGGAGGTGGCTTCCCTAGATCTGAAGATGGCTGCCCTAGATCTAAAGAAGAATGTTATGGATCTGGAGATGAATGAAACCTTAGCTGAGGGTTTTGACTTCACATGAATGATGATGCCCTAGCTAGACTCATCCATGCTAGGGCACAATCATGAACTTTCTTCACTTGTGAGATCTTCTCATTTGCAGCAATACTTGTGAGAGCAAGAGCGTATATCATAATGAAATGACTTGATCTTCTTTTATAGCCTTTAGTCACCTGTAAGTGGACCAAAATTAGGAAAGACAAAATAATAATATTGTATTCTTGCCCTAATTTCACTTTTACCTTTTTACCAAAAAGGTCCTTCTATGTATTTTTTACTTTTACCAAAAGTCCTTATTTATCTTTGACTTTCACCTGTGGTCCAAAAGTCCTTATGTATTTTTTACTTTTGAATTTATCATTTTTCCAAGTGCTCCTATGGGCATTACCTGTGGTCCTTTTAATTCCAAAAGTACATCATCATAAACCAAGAGAGATACTAATGCTTTTATCTCACACTCTGTGTGACACCTAGATATGGTACTAGGATAACTCAACCAAAGGTAGCTAATCCTTGGAGAAGTACACAAAGCCCATAGATCAAGGGTCAGAGTGTCACACATGCCTAGACCCGGTGTAGGGATTACAGTGCCTTCCTGGTAACAGACTAGGTGCCTCAGCCATGGGCTGCATAATTTGACCCTAGGTCAGATACTTGGTAACAAACCAAGCGCCTCCATTCTCCGAGAGAATAGCTACTCATAACTAAGTTGAGTCTACCAATGCTAGACTGGTCCACATCGTGGTCCTAGACCAGATGTATACCATGCAACAGAATGGTCACTCAACATTGGGTTGAGTCTACCCAGGGTACAGCTGGGTCTATATCATGGTCCCAGACAAGATGTCTACCATTCAACAGAATGGTCACTCAACATTGGGTTGAGTCTACCCAAGGTAGAGTTGGGCCTGTATTATGCTCCCAAACCAGATATCTGCCATTCAACAGAATGTCACTCAACACTGAGTTGAGTCTTCATCGTAGTCCCGGACCAGGTGGCCCCATTCTCCTAAGAGAATGGCTCTTGATGTTGCTCAGAAAAATCAACACATACAATATCACAATGCTTCAAGCACAAAGTTCATTCACATAGCAGAGCATTCATGGTTTCTCAATCTCACAAGATTACCAAGCCCTCACCATCAAAGGTATGAACAACCATAATCAACAACCATCCAAAAGAACCATCAACAACCCCCCTAAACCAAGGAGATAAAACATGGATTTATAGACCAAAGAAGGTGATTCTAACACAATGGGGTCTGTTGCCGCCTAATTCACATTTTAAGACGCAGGAAAGTCACAACCTGCTATGTGTGTCCTTGGGGGCAAGTGAGAGCTGGGGACCACTGTCACCACAGTCCACAACTCCTCCG
>LPNX010605220.1:1324897-1369428 GCA_001517045.1 Pseudotsuga menziesii
ATTAAGTGGTTCAACTAGGGCAAGAGAATTACAACAGCAAGAGAGCTTGAAAAGATAGTGGAGAAATAATCTAGCAACATAACAATAGCATGAGAGAGCATGAGAAATGAGGGAGTGAGGCCCCCATTTTATAGTTGAGGGAGACCCCCAACCCCTTGAAGATCAATGGCTGAGATTAGATCTAGATCTAGGTTAAATCTCCACCACTAGATCTAGGTTTTTGGCTTTTATTCCTCTCAATCAATCTCCACCCTTGGATTAATTCTTGATCAATGGCTCAGATTTTTGATCCATGTCTAAGGCATTTCTCACCCTTAGATCTAGGTATTTGACCAAGATCCTCTTCATAATCAATGGCTTGGATGAGCCTTGGCAAAAACGTGGGCCCAAGTAGGCGCCCTCCTCTAGATTTAGCCTTGACTTTTAAAAATGTGGTAAGCTCCTCCAAAAATAGCGCCCTCTAAATAGATGTAGCGCCCCTCTAATGTGACTAGCGCCCTTCTATTTGCAATGGTGTCCCTCTAAAATAGGTGGCGCTCCTCTAATTTGGTGGACGTCCCCTTTAAATGGTAGCGCCCTCTTATTTTGGCCGCTCTTCCTCTAAATGTGGGCGCTTTGCTCCAAGTTAGCCCCCCTCCAATTGTAGTAGCGCCCTTCTCTACTTGTGGACGCCTCCAAATATGGTAGATGCCTCCATATATAGCATGACGCCCTCCTTTTAGTTGGACGCCCTTCACACTAGCGCTCCCTCAAATTGATAGCGCCCCTTTAAATGTGGTGACGCCCTCCATATTTGGCCCTTTCTCCTTTAGATGCTAGGCGCCCCTCCACATTTGGGGGTTTTAACTTGGACTTGGTCCTTTTAGTGAGGGTTTGGCCATCTTTAAACTTGGCTTTGACCATGGCCTTTTCTCCAAGATTAATATTTAACCTTTAACTTAGGCTAAAAATAATTTTTACCATAGATTTAATTTTTCACTTTAATTTTTAAATTTTTCCAATTTGACTTAGGAAAAATTTAAAAAATAAAATTGGAAAAATTAATATCTTGGCCATGGGGGGGTGGAAAAATTATGAAATGAATTTTCCTAGGCTTAACAACCCCCAAACAAATTTACCATGGCATTATTTGATTTTTTCCTTCAAAATCAAATAATATGAATTTTTGACTTAGGAAAATTAAAAATTTCCCTAGGGGAGATAGACCCCTTCTGACCAAAATTGGTCTATCTCTTCAACCACTTATCAGAACGACATGGGACTCGAAGCAGTGGCTTAGGGGGTTTCATAGCAATTTTACTTTGCATTCATAGCCCCTATTACAAAATGCCATGCTTGAGCAATTACATTATTACATCAAAACTCAGTTAATTAACCACCAAGGGGCGAAATTAATTAACTGGAAAAAATTAATAAAAATACAACAACACAACGAAACTCCGCAAGACTCTATACAGATGCCTAGCATGGTCATGAATTACACTTTAAAGCCTTAGCCACCTCATGGACTTGACTGGTAGAACGCCCGTCACCACTTTGGAGGATTTTGAGTGAAAACCAAACCGATTAAACTCGTTTGTTCAACAAGATCAATTGGAAAGGGAAAAACACTCGATGAGGGGACTTCCCTAACAACCAGTTCCATGGTGTGGCATCTGTATCATATGACCCATACCAGCACATAAAATTACATTAATTTTCCCACGCAGGGGAGCGGACATTTCGTTTTACAAAGGGGCAATAGCCCTGCAAAAGTGAAAAAATCCTCAGATTTTTCTAAGGTACAATTATGTACACCTCATGTACATGGAGTTGCCACCTAGTCGAAATAGGTGGGCAACAAGGTCGAACCAAACCAAGGTAAGAAAACTTGAGTCAATCCAAGGGGTGTAATTAAACAATAAGAGGTTAACTCTAATCCAATCTAGGCAATTCGAATTTCAAGGATAGTGACTCTAAGCCACTCCACCCAGCTCAAATTCATGTATGGATACATCATCCATGAAGAGGAATCAAAATTAGTGAGGTGACATATCACAAAATCCAAGGCATCATCCAAAAATAGCAAAGGGGGGGTTACACAAGGATTTACACAAGAGTTACACAAGGATTTACATAATTATTTACACAACTTTTGAGGTGTGAAGGATAAATATAGCCAGTGAGGGAACACTTGTGCAAATGGGAGTTATAAAACCAAGTGTAACCTACACAAAGGAGTTACAAAACCACCAAAGGGGCTCAATCAACAAGTGGCACCCACCCAAACATCAAGGAGGCCCACTAAATCGTGAATTAGGCTCAATAATACCAACATAGGCTAAAATAATCAAAATTTGAGTTCGTTGTATAATGGTTGGGTGATCATCAACTAATAAAGCCAGCAAGGCAAAAATATGGACCAACATCAACCAAACAAGTTCTAAAGTGCTAGGAATGTCCTCATTCCCCCTCACATTGTGGATCTAGGCCTCTCATACTCTTTTAGTGGTCCTCGATGTGCTATATGTTTTCATTAATTAATTATTTACAAAATAATAATAATGTCTTTGGGTACTTAAAGACCTTTGTTTCAACACCCTATTCCACAATAATAAACAATTACAAATTGCATGTCTGGGGATTAACACACAGGGTATTACAATTTCCCAAGATGAGGGGTGTGCACCTCTAGATCCATGGTAAAAATTACTTGAAATGGTATAATGTGGCTAAAAAAAGAAGGGTCCTCCTCAAATATGGTTAAAGAGTTTTGTAAGAGGTTAGATCTAGGTTTTGACCTTTAGATCCCTCCAAGAAACCAACAACCTCCATAATTGTGGTCCAAAGGTAAAGTGTGCTCCTCAAGAAAGGTCAAGATCATAACTAACTCAATGAATAAGCACCAAACTCTAAAGCGCTCCATCAATGTATGTAATAAAGTTCTCAAAATGTGGGTGACATCTCGTCAATGATGACAAGGAAAGGTCCAACATGTAGCAAACTCTTTCAAAATGTGTCAATGGCAATGATGCAATGAATGGTCCAAAAATGCCAACTAACCCCCATGTGCCAAAAGGTCATCCTACATCATTTAGCTACCATGTGTATGTCCATAAGTAAGTGAGCAAACAAGGGGCGCTCCACACAATGTACCTAGGAAACATCAACATGTGTCATGCCAAGTGTTATACCATGAAAATAATAGACCCCTTAAATGCCAAAGGGGTCAACCCACATTTAACTTAGGAAATGCATCCAAATACAAAGATAATACTAAGATAAATATAGCTACACCCTTTTAATAAAGTTATTTAACCATTACTCATTAAAACATTAAGCTAACTA
Organism: Pseudotsuga menziesii; assembly: GCA_001517045.1. Taxonomy (NCBI): domain Eukaryota; kingdom Viridiplantae; phylum Streptophyta; class Pinopsida; order Pinales; family Pinaceae; genus Pseudotsuga; species Pseudotsuga menziesii. The sequence goes on from LPNX010605220.1 coordinate 1,328,225, forward strand.
AGGTGCCATCAATATTAGGGCCTTAGTAGATGTGAAAACTCCTAATCCAAGTTGAATAACCTAGATTCATAAGTTAGGTGAGGGTGATGGAATGAATGTGTTACTTAGGGAAGAAAGGGGGTCTTTTAAAGTTAACCATCATAGCAACTAGGTGTAATAGGTAACCTTTCCTTTTGAGATCTAGGGTTATAGATATTTCTCCACATGTGTGCATTATGCAAAAGGTATTTTTTTATCATGAGTTACCCTTTCTTGTGCCTCTTTTTCTTATCCCTTTATTTTCTTTTTCTTTTCATTGGCATAGTCTATTTACTTTAGATTTGGATTGATTACATGAGACATAGGGAACCTGGCCTTTTGTGAGGGGGTAATTCTAATGTCCTTTTTCATTTAATTTAACAGCCTCACCCTTAAAGAACTAGATTTTTTTAGCTTTAATTTAGGCATTCACACATGGGAATAGTTATGAGACTTGAAGAATTACTAATGATAAATCAGTTACAAAGGGGAAAACAATGGAAATTGATGAAAGGGCTAGCAAAATGAAAAATGACTAAGCATAATGTTGTGAAATGGATGTGACACCAACTTACTTTAGTAGTGTACAACTCAACCTTAGGAGATTACACACTTACCAAAGAAAAAGTATCGTAACACCATGGTATGACAAAGTAATGAGTAACAATTTGAAGTGTTATAAGTTATTATCCAAGCATAAAAGCAACATGGTCAAAACAAGATAAGAGAAAACATTCTGAGTGTCAATGAGGGTGATAAATATCACAACACTAGCACATCTGACACCATCTCCACTAGGCACATCCAAGGCACATGAATGATTTGAGCATGCTAGAAAGGTATTTGACTAATGATTTAAATGAAACCATAGATCTCATCTTGGGAACAATGTATGGCACTTTGATCATAAACCACAATTGATCAATATATTACCCCTATTGATCAACGAGTAACAATTCCAGTCATTGGGATCATGCTTGTATCACACTCATGTGCTATAGGTACCATACCAAGGGCATTTTTGTAGTTCAAGTTCCCATTCATTGCCCATGGAACTTAGAAAAAACTTCTTTAAAGTGTGCAAGTCCCTGTAGTTTTCCCCTAAAGAATGTCTTAGGTGTGGGGAATCACCCCTTGTGCACTAAAACACTAATCCTCATGGACATTAAGGGCTTGATCCATTTATTTTCATCCTTCAAGAATGTCCTAAACTAGGAAAGTTGCCATTGGCACACCAAGCCTTGAAATATGGCCAGTATTACACTCGTGAGCCAAAGATTCCTTTTGAAGAGAATGTGTAATGGTTTGAGGTCCAATGCATGACCAACAAGTCCTAAACATAGTTTGTATGGCCTAAGCATCTAGGTTTGATCCCTAAGTGATGTTTTAGGTAAAAATACCCATCCTTGGAACTCTAAACCTTAGAATCAAGATCATATACCACCTATGGGACAAATATTCCTTATGGAGGTATTCTACTATGGTTGAGGCCTTTTTTTTCTCATAAGACCAAAAAGCAATAAGTAGGGCCTAATCTCCTAGCTTTTTTCCCTTAACCATGTTTTGGATAAGGATACCTATCCTCAATGTGGTAATCCTTCAAAGCGAGACCGTATGACACTTGGGATAAATAATAGGTGTTATAGAGGGCCTTTTCTTGTGAAAGGTGTCATGCATGACCCTGAGTCCTAGAAGTAGCATATAATCCATTAGGTAGCAGTTTTTGGACTTGAATCATGTCCTTAGCATGTCAACCCATCATTGGTGTGTTAAACCTTGGTTAATGACCTAATCTTGGACCAAATTTTCTATCTAGAGAGTCTATCTTGTGGTCTAGGGCCCCATGTATGGCTAATGTGCCTTATATGTAGCGTTTATGGTCCAAGCCCCTATTTTTTAGCATCAAATCATTTCTAAGGTCTAAATACTAATCCTTGGTATGCCAAACCTCGTAATCAAGTTTGTATCCCACCCCTCAGCCAATGATGACTTCCAAATGGACCATGTCATGGTCTAAGAACTTGCATAGTCTTGCCTTAGAAGTTTTATATAGGGCTACCGTAGTTTTTGGGCTTGAATCATGTCTTGGAAAAGGAGACCCAACCAATGTACACCAAACCTTAGAGTTGGACATGTATACCCCTCTTAAGAAAAATATATTTTATGGAGGTTTTGTGTAATGGCTTAGGGCCTTGTGCATGGCCCACCATCTATACAAACATTGCTTAGAACCTAAGAACTAAATTTTCAACCTTGAACAATGTCATGATCTAGGAAACATACCCCATTGTTTTAAAAGTTAGAACAAGAACTAACAAAGGGTTAGATTGGATTAAATCTAGATGACAAACCAATTTCTAAATGAGCTTACTAAAATTACATAAAATATGGTAGTTTTTAAAACAAATATGTGCATTCATGAACATCAATGTAAATCCAAATCATTAGACACCAAATCAATTATCTTCATCCCATCTCTACAAACCGCAAATGTTCATAATCAACCAATGAGAGGTGTAAGGAAAATAGAGTGGGGTGTCATTATATGAATTTCAATCAAGGCTTGGGGAGGGTTGTGTTCTTTTTCCTTTTATTTTTTGTTTTTCCCTATTTTTTGTGTGGCGGGTCTTGATTGATTTAGAATACGAACCATTTGAACTAGTTGGTTTTACTAGTTTCATATTGAATCGATTTTCATTCTAGTTCATGGCCTAGTTTGGTGATTAAGAGTGTTGAACGGGTTGAACCAACTGATTCCATTTTTGGTTTGGTTGATTTTTAATATGCTAACATATCCTTAGTGTGTGAAACCTTATAATTCAGCTCGTAATGTAATTTTTGGCACAAGATTCTTGCTAGAGTGCACATGTTGTGGTATGGGCCTCATTCATGGCCCATAAACCATAGAAGAAACAAGTAGTTTTGAAACTTTTGTGTCAAGTTGCAGACCTGTTCTTGAAGTAAAGTCATTAGCTTTTGGCCTCAAAACATGTCTTGGGTGAGGAGACCCACTCTTGGAGTGAAAAACCTTTGAATCAGGCCCTTTTCCAACTCATGGGCCAAAGATGCGATCCAAAGCACATATCTCATGGTCTAGGGGGGCATTTATGGTCTATGTGCCTTAGGAGTAGCTTGTTTAGGGCCCAAGCCACTAGATTTTGACTCACTAGTATGTCTTAAATAAGGACACCCTTCATTGGTTTGCCAACCCTTGGAATTAATCCCATATACAAAGGGCATGTCTCATGGAGTGGGTTTACATTCATGGCCCATGTGCTTGAGAATAACTCCTTTAGGGCCCAAACCTCTAGATTCCCCCCCCCCTAAAAGCATGTCTTGGGTGAGAAAAACCACCCTTGGTGCATGAAACCACTAAGTCAAGCTTTTCAACAACTGACATACATTTAATTCCTAATTCCCTTATTTGTAGTCTCAAAGCACGTCTTGGGCTAGGAGGTTTGTCATGTGTGCAATTAAGCTAATATCACACTCATGAGCAAAAGATTCCTTCTGCAGGGATTATGTCATGGTTCAAGGCCTAATGCATGGCCCATAATCCCTATAAGTAGTGTTTAGCATCAAATCCCCTAGTTTTTTTATTAATCATTCTTGAATATCACTCCTAGAAAAAATATTCCATTTGGAGGTCTTGTATCTTGGTGATTATGTTTGTCAGTGTAAAATGTTAAAAGCTAAAACATGCAATTTAAATATAGATATTTTTTAGAGATTGGGGAAAATAAATTTTCTACAACTACTTACCATGTTAACTACGAAAAGCACAAGCTTGACTATGTAGGAACTTTGTTAGGACTTGAGAAAACTAACTTCTATTTTATCTTATAACTTGGATGAAACTTGTTTTGTTTTTCCATTTTTTTTGAATTTTTGTAGGTTTTAGAAATTAGCTTATACATTAATAAGTGCATTTTATTTTGAATACTTAACAATTCTTTAATCACAGAAATACAAGGCCGATGTGTTCAAAGAAGCTGAGATGAAGTGCTTAAATGCTTGTGAAATTGTTTCTAAGAAGTTGAGGGATGCTTGCAATATGCCTGGAGCAACCTTAGAGAAAGCGCTAGAGGTATGATTTCTCTTTCAAAGTTGATAGCTTATAATCATTCTAAATCTTTGCACTTTTCCTCACTATATAATCTAAAATTGTTTGAATGTTTATTTCATGGAATGGGAATATATTTTTCATCTTCAATTATGGATTTAGTAGTGTTAAATTGCATAAATCCTTTATGCTTTTGTTTTAAAATATTAAATTCCAAGAGCCTCATGAGCATGGTCTAACACTTAGTGAATATAAACAAAATATGAGATGACTACAGTAAAAACACTTTTTTCATCACATGGATGGGCATAACAACATAATTAGGGCATGGCAAGTTTTTTTTTTGTTACAAAGATCCACACTTCCTATTGAATGAACTAAATAGATGCAAAACTTGATTAAAAAAAATTGTAAATGGGTGTCATTTACATTTGGCTTTATGATGAAATTATTCCTCCTTTTTTCTATTGTAATTTTATTTAGAAACATAAAATTACTTTTAGTAGATTTAGTGGTGTCAAATTGCATAAATACATGGTATACCACTTAGCCAATGTAAACAAAATATGAGAAAACTAAATTAATAAAAAAAAGTTGCATCACATTGAATGGGCATAGCAACATAATCATATCATGTCAAGTTCATTTTTTGGAACTAAAGTCCACACTCACGGCCTATTGAATGGACTAAAGACATGCGAGTATTTATCAAAAAACAGTGTAAATGGATCACTTACATTTGGGTTTATGATGGAACTATTCCTCTCTTTTCATTCCATGGAGAAAAGATTGTAATTTTATTCAAGAAGATAAAATTCCATTTAGTAGATGCTTTACTGGATTCTTTGATCCTTTTCAGGACATAAAGGTTTTCATCTCCAATCTTTAGAGAATAATGAATTTGGTGCATTGACCAACAAAAAACCAACAAATTTACAATGGAGTGGTTCGTAGAATACGTCCATAAATTACTATATAGTCTTTAATAAGGTCTTCTTAGGACAACAATCCCATTATACATATTTACAACTAGAATCTCATGCAGAATTTCATCAAATATGCATATGCAATTAAACTCTCTTGCAGCCAGCTTGTTAAAACTTTTGAGAAATTTAAAAGGAGGGTGGACATATTCAGAGATATGCCCATTTTCTTTTTCTTAGATGATGTAGTGTCCATGCAAGAAATGAATACCAAGATTCAATAAGTCATCAATGATCTCATTCATCCCCTTATAAACAAGTTGAAAGGAAATGTTATTACAATTAGGGATTATATCTTTGATGGAGTTCTTCATATTTCCCCATATGTATTCTCTCTTTTCCTAAACTGAGTTTTATATAATATATTTTGTCTTCATGTCATCAATTAAATAAAGCCTGGTGGGTTAGCTCAAGTAGTTGAAAGCTATGAATTGCAAGAAGGAGGTCTTGGGGTCAAGTTCTTGGGCTCGTTGCCTATGTGTAGGCCTCACTCGATGTCCCCATTGGGTTAGGCTTCCTCATAACTGCAACCGAACGGTTTACCTTGGGTACCATCCTCGAAATGAGGGAAAGTGTCTAAGGATTAAATTGCTATCAATTAAATACATTTTTAAATGTTTCTCATAGATAATTAATTGAGGCCATAAACACTCCAACCAATCACCATTGGGGCCATAAATAGTCCAGTTATTTATTCAATGTTTTGCATGTTTTAAATAACTCCTTGTATTGCATTACAATCACACAATAGCATTGCATATTTGAAATGTTTATATTAACTCAACACTACTTTATCCTAGAGTGAAAAAAGGATGGTGAAATGTTAGGATTGATAGATCTTGATGAAAAGGAAAATCCAGTGGGAGTTTTATCCTTTGTGAGATATTGAATCTTATTGGCTGGAATAGATACAATGTGTCTTTGGTAATCCAAATATGTATTGTTTTCCCAAGTAGTGGTACGGTTTCGAGCAGTAGTGATCTTAACAAATGATTTTGATGCAAAGCATGTACAAATAAGGGTCTTATCATACAAATAAGGTTCTTCATTTGAGAAGAAGATAAGACGAGATAAAATGTTAAGATCTAGAGTCCACAACTATATAATAGTACACTTTTATTAGGATATTTTTGGAGAAATGTGTTTAGAATTTTTTTTTGGGGGGGAGAGGGGGTAATCGATGAATTATAACAAATACTATAAGTTGATGGGAGTTGTTATTATTAGTATTAGTATTTAATGTTTGGAAATAGTTAGTTTGGTATGGATTTGATTTTATTAAGTAATGTATGGTATATTTTATCTTTGACGTTTTGTTCTAGGTCATATGCGCAAACATGAACATCAATGAGCGGTCTGCAGAGGAAATCCAAAGAAAATAATAACAATAAAAATAGAAAACATTACCACGATACCATTATTAGGATTTGCAAATATTCTTTGACCCCATTTTGTTAGAATGAAATTTTTAGGATGAATAATATCAAACATGAAATAAATAGCAGATATTGAAATACAAAGTAAGAGGGTGAAAAGAAAAAATGCATTATATTAGTGAGAAAAATTTGAATTTTTCCCTATGGTAGACCAACATATGTAGTCCCTTAAGTAATGTATCAATTTTATTTAGGTTTCGTTAGTTCTCAAACATGAGTAGGTCATCCACTTAAATATAAAAATAGGTCAAGATGTGAATTGCATATAGAAAATAGTTCAATATGCAATGTTACAATGGAGATAGGATTTGCAAATTTAAGTCACAATTTTGAGTGGAGTCTTACTAGGATGAACAAAAATGCTACTAGGTCTACTAACACAACAATAACTCATTGAAACAAAATTTCGTGTCCCTTTTAAGCCAAACTTTTTAGATCTATACAATCATATTTTTATGAATAGTGGAATGATTTTGAGTGAGGCCATATTATTTACTTGTTAGGAATAACCCAATTCAAGCATGAAAAGAACTAAGGTGGATATTTCAAAATGAAATGATCAAATAATAAGATAATAAATGATTATGGATAAAAATACAGTTTACATCCAACATAGATATTTATTATCAATTACATCTATACTAGCCTTCTAGAATAAGCTAAATAATGAAGCACTGAATTTGCATAACAACTTTTCTTTTTAACAGATAAATCTAAAACTTAAAAAACCCAATAGACCTATTGTTTAAAAATAAAATCCTCCCAGGAGACATGGGTTTGTAATAAACCTTGCATATGTCTACGGGCTTGTAACAGACCATGTCACAAGATAGGAGTTTATAAAAAATCATGTCCCTTATAATGTGGCATGCTTTGGCATCCTCTCTAGTATTGGTTTTACAAATCACAAGTCCACGTTTCTTAGTTGAGGTCTCCCATAGACCTTGTTAGTGCACAAGCAAAGGGTTTCCAACATACCTTTTCTTGTCATGGAGTTAATCCTTTCAACCATTTGAATTAACAAGTTTCCAAAAGTAAATCTTGGTTGGTTGACAAGGATGGTGAAGACCAGTGGAGACCAACCACAATGGTAAATGACTGACCGATCTAATGATCATTGAGGGTAGTCAAGATTTTCACTTCTTGATCGATCACGTTAGTTGTCCAAATGATTGCTTGAATGGATTTTGGGGTATATGTTCACTCAAATCATTGGTCTGGATGATAATCATACAAAGGGAAAGTGTTGATGGCCATTGACATCCCTTCCCAATCTTGCTGGTCATTCAAGCAATTTCTTGAACGATTGGTGGCGCCATCCAAGAAGGGATGATCCTAATCATTCTTGTAAACTATCATAGTTGCATACCCTTTCAAGGGAGTTTGAACAACCCTCGGTCCATGATAAAGTTTTAGAAATGGTCTCTCTACAAAGAGATCATCGAAAAACATTACTTTTTAAAGGTTTTATGATGGTCTCACTCAAGTTGTTGTCATTATACCTTGAATGTTAAGGTTTTATGGGTCCTCACAATAAAGTTTTACAAATGACCTATCTATAGGAAGATCATTGAGAAACCTTACTTTTTAAAGGTTTTATGATGGTGTCACTCAAGTTGTTTCCATTTTACCTTGAAATGATAAGGTTTTATGAGTCCTCTACAATGATTGATTAAGAGGCCTATGTGAAACCTAAATATTTTACCTTCAAATTTATTTAATATAGAATATGTACCTTAAACTTTTAAGGATTTATAGGGTCTCTAGAGTAAGCAATTAAGACTTGCTTATGTGAATTTTTTTTTTTTGGAAAACGTAAAGGTGTTACCTAAATTTTGATTTAAAATAAAGATTTTACATTTTTACATTTTTATTATGCTTTACAATAGTAGAATTTTTTTGTTATGTTGTTAAGAGCAATACAAATTGCCCAGATATAACTAGACTCTTTAAAACCCTAATATTAGGCATTCATCTATTACTTTGTATGACTAATTAAACAATGTGACCACAACTTATTTTAAATATAAATCATAAACATTCCATTCAAACAAAAAAAACACATTTATATTATTCTGGTTTTTACTCATCCTCTTATTCTTTGTCAACAATATGCTTATAGTTAATAATAATTATGAACCTAACCATATCCTATTGGTAGTCTCTGATTTGGATTCATATGAATTGGTCATACGACTACACTCATATCATGTATGATGGAAATCAAAAATAGTCCATAATATAGCCAAATAGTTATTACAACGCCTGTAGAGGTTTCTAAAGTTGTAATTTACAATAACTTTCTTGTTTTTGTAGATCTTATCCTAAGAGATCCTAATTTCCAAGTATACTTTAACTCTATAGATTTACTAGATCACTAATAATAAAATATACAAAGCTAAAGTACGAAAGGAGTTCATCTGTAAATAATTCAGATCTTTGAATTCATTTATATTAATACATAAAACATGGATTGACTATTCACTTTATAAAGAGAGAAATAATTTCATTTGTATTCAGTTACCTACGAACAATGTCATGAATAATCCATGAATAGAAATGACTAAACAAATCAGTAAGAAACAACATAAGATAACCTACTTGAAATTTATAGGGAAAAACACTTTCCCAGTTCCTCCCAACGTAGAAGAGGACAACTGTGCTTACTTACCCATATTCACCCTCGAGCTGGACCACCGCCATAAAACAATGAACTCAACAAGATAAATATAAACGTGGGCTTCCCCTAATAGTCTGCATTAGATTCAAACGATGGACTTTCCAAACAGAGAGATAGTACTCAACAACATGCTCATCAATAGAGCAATAATTCTCTCTATCCACATGTTATCACATATATATTGCAGTTGGGATACCATGATGTAGCATACATATTAATCTCTTTATTTTTTCGAGCTACACATTCAGATGGGGTTTCAGCATGGATCATTTCATATTGAGCCATCCAGAGATTTTGTTCAGTAGCAGTTTCATATTATTTCCTTGCTAGGACTGAGATCTCCTTGTCCATTGAGATGATTTCAATGGTGACCTAGTTCATTTGATCAGAGTAGCAGATGTGGTACATAGTTACAGATGGGCATATCAAATAGAGACATGTATATGGTGAGAGTAGGTATGTGGCTCCTTGGTTGTATTTTTCTCTTTGATCTATGTTAACACCTAAGTTTGTTATGTTATGATGGTTATGGTGACCTATGCTTATATTACATATATACTGATGCTTAAACTTGCATTGAGCATGATTAAAGAATATAATGTTGAATACTATTGCTTATGCCATGCTTTACACAACTTTTAAACTTTAGTGCTATGCTCGTTCAATGTATCTTTTGTCCCCATTCATCTAGTTGGTGAGATTAAAGATCTTTTACCCATCTTGGCCCATGTGCATGATAGACCCCATGTTTTTCTATGTCTCATACTATGAAGTATGTGGCTTGGCCAATGTGTCTAAGTTCACCAGATGGTTTTCCTTTAGTCCTCAAAACAAGTGTTCCACCCAACAGTGTTCTTAGAAACTAAAGCATTGGAACACATAAACATTATATCTAAATGATGCAAAGTATTGAATGTTATAAATTAGTCAGTGGCTAAAGGATGAGCACTCATCCATCGTATGATGTAAGGCTCATTCCCCCCCATAAGGGAAACAGGGAGAGGCAAACCCGTCGGTGATATGGATGCTCGCTGGAAGCGGGGCTAGGCCTTAGTCATTTACTGGAGCCCATAAGGCTTTCCAGGGCACCTTCCTTTAGAGGCTGGCTACTATCTTATGTGAAATTAAAAGTTGTTTGAAAAAGTGAAATGGTCAAAGGATGAGCACACATTCCTTGTATAATGTTCGGCTCATTTTCCCCTATAGGGCAATAGGGTGAGACTAGCCTACAAGAGTTATGTCTTTGTCATTTTTTGGAAGCCTAGAAGGATTTTGGGGGCACTTTCCTTTGGAGGTTGACTAGTGTTCCAAATTGTTATATGGAAACTTTCTAAGCCCTAAATGAAACAAGCCCAAGTACTTTATCCATTTGTGAGACACCACCATCCCCTATTGTTATCTATCATGCATATGTCATTTTGGTTGTGTGTACTTTTCATCATTCGAAGAGATCACATGGTCAAAACTAACTAGAGGTCATCACTATTTACTTAGCCTTGTTTCCCATCCTCACCCAACACTAGAAAATTGTTTAAACCTTATAAGTATGGCATGTATAAGAGACTTCCAAAAGATTTGATGATTCTTCAAAGACATAGGTATATCTTACTAGTTATTATTATTATTGTCACCATGATTCTGAAAGGCGTGATTTAAGTTGGGTTTTTATATACATATTGGAGCAGTTCTTACCTTGGATGGATGCAGGTCCAGCTTAGTTCATCACCTCACCTTCAGTTTGGGTATTTTGACCTGGCCAACCTAGTTGACCTGGTCAAACACAGTTCCCAAGGCAGTGGTAAAAATTTGACAGTGCTTATATTTTCTCTAGACATGCCCAAGACCAATACTACAATTTCAATTTTCATAGTTTGGCCTCATATTGCATGATCATTTATTATTATCACTCTATTATTGGCCAGATCATATTTTTATTACATATGGCAGTTATTTTAGTTCTCCTGGGACGCCACAATGATCCATGGGGTATGAGTAATCACTTGTACCATTCTACTATGTCTCCATATACTCCTGTGCGGTCAATTTTCCCAGTTCTCAATGTAGTTATGATGATTTTATGATTTTCAGATAATGTACCATCAAAAAATGAACTAGGAAATCATTGAGAAAATTGATTTGGCTTGTTTGGTTAAGGAAATGGCAAGGAAATCTGTCTAGATGATTTATTATGGATCTCTGGACACTTCATCAGCAGTTTTAGTCATCATTTTGTCTGGGATTATTTATTTGGCTCATCTAGTCAAGACATCTCCCATGGGGCACCCCTCACTTTGGTATGTGATGTATGACATTGTTATATCTTATGTTGTGATGTTGTAATGGGGTCTTGGTAGAATTGATCCCCTAAGGTGACCCCCTTGATGTATTACCATGTTATATCCTGTGCTATGATGTATTTTGACTTAGACAAGGCATCATTGGGCAAAAAGTGTGCCGCCCTTAACATAGTCAAGTTGATCCATGTAAAAATGTTCTCCATCGTTTATGATGTTTTAATCTCAATTGTTGGATGAAAATTTAAGCTAGGGTTTGCGTCTCTCAAATTCTATATAAAGTAGAGACCCCCCCAATGTAAACCATGAGCTCTGGCATTGGAACTTTTGAATAAAGAGAGTTTTCTAGAATTCGATACTTGTTTTTTTGTAGATGAATGAATGTGATGATGAGTGAAATTGTTTCTCTCTTGCATTGAGTTATTTTAGCATATCTTTCTTTAATCTCTTAGATCCATTTCGATTTGTAGGAAAATAAGGCGATTTGGAGAGGGGTGCATTGGTGAAGCTTCACCCTAACGTCTAGATTCAAATTGGTTTTTGAACAGGGAGTGATTATTTATTTATGACTCTTTTCTTCTTGATTAGTAGCTTCTACTTTAAAAATCCTGATTTTCTTTTCATTACTTACTAGTTTTTCCTTCGTGTGGCTAGTAAAGAGGACACTAGGGTCATTGAGCAAGACGTTTCATCAAGATCTTGTCTGGAATTCTCATTTGATCTATGAGGAAGAAATCCTCATCATCCAGGAAGGTATCTATATATCCCAGGTGAGTTTCTCAGCTTCTTTCTCTTAGTTTTATTTTTCATGCATTACCCATCATCTATTTTTACTGAAAACCCCATTGTAGTAAGTAGGAAAAATCGTCAGAGCATTTTGCACTTATAAATCTCAAATTCAGTGATCTGGGTTTTGACAGACATTATCCAAAACCCAATCTTCCTCCTAGGCGTCGCCATTGGACTCCATTTACCCATTCAGAAGTAGCAATGATACCCTAGCTAAATCACCCTCTCTTCATTGTGAGCAATTTTTTTGGTACGTTTTGCTAGGATTTCAAACGTTGTCATATCTCATATCGAAGAAATAAACTTAGTGTTTTAAAATCCCTAATTCGCTAATCAAACCCTACCTTGGGTATTCCCTTAATTTCACATTCAAATGCCCCTAAGGTTTCAGTTTGATCATTTGAATTAACACACAAATTCTAGATCTGGTAATTAAATCCATAAGTCACTAAGTAAATCAACTTGAGTAACATGTTCGACATCTATAACCACCCTCTACTCAAGTCTTCCTTGAATTGTGGCTTTATCCTTAAATTTAGGGTTTACAACTTTCACCTTACATATTATATGTTTCTAGTTTGATCTAGTGATTTATATTTAGATCTTTCCTTTTAGGATAGGTCTGGGTCTCCCCCTTTGTCACTTGGGATTTAGTGGCATAAAGCAAAGTATATTTCAACCAGCGTGACAACCTTCCCATCACTTGGGGGTTTGGATATTTGTAGGTCACGACTTTGGTTTCTTTCCCCCTTTGTCATCTTGTATAGGATCACTCTATGGGGAAACTACAAGGTTGGTGATAACAGCACCACACAATGTCCTGTGTCTCCTCAGTGCACTCATCTATAATAAAAATTCCCAGGTATTGTGCCATCTCAATCAAATCTCAAGCTCATATTTTGATTCCTATATTTGTGGACCTAATTGTCTTTTTGAGTTTTTAACTTGGATTTGATTGATATCAAACATCTTGCTTGCTATCCACTTGTTCATTTTCTTATGATGGTGTCCCCTCTTTCAATTGGTGGCTCCAAGTGTCTATTTTTATTAATAAAATAATATTTCTTGTCTATACCACATGAGTGTGACTATTTTGTTTCGTAAAATTTTAGAATATTATAACTCTTTTACAAAATAAATGTTTGAGATTATTTCCCAAATGCTTAATACATTCCTTCCCCCCTTATTTTTAAGTTCTTTATGTAGAGTCTTCTTTCTCATTTTTGAACAAGGAGGGATATGTTGCTTGCATACAATCTTCCATTTTCCATGTTGCCTCCTCAAAGATGAAGTGTTTCCATTGCACTTATACTTGAGTGATGGCTCAGTTTTGCAACATAAGCTCTTTCTTGTCTAGGATACGCAAATTTTTCCACTTGAATCACACCCCAATCGATGATATGAGTAGCATCGTGTATATATTTTTTTAATAATGACACATGAAAAACATTATGAACTTTATAGAAGGAGGAAGTGCAAGATGATAGGCTATCGGGCCTATCTTGGCTAGCACTTCAAATGGTCTTCAATAAATGGGAGATAACTTGAGCATTTTCTGAAGTTTATTGTACTTATCTTTGGGTTTAACTTTAAGTATACATGATCCTGGCATTGAACTCTTTTGGAGTTCTCTTAAGATCGGCATATTTTTTTTGTCGATCTTGACCAACTTTTAAATTATATTGTACTTGTTTAACAATTTGTTCTGTTAAGATTATTAATCCTCCCTTGACCATACTGTCTATTAGATTATTTATCCTAACTTTGGAGTCTTTATTAATTGATTGGGTCCACTAGTACCATTGGGTCCACTTGGCCTAATGAGGCCACATGTACCAGTTACTAGATTGTGGGAATGTAACACCCCTGTTTTGACCCCGTTTGCATTAAAATTGTATATGATGTATGTATTATAATTAATCATGGTGTGGAGCTAAAGGCAAAATCCCCACCATGGATTTAATGTTTTATGTTTCGGCGATTAAAATTGTTGCCGATGGTATTTCATGTTGAATTATTGTAACTTCGAAGAATATTCTATATATATTTTAGTGGTCCCCGATGCTCCTATCAGGAGAATCACTTGTATTTCTTTATACTCCGATGTTCTTAATCGGGAGAATTAATAAGAGTCATGAGGAAGTCCCCTCCGTTGTAAGTCAGGTCATTAGTACCCTAGTTGTGGTTACTCGAGCCTACATAACTAAGTTAGAATTACTCGAGCCTACATAACTGAGTTAAATATTAAGTGAACGAAAGAATATAAATAGAGGTGAGGTGCTTCTCATTTGAACACGCTCACACTCACTTGTGTAGCGCATGAGAGAGAGAGAGAGAGAAAGAGTTGTAGCTGGAGAAGGAGGAGGATCAGTCTTTTGGTTTTACCTTTTATCTTTTGGGGGCATCTATATTGAGGAAGCTTTTGCTCGGTTTTTCCCTTTAGGGTTTTCCAAGGATAAATTTGTGTTGTTTTTGTGATACTGTTTTTTTTAGTGATCTTGTCTATATGCTTTTGCTATGAAATTGAAATTAAAATTTGATAATCTAGCTTAGCATATGGAATTTTAACATGGTATCAGAGCTAACCTGAATAGGACATCTTACACAAGGTGAAAAAGCCCTCTCTCTCTCCCCGGAAGAAATTAGGGTTTCGAAAAAAAAATTGATTTTCGGAAAACTGCTTGCATAGAAATTGCGCCCTCCCAGAGCACATCTATTGAGCCTGGAATCAAGGTTTTTGGGTGAGTGAGCCTCCGGGAAAGTCAAACCCTTGTTTGACAGCTGCACTAGAAAGCTGTTGAACCAGAAAACAGCTAGAAGCTGCAGAGCTGAATCTCGCAAGTCTGATTTGGAAGGTGAAAACTTGAGATCCATAGAAACCAAGCACACCAGTCAACTCGACTCAGTCAAGTGCATCTCCTGGTAAGTTTAGTTTCTCATTCCACAAAATTTCAAATTTTGTGATTTTTTTACAAGATGGCCCCAAGCACTAAGCTTGAGGACAAGCTAGAAGGCATAGAGAATCTCCGAGCATGGAAATATAGGATAGGTCTCATTCTCCAAGAGAATGATCTTGATAAGTATATTAAAGAGGAAGTTGCAGAACCTGAAGAAGCTGAAGCTAAGGAGAAGCACAAGAAGGATATGACTAGGGCACAAAGGATTATTGTTGACTCTATCAAGGATCACTTGATCCCTTAAGTGTCATCCAAGAAGACTCCGAAAGAAATGTATGATGCCCTATCTAGAATGTATGAGGGTAGAAACATCAACAGAAAGATGAATCTAAGAGCTCAACTGAAGAGCAGCAAGATGAGTCATGGAGAATCCATCCAGGACTACTTCACAAGGGTTTCTCAGATCAAAGAACAACTAGAAGCCATTGGAGACAAACTTGATGAAGATGAGATGGTTATGACTACTCTCAATGGTCTCACTAGACCCTGGGAGTCATTCATCCAGATGATGTGTGCCAGGAAGGAAAGAATGAAGTTTGATGTGGTATGGGAAGACTGCATTCAACAAGAGACTAGAGTGGCAAATAGAGAACCCTTACTAAAGGTGGATGATCAAACCCTAGCCACTCATACCAAGAGAAGAAGAATTCAACCCAACTTCAAGAAGGGAAACAATAGGGAGTATCAACCTGCCAGGAATTTTCAGAAGACAAGAGAAATTTTTCTCAATAGGGACTATTTCGGCTTTTAATGTTTTCATTGTGATAAGATAGGACACATTGCCAAAAATTGTCCTATGAGGAAACAAGAATATAAGAAAAGGATCAACAACAACAAAAGACATCATTCTCATCTAACTGAAGATGAGGACGAAGAAGAAGAGGAAGGACCTCCAAGCAAGCAAGCAAGAGAAGAAGATGTAGAAGAGTATGTGCTATTCTCGGCACTCTTCGGATCTATAACACCTAGAGAAGATACTTGGCTTATTGATAGTGGTGCTTCAAAGCACATGACGGGACAAAAGAAGACTCTGTCAAGACTTAAAGAAAAGAAATCTCCTTAGAAAGTATCTCTAGGAGATGACTATCAATATCCGATCAAAGGAATTGGGGAAGCAAGGTACAAGCTTGATTCAGAAAATCCCCTGAAGATGAAAGAAGTACTATATGTACCAGGTATAAAGAAGAATTTACTTTCTATCTCAGCTTTAGATAAGAAAGGATTCAGAGTTGCATTCATAGATGGCCAAGTACTCATGTGGCTCAAAGGGAAGAATATTGAAGATGCAGTTATCATTGGCGAAGAAGAAGGAGGCCTGTATAAACTCAAGAGACATTTAGAAACAACCCTTGTTCATGAGTCCACTAATCCTAGTGAACTATGGCATAGAAGGCTTACTCACATCAATTACAACGCACTACCTCATGTGAACAAAGTAGTGACAGGATTACCAGACATGAAGATCAAACATGAAGGCATTTGCAAAGGATGTGTGAAAAGAAAGAATATCAAGAATCCATTTCCAAAGAGCGAAACAAAAACAAAAGGTATGTTAGAATTGATTCATTCATATCTGTGTGGTCCAATGTCCTCCACATCTTTAAGTGGTTTCAAATATTATATTACCTTTATCGATGACTATTCAAGAAAGACATGGATCTACTTCTTGAAAGCAAAGAGCGAAACGTTTGAGAAATTCAAGGAATTCAAAGCCTTGATAGAGAATCGTTCAGACAAAAGAATCAAGACACTCCGATCAGACAATGGCGGAGAGTATACTTCAAAAGAGTTTGAAGCCTTCTGTAAAGATGTCGAAATCAAGAGGGAACTAACCACTCCCTACAATCCTCAACAGAATGGTGTTGCGGAAAGAAAGAACAAAACCATCATAGAGGCAGTGAAGACAATGATATATGATCAAGATCTTTCAATGCATATATGGGCAGAAGCAGCAAGAACTATTGTCTACGTACATAATAGAATATCTCACAGTGCTCTTCGATTCAAGATTCCATAAGAGATGTTCACGAGAAAGAAGCATGAGGTAGGTCACCTCAAGATATTTGGTTTTCCAGTATATGTTCATATACCAAAAGAGAAAAGAACCAAGTTGGACCCTTCTGGAAAGAAGGGAATATTTGTTGGACACTGTGAAGTGTCCAAAGCGTTCAGAATTTACATTCCTGGATTTCATCACATGAAAATCAGTAGAGATGTAAGATTTGATAAAGAAGCATCTCTCAAGAGATCCAAAAAATGTCAACATGAAGAAGTATATGAGGAAGATGTACCTCCCATAAATGTCGAGAATACATCCCTCCCTGAAGATGAAGTACCTGAAGAACATGATATGACAGAACCACAAGAACCTCCTACGATATAGATATCACGAAAGAGAAATCCTACTTGGGAAAGAGAAACTATACACGAAGCAGAAAGATATGGAGCTCCTGAAGGCTCCACAAGAGTAAGCAAGAAGCCTAAGCCATTTTCCAGCTATGTGGCTTTGATGTGTGATCTGGTGGATCAAGAACCTACAAAGTACGAAGAAGCGGTACATAAGAAAGAATGGGTAGAATCAATGACTGAAGAATACCAGTCAACAATGAAGAATGATGTATGGGATATAGTTCCCAAACCAGAAGGAAAGAGTATAGTATCATCCAAATGGATCTACAAGATAAAACATACAGCTGACGGAAGTATCAAGAAGTATAAAGAAAGAGGGAATTGATTACGAAGAGACATTTGCTCTAGTAGCTCAGTACACTTCGATTAGAACTATCATGGCACTTGTATCCATGATGAAGTGGGACTTACACCAGATGGATGTGAAGACAGCCTTCTTGAATGGTGTGATTGAAGAAGAAGTATACATAGAACAACCACAAGGATTTGAAGTTGAAGACAGAAAGACTCGCGTATGCAAATTGAAGAAGGCCCTGTATGGTCTGAAGCAAGGTCCCAGATCTTGGTATGGAAGGATAGATAGTTTCCCGACGAGCATGGGCTTTGCCAAGAGTAAAGTCGATCCTAACCTTTACTTCAAGGTTATAGAAGACGAACCTGCCATACTATTACTATATGTGGATGATTTATTTCTGACAGGGAATGGGAAACAGATTGTGGAAAGCAAGAAGAAACTTGCTGAAGAATTTGAGATGAAAGACCTTGGGTTAATGCATTATTTCCTAGGTCTGGAAGTATGGAAAAGTTTAGAAGGAATCTTTCTCAACCAGGGAAGGTATGCAGTAGAGATATTGAAAAGATTTGATATGTTGGAATGCAAAGCCATGGCCACACCCATGGATTCCAATCTGAAGTTGTTAGTTGATGACTCATCAGAGTTAGTGGATGTGACTCAATACAGACAGATCATTAGGCCATTGATGTATCTAACAAATACCAAAACAGACATTTGTTTTGCTGTGAACACCTTGAGTCAATATTTAATTCAACCTAGACGTGTTCACCTAAAGCTGCAAAACATGTGATGAGATATTTGAAAGGGACTATAGACTTTGGCCTATACTATGATGGAAGACATGAGTACAAACCGTATGGCTATATGGATGCAGATTGGGCTGGAAGTGTATCAGATAGGAAAATCACATCAGGTGGATGTTATAGTCTGGGATCTGCTATGATTTCATGGTTTAGCAAGAAACAGTCCAGTGTTGCTCTTAGCACGGCTGAAGCAGAATACATAGTAGCTTGCTTTGCTAGTTTGTGAATCCATATGGCTTCGGAAGCTGATGTCAGGGTTATTCAACCTTAACCAAAGTTGTATAAAGATGACAGAGAACCCAGTGTTCCATGATAGATCGAAGCACATAGAAATCCATTATTTCTACATTCGAGATATGATGCAGAAGGGAGCCATAAAGCTCCAGTATGTAAGTATTGATGAACAAGTTGTTGATGTGTTGACGAAGCCTCTGTCCCAAGTAAAGTTCGAATACTTTTGTGACAAGCTTGGTGTTGTTCAAAAATACCTTCCTCGAAAGGGGGAGCAATGATGTTGCAGTGGGATTGTATCATCCCTAGACACTTGTCCTAAAGTGATCTGGTGACTTCGGTCCTCGAGAATGAAGAGGGATTGTATCATCACAAGACATCTGTTCAGAATGGATCCAGTGACTTCGGTACTCGAGAACGTGGTAGGATTGTATCATCCTTGAACTTTTGTTCAAAATGGATCTGGTGACTTCGGTACTCGAGAACGTGGTAGGATTGTATCATCCTTGGACTTTTGTTCAGAATGGATCCGGTGACTTCGGTACTCGAGAACGTGGTAGGATTGTATCATCCTTGAACTTTTGTTCAGAATGGATCCGGTGACTTCGGTACTCAAGAATGTGGTAGGATTGTATCATCCTTGAACTTTTGTTCATAATGGATCCGGTGACTTCAGTACTCGAGAACGTGGTAGGATTGCATCATCCTTGGATTTAGTCCTAAAGTGATAGGGAGTGATTATCCCGTAATAGAATCCAGTGACTTCGGTTGTCGAGAATGTGGTGGGATTGCATCATCCCTAGACTTTAAGTCCAAAAGTGATCCGAAGAATTTCGTCTTCGTATTGTGGATTGCAGGTTGTTGCTGATGATGATGATGTTCCTGATCGAAAGGTCAGAGTGTGATGATGATGATGTTACTGATCGAAAGATCAAAGTGTGATGATGATGATGTTACTGATCGAAAGATCAGAGTATGATGATGATGATGCTAATCGAAAGTTCGAAGTATGATGATGATGTTGCTGATTGAAAGATCAGAGTATGATGATGATGATGCTGTTGATCGAAAGGTCAGAGTGTTGATGATGATGTTGTTGATCGAAAGTTCAAAGTGTTGATGATGATGTTGTCGATCGAGCGGTCAAAGTGTTGTTGCTGCTGAAGATTGAAGATGAAGACTATATGTTAAAGATGATGAAAAGATTCGAATGATTTATAGATGTATCACCTCGATGATGTTGATGATGCCTTCTCTCTCCTACTGTTGTTGTTGTTGATGTTGTTGTAGAATACCCTTCTCGTTAAGGGGGAGTGTTGAATTATTGTATCTTCGAAGAATATTCTATATATATTTTAGTGGTCCTCGATGCTCCTATCGAGAGAATCACTTGTATTTATTTATGCCCCGATGTTCCTAATCGGAAGAATTAATAAGAGTCATGAGGAAGTCCTCTCCATTGTAAGTCGGGTCATTAGTACCCCAATTGTGGTTACTCAATCCTACATAAGTAAGTTAGGATTACTCGAGCCTACATAACTAAGTTAAATATTAAGTGAACAAAAGAATATAAATAGAGGTGAGGTGCTTCTCATTTGAACACACTCACACTCACTTGTGTAGCGCATGAGAGAGAGAGAGAGAGAGAGAGAGAGAGAGAGAGAGAGAAAGAGTTGTAGCTGGAGGAGGAGGATTAGTCTTTTGGTTTTACCTTTTTTCTTTTTAGGGCATCTATATTGAGGAAGCTTTTGCTGGGTTTTTCCCTTTAGGGTTTTCCCAGGATAAATCTGGGTTGTTCTTGTGATACTGTTTCTTTCAGTGATCATGTCTATATGCTTTTGCTATGAAATTGAAATTAAATGTTGATAATCTAGCTTAGCATATGGAATTTTAACATTTCGTGCTAGCCGACACATTATAATTTTGGCATCATGTAAATATGCAATTTAATTAAAAAACCACAACCAGCTATGTCAATGCAACAAATAATGAGATGGGGGCATGATTTCCTAAGGATAGCGGGGGGTACTTAACCTTTGGGGGCCAATAGGGAAAAGACAAA
This sequence comes from Pseudotsuga menziesii, assembly GCA_001517045.1. NCBI lineage: Eukaryota > Viridiplantae > Streptophyta > Pinopsida > Pinales > Pinaceae > Pseudotsuga > Pseudotsuga menziesii. The sequence goes on from LPNX010605220.1 coordinate 1,349,245, forward strand.
TGTCAATGGTTGGTTATTGCATGGGATGGGCAAGGTATGAAAACCCAAATTCGAATTGTAGAAGCCATCAGTTTTTGGGAGATGCGTTTTGACTCCTTGGGCAAGTAAAAACCCAAAAACGTATGCCAATCTACCATGCTTTCATGTTTTCATGTTTTTCTCACCATTTTCCTTCACGTGGAGCTCTGGGAGGCAACTGGAACTTCATGTGTGTGAAACCATTCACATTTTTTGTTGTTACCTCGTTTTGCTTAGGCTGGGAAATCGTTTTTTGGTGATTATCAGTGGCTGAGTTTCCTTCCCCACGTTTTTGTTGCATTTTTCCCCATTGTTTCCAAGTTGGAAATCATTTTCTGGTAATTCCCAGTGAGGGGAAGAAGAGACCCACGATTTTGGGTGTTGTTGAGTCCGTTTGGCCATGTTAGGGCCAAAACGTCTCTGGAAATCGAATTGTTGTAAGGGGACTGTTTTACCCATCTTGGAAATTCGTTTTTGTTGCCCAAACTGTTTTTCCTCAAACTCGGAATCGTATTGTGTTGTATTGTGTTGTGGGTGCATCTTTTGGCTTTTGCCTGCATTGAATTGAGAGTGGAAATGGGGTCTGATCAGCTTGATAAACCTAGTGTGTGAAGGAACCTCACAGACAGATCTAGGGGGTTGGTTTTCTTCTTTGCACACCCTGAATAGCACTTGAAGGGAAGCCATAGCCCGCGGGACTATGTAGCAGAGAAGGGGATGCTTCCTTGTGTTGGGTGGGTAGATGTTTAGAAGCCAGGATAGATTTGGTGCAGGTGTCCATAGCTCCGTGGATGACCTCACTAGCTGCTAAGTCAGCCTTTCCAGCTCCTTTGCAGCCTGATAAACCCAACTCTATTTGGCTTGGCTGAATTTTGATATACCTTTGGCTATGTGTGATTCTGGTAGTGTTCCCTTATTCCTTGTGGGAATCATTCCCAGCTCGGGGGTGGCAGTGTTGCTGAAATATTGATGAGCACACTGGCCTATGGTTGGGTGGAACATTGCAGCTGTGTAGCTGGTTGCGGGGCAAGCTTCTTCTAAGATAAGTATCTCTTGTGTTAAATCTCTGCACTCGTATTTGATTTATAAATATGATGAACATTTTAATGTGTTGAATGAAATGTAAATGCTTATGCTGTATTATGAATGTTTATGAATCTGTGTATGTTTATTTCCAATGCATTTTTATATCATGTTTATGAGGCTAGTTTGCCCGGATTAGATAGCTATCAGCTATGTTAGTCGCGTCCTCTCCGTCGAGTAGAGGGGTGGGGATGTGACAGGGAAACTCTGCTAGAGGTTAACTGACACTGACTACACTTGCATGCATCATTTTAGGAGCCTCCTATCCCAATATCTACATTTTAGGAGCCATTGGGAGTCCCGACACCAACCTCCTTCAGTCAGTTGGAGTTGGAACTAGTTAAGCTTAGTTAGTTTCCAGTTACATTCAGTTAGATCACAATCAATTCAGTTAGCACAGGTTATGCATGTGGAGTAGGCGCCTTTGCTCACCTACCACTTCAGTTAGACTTAGTTAATTGTTTATTACTGATTGTATTAATTGTTTAGACATTTGGAGTTAACGAATTGGACTCCGATATTGATTGAGACATCTTGAGTTAGCTAGTCAGTTAGGCACAGTCACATCTAGTGGGGAAATTTGAATTCATCCCTAATTGATTCGAATTCTTTTCCTATGTAAACTATTGTAACACCGGATTTAATTTATGACAATGATACTGTAATTATCTGAGCTATACTCATCTGTTTCATGTGTAGTTTGATTTTTCAGTGTGTATCTTCATTCTCCTTTCACTGCATCAATAATATTGGACTCATCGCTTGAAGATCTCAATGGAACAACAATTTTAACATGGTATCAGAGCCATCTCAAGCAGGCTTCATGTTTGTTTCTCTCCATTGAACATCAGAAGCAGCTGGGTTTCCACAGAATTCCCCAATCTTGATTTGCCAACTCTGAGCATGATGGACCCTGAAAACATGTCCATGTCGAGAGGAAAAGCATGATTCTAACATAGTTCAAATTTTTTAGTGTTTTGCAGTGAAAATATACATGTGCTACGTAGCTTGTGTGAATATTTGTGATCTTTCAGCCGAAGAATTATGGATTCTCCACCTTCTACTCCTCGAATCCTTACAGCCTCCAATTATCTTGATTGGAGGGTGGATATGCAGGTTTCCTTGTGCAACAAGGAATACTTCAGGATAATACTTGGAAGGGAGGTTAAGCCCCATCGGCCAGTTGAGAAGAACAAGTTTCTGAACCGCTTAGATGAAGCTTTTGGTTATCTATGCACTCATATATCGAGAGATCTCCTCTTCCACCTTGAAGGTTTGAGGACTCCCAAAGAAGCCTGGGAGAAGCTTGAAGACTTGTTTGGAAAGCAAGATGAGCTTCGAGGACACATTCTGGAGAACGAGTTGGTAGCATTACATCCCAGCAGTTTTGAGACGGTACAACAATTCTTTACTAAATTCAAGTCTCTTACACACCAATGCAGACAATGCGGAATAGAAAGAAAGGATGAGCAAAATGTACTCTCCATTCTTAGCAAACTCGGTTTTGAGTATTCTTTATTTGTCTCAATCTTTCATTCCAAAAGGGATTCCTTTCTGGGTTGGAAAATTCCCTCACTTGATTCCTTTGTCAAGTCCTTAATACAGGAGCAAGAGAAGTTAATTCGGATGGGAGTCATCCAGACTTCCAAAGATCAAGCTCTCCTAGTGGCAGACTCTACCGAAGTGCAAGCTAAAGGGAGACCTAAAGGGAAGGAGCCTAAAGAGAATCAAAAGACTTATGAAGGAGCCTCCGGCTCTAAGAAAAAGAAGTTCGAAAAGAAAAAGTGTCCCTATTGTATGAGGGGTTTTCATCCAAAAGACTCGTGCATGAAGAATACCCTCAACCAATTGAAATCTCTATGTGTACAGAACAATTTTTCCCTTCCACAAGGTGCAGAGATGTCTGGTGATAAAGAGCAGATTGAAGAAGATGAGAGATGCTTGCATGCAAGCCTCACTCCGTCGAATGCTTATTTGACAGATTCTAGAGCATCCAACCACATGGTTTCCTCCAGGAAATCCTTCATCACTTTCCCTCTATCAAGAGGACCTAGCAGTCATATGGGAGATGACTCTAAAATCCCAGATGTTGAGAGAGGTTCAGATAAAATCCAACATGATGAGTTCATGCCCTCTCCTATAGAAAAGCAAATTGTTGAAGATGAAGAAGAAGTAGAATTTTCCCTACAGTCAATTTGAATTGAATAAAGTCTCTTTGGAGTGACTCCTTCTCCTGCTGCAACGAAAGTGTATGAGATCTCTAATATCGTATCACCTCACATGGATGATCCAAAAGAAGACATTCTAATCTCTATTTTTGAAGAAAAACACTCCTATTCTTTGCAAAAATTCTCCAGTGGTTCTTTAAATTTTGTGCATTGTTTATCGATGATTGTTTCAAAAAACGAAGAGGAATTTGATTCCTCTATCTCTAATGATGTTTCTGGTGTGTAGATAAGTAATACCATGGATATTTTAGAAATATCATATTATAGGAGTGATCCATTCACTCTCATTAATCTACAACTTCCAATAAATTCCTACAGGATTGCATGCACCAAAAATCAAAATTTTGAAGAAGGAGAAAAATATGCATCTACTATCTCGGTGGAGCACAGTTTCCAATCTGATATGAACCTATTTGGATCTGATTTATTTTCTGATCTGATAATATTTGGTTCAGGTTTTAAGATTCAAGAGATTTCAGTATTGCTTGTAACTGGTTTCATCAATTTTGGTGTGACAAATCAACCACCGCAAGTCTCCTTCAATTTTGTTGTTGAAGATTTGATGTTAGTTCTCTCTTATGAGTTTGTTAATATCAGATTTTGTGAATTATTGGTTATTTCTGAAGCTATATCAGATTATGGAGCCCAAGCATTCACTCTCCATAGTCCCAGGGCTTCTCTACCTTTGGTCACATGCTCATCTCCTCATAGAACTAGTAAAGTTGGAGACATTATGCATTCGCCTGGCCAGTTGCTCCTAATACTTGGGGCTGATTTTACCTCACATGGATTGATGTTCAAGGCTTCCATATATCAATTTCTTGGGTGTTCCTCACATGGTTCAAATTATCAAGAACTTTTGCTCTCTCATCAGTTGATTTCAGTTGCTCTACATGGGTCCAGTTTTCATCGTGCAGTTGTTTATATTTTTTGATTCAGTTGAGTACATTATTCTTCTTCCAAAGAGGAAGATTCCTACAGACATAAGAATTTGTTTGGATTCAGAGGTTCACATGCACATATTCAGGATGCTGCTGCACAGAAGAACTAGAATATTGTTTTTTTGCTGCATGGTGCTGCAAATTGCAGCAAAAGATTTTGCAAGTTTTTAACTTGTATTTCCTTATTTCTGCTTATCTTGAGGGGGGATTTTCCCATGAGGTTTTCCCTGTTTCCTCGGTTGTGTTAAGCAACATTTGATCTTTTAGATTGTTTATGGGTGACTTATGGCCTTGTTTCCAGGGACCACAGTTGTCCAAGTTAGGATTCTGGGGGGTATTAGGATTATTAATCCTCCCTCAACCATATTGTCTTTTAGATTATTTAGCTAACTTAGGATTCTTTATTAATTAATTGGATCCTCTAGTACCATTGGGTCCACTTTGCCTAATGGGGCCACATGTACCAATTACTAGAGTGCGGGAAACACTGCTAGTGGTTAACTGACACTGAATGCACTTGCATGCATCAGTTTAGGAGTCTCCTAGCCCAATCCCTGCATTTTAGGAGCCACTAGGAGTCCCGGCACCAACCTCCTTTAGTCAGTTGGAGTTGGAACTAGTTAATCTTAGTTAGTTTCTAATTACATTCAGTTAGATCACAATCAATTCAATTAGCGCTAGTTATTCATGGCTAATGCATGGTTGCATGTGGAGTAGGTGCCTTTGCTCACCTACCACTTCAGTTAGACCTAGTTAACTGTTTATTACTGATTGTATTAGTTGTTTAGACATATGGAGTTAACCAATTGGACTCTAATGTTGATTGAGACATCCTGAGTTTGCTAGTCAGTCAGTTACAGTCACATCTAGTGGGGAGATTCGAATTCATCCCTAATTGATACGAATTATTTTCCTATGTAAACTATTGTAACACCGGATTTAATTTATGACAATGATACTATAATTATCTGAGCTATACTCATATGTTTCCTGTGTGGTTTGATATGTTCAGTGTGTATCTTCATTCTCCTTTTATTGCATCAATAGTATTTGACTCATTGCTTGAATATCTAAATGGAACAACAATTTTAACATGTTCTATCTCCTTCAACATATCAGGTCTTAGAACAATCTTATCAATAGGGTTATCCCATGATATAGGGGTGTGGCACTTTAGACCATATAACACTTCAAATAAACTCATTTTAAGAAATGCTTGATAACCATTGTTATAATCAAACTCAACTAAGTGTAAATAATCTTCCCATTTATTATGCTTGTCCATCACATACATATGTAACATATCTTCAATAATTTGATTAGTTCTTTCAGTCTACCCATATGTCTGAGGATGATAAGGAGTACTAAATTTTAACTTGGCGTCTAAACCTTTAAATAAATATTTCCAAAAATTACATATAAACTTTGCATCCATGTCAAATATTACATCTCTATGAATACCATGCAATCAAAAAATTTCTTTCATAAAGATATATATTATATGTATTAGTTTAAAAGTAGACTTTGTTGGTATGAAATGTGCAACTTTACTCAATTTATCAACAACCACCATAATTGAATCATGTTGCTTAGCAATTCTAGACAACCAAGTTATAAAATCCATGCTTATCACTTCTCGTTTTCATTCTGAAATGGGTAAAAGTTGAAGCAAACCGGATGGATGTTGATGTTCATTCTTAACCTTTTGACATTCAAGACATCTAGCTAAATAATTAGCAGTATCATTTTTCATATTAGGCTAATAATAATATTTTTTTAACATTGTTTTTAATTTTTTGTTATCCCAAATGTCTTGAGTAATATGGTTTCTTATGTAACTCATTTAAGATTAACCATATGAATTCTTCATAATTTTGTATTTATAACCGGTTTTTATATGTTAAAAAGTCTCTTGATCCCATAGAAAAATTTATTATCAATGACTATTATCACTTTATTATTGGTCAGATCAAATTTCTTTATCAGTGATTATTATCACTTTATTATTGGTGAGATCATATTTTTTATTACAGATTGCAATTATTATGGTTCTCCTAGGGCGCCATAGTGCTTTAAGGGGTATGATTAGTCACTTGTATCATTATACTATGTTTCCAAACACTTATGTGCAGTCGGTTTTCCCCAGTTTTTAGCTTGAATGAAGTTATGATGTACCACTAAAAAATGAACTAGGAAATCACTGAAGAAATCGATTTGGCTTGTGTGGTTAAGGAAATGGAAAGGGGATTTCTCTGGATGATTTATTATGGCTCTCCGAACATATTTGCATTGGCTTCAGTCAGTTTGAATATTTTTTTGGCTCTCTTAGGGAGGATTCCCCCATAGGGAGAAATTGGAGAAAATGGTCAACATAAAAGTGTGTAAATCAAGTTGTATCTCTAGAAATATGTATGGGGGGGGGGGAGGCTAATGACCCCCCCATGTCCCCTTAGTGTCAAACTTCCAAAAATAACAATTTATCATGTTGTAAAAATGGGCTTTGTGAGGTAATTTACCCCCCTCAATTGTATTTGTCTTAGTTGATCCATGTAATGTAAAATTAAAAGATCTCCATCGTTGATGATCTTTTAATCTCGATCGGTGGATTGATGTTGGTTAGAATGTGGACACACTCTCTATCTATTTAAGAGTTGTGATCCCCTCATTGTATCCCACCAAGAATTTTGGCTTTGGCTTATTGGAATAGAGAAATTATTTTGTGAGAAATACTTGTGTTCTTGTGGATCGAATGTTAGCAATTGTGATTGAAACTACTTTTCCTTTGAACTGAAAGATATTTGGCAATCTAGTATTATTTTGTGGATTAATTTTTCTTTGCAGGGAGAGAGACTGTTTGGGAGGGGCGCATCATTTGGGGAAACCTAATGCTTGTTTCTCTTCTGGATTTGTTCCAAACAAGAAGTGATTTTGTCTATGACCAATTATTTCTCTTATTATTTGTCTTTCGTTTGTAGTGGCTCAGTTTCTTGTTAATCTGATTGATATTTCCTTGGTTTGGAAGGAAGAGGGGTGCACTTATCCACTTGGTCTTTTGGGAACAAGCTAGATCTTCGGCAAAACTTTCATTTGATCTCTGTTGGAGTAATCCTCACATATTCGACATTTATCTACATTTTCTAGGTACCTTTTCACAAGTTACGTTCCTCTAAAATTCCTGAAAAGACACTTCTTAAATAATTTAAAACCCTCAGATATAAATTTATGTGATCATTGGAATCCATTTTCCCACCTAAAGCATTGATCTTACCCATAAAAGAGGGATGCCCTCCTTGGGAAAGTGGCTATTTTGAATTCCACAAACAGGGTATTGCTAGTTTCACCTTTAATTGTCTTATCATACCTCTGGCAATGAATCCAAGTGTCTAATTTTGTTTGATTTCACCATTTACCCTTAGACTCGATTTGCATGCTTTAAACCATGGGGTAAATTAGGGATTTTCACATATACACTTTTGTTCTCTTGGTAACCATCCAAAACTCTAATTAAATATAACACTAAGAGGTCTAACCAAGATACCTGGGGTTATCTACTTGTTTTCCTCATGTTTAGGGTCATCTTGGTCTAAGGGACACCCCCTATGCTTAGTATCTTGATTGAGTCTAAAGTGTCAGTGTCCTTAACTAGTGTGACTTATGAGTTCTTTTAGAGGTCTTGGATATCGTAGGCCACGACTTTTGTTTCATTTCCCCTATGCCATACTGGAGAGGATCACCTTATAGGGAAACTACAAGATTTGTGGCAATATGAAGAAAAGAAGGATGAAGAGAAAGATTGGATCCAATTCTCGCTGAGTATGGTCTAAATTCTAATATTCAAAAGAAATTGGATAAGATCGTGCAAAACATTCCCTTGACATTCCTTCTGTAAAGAGTTAAGTGAGTGAGTTATTCGATAGAATTCATGTAGTTGTCCAAGATAACAATATGATTGAGCCTCTTCACAATCCACTTTTGAATATCACAAACAAGGAAGAAGAATATACTCAAATTGAGATCAGGGAAACTCTTTCTTAGAGAAAGAATGGACGACATGAGCCTTTCTATCTCACACTTCACATTGGTGAGCTCCTATTGCATAATTGTATGATTGATTCTGGAGCTGCCATGAATGTGATGCCTAAAAGTATCATGGAATCCATGGGATTGCAAATCACTAGACCTTATAAGAATGTGTGTGGAATGGATTCAAGGCCAATCCATGTTTTTGGATTGATCAAGAATCTACAGGAAAATTTGTTTGCTTGTCCAAACATATCTTCTCTCATGGATGTCGTAGTGGTTGATTTGCCCCCAGTTCATGGGATTCTTTTAAGTCAATTATGTTCAACAGGATTTGGTGGCCATTTACAGATGGACTTATCTTACACCACTATTCCTAACTCTAATAGAGAAATAGTGAGGATTTATCATGAGCATTTTTATAATGGACACTTAGAACGGTATGATGACGAGGTTAAGAATTTGTATGGCCACGGTGAGTTGTTCCCTAATGGTGTGTTCATGGTTATAGAGGGAGATAATAATTCACTAGGAAGTGAAGATGACATAGAAAGTATTTGGAGATCATTTTGTGAGCCCGACTCATCAGAAGAAGAAAGGAATCTCCAGGAGTTTATTCGAAGGTCGTATCATGAATTGATGATATCTAAAGCATCTCATGAAACCCCTCATGGTTCAATGACTGTTGGTAGTAGAGTAGGCCTTGATATTTCTAGCCACCTTTTTTATCCTACTTTTGGATTGGGAGGCACTGATCTGCATATGACTATTTCGCATGAGGAGCTAGAACAGAGGTTGGAGACTGTCAAGAGGAACCGAGAAACTCAATAAAAGATCTTATACCCCCTCCTGAACAAAGAATCTATGGAACCTTAAGGGAGTACACTGTTAATATGGAAGTCAATCAGGACACGACACAACAAGGCCTTCCTCCAATTTATTGGTGGGAAATCAATAGTATGCATAGTGACAGTGTAATACCTTGGTTTTGACCCCATGGTATTTTGATTGTACATGATGTAAATATTGTATGGAATCATGGCAAGGAGCTCAAGGCCAAGGCCTTTCCATTGATTGGTGTTTTGTGTATAAATGATCATGGTGGATACCTATGGTGATAGTGTTAAGTCAAGCACCTTACATTTTGTTATATCATGTAATTCTACAATTTAATAATATAGCACATCTAGCTATGCACTGCAACGTGAAAGAGATGGGGGCATGATTTTCCAAGGAATAGGGTGGGGAATGAGTCGACCTTTGAGCTTTAGGGAGAGGCCAGATGTCAATGGGAGAACCTTGAACCCTTAGCTACATTTTTTTCCTCTGTCCTCAATCATCAATTTCTTCTAGAAGTTGGTTGAGGCAGTTAATGCCTTGGGCAGAGCAAGATATGAAAGTATGATTGCTTATCTGAGCAATTTTGCACAGACCTACAGTTTGGGAGGCCATGATTTACCTATGAAGCAAGCCAACGTGTGTTTGTGTGCCCAGTCGGAGAGGGAAGGCGGTGGAATGTCCTAGTCACTCATTCCATCCATTCGAAAGGGATCATTATCCATTGCATTTTGTTCATTTGCGTCGTGCGTTCATCCTTCTTGCAAAACCATGTTTTGTTCTTGGTTGTTCACCTGTTGTTTACCATCCTCAGTCATGCAGAGGCTCATCGATCCCCCTTTTTTTGTTGAACGAATGAGCAGTGGATATCACTCGATTTTATGAGAAAGAGTGACCATTTGTGGTTTCCCCAGTGTTGTTGTGCAATGGTATCCTCTGTCACAGAGTGAGTGGAACCCTGTTTTGTTGTGTTGACATTGTGGTTTGATGTGTTGTGCACCTTGGTTTGGGTCTGAACTATATACAAGTCTTAGGAGTGGAAGAGACGAGGAATAAGCTTGATAAACCTAGTGTGGAACCCCACAATAAGATAAAGAGTGGCTGGTAAATCTTCACCGTGCATCCTGAAGAGCATTGGAAGGGAGGATATAGCCCGAGGGACTATGGAGCAGAGAAGGAGATACTTCCTTGTGTTGAGTGTGTAGATAACGTGGATTCTAGGCCAGATAGATCTTGTAGAGGTGTCCTTAGTTTTGTGTATGAGCTCACTAGCTTAGAATTCTACCTTTCCACTGCCTTAAAGCCTCATAAACCCATCTGTTGGCTTGGTTGTGTCTTGTTGTGTTTGGGCTTGTGAGTAATCCTTGGTTGGACATCCTGATAAACCCAACTTGAATGATGGCTTGGCTAGTAGCTTGATAAACCCATATGCTGGCTTGGTTGTGAACCGTTTGATAAACCCAGCAGTGTTTGGCTTGTAGGCCTATAGCCTGATAAACCCAGTTGAGTGTTGGCTTGGCTGGACAGTCTGGTAAACCCAACTATAGGTTGGCTGGACAGTCTGGTAAACCCAACTGTAGGTTGGCTTGACTGTGTTGATGAATTTTGGTTATGTGTGAGTCTGTTGTTCCCTAGTTCCTTATGCAAATCATGCCTAGCTCAGGGGTGGCAATGTGTTGAGAGATTAATGAACACACTGGCCTATGGTTGGGTAAAACGTTGCAGTGACATAGCTAGTTGCGGGACAGCTTAATCACTAAGATAAGTATCTATGTTCTATTTGTTTATGTAATGTATTTGCTTATCAATTGCTATGTTTATGTTGAATGCTTATGGATGATTCAAGTAGAAGTTTACTTGTGAATATTTCCTACATTTCCATCTATATTTGCCTAGTATGTTTCAATGCAATTTTGCCTAAGTCCATGAAGACTAGAAGCCTGGTAAAAGGGTCAGAATACCTCTGATTTAGTGTTTCTACCCCTTGGAATCCACTTAAGGAAAGGCGGAAGGTGGAAACTGGGAAAGAGCAGTTAGAATGGGGTAGAAATGTTGTGTTTCCGCACCTCGAGATCTGCCTACGGGAGGCGGAGGGCGGAAGCGGAAAAGTGTAGAAAGGTTTTAATGAAAATTCTAACTTTTCGATTTCCGAAGTTCGAGGTCGGAAAGCAGAAGTCGGAAGTGACGAAAACGATAAGGTTGAAAGTTAAGTTTTTCAATTCCCTAGTTTCGCACTGAAGGGCGGAAAGGCGGAATCTGGAAGGCGGAATCATGGATAGAGTTTATGTCGTTTGATAGTATCTGAATTTTGAGTTCCAAAGGCGGAAAGCAGAAGTGCGGTAGGCGGAACCGTGGATGAAGGACTCAATCGATCGTTATGTTTCCAACTTCTTATTTTCGAGTTTCGAAGGTGGAAAGCGGAAGTCTGGAAGGCGAAAGGCGAAAGAACCATTAAGTATTTCCAACGCACATTAGTTTTCCGACTTCCGAAGGCGGAAAGCGGAAGTGCGGAAGGCAGAAGTTTCGTTAAGTATATCTTCCGCACATTATATTTATGATTCTCGAGTTCCAAGATCAGAAGGTGGAAAGTAGAAGGACGAAAGTGCAGAAGGTGGAACCGTGGTCGAAGGAATCTGTCATATTTTGGGTTCCGACTTCCGAGTTCCACAAGGTGAAAGGCGGAAGGAGGAAACAACAAGTTCAGTGCAGACGAGAGTTTCTGATCACAAAATGGATATGTCAAAGGGCAGAACGACTGTTACAGTGATTTCTAAGCCTGAGAATGAATGTTGAAGTGTGTGTTAACGTCCATGCCCTGTGTTTCGAAGAGTCGTTAAGTATTCCCGCCACACATTAGATTTATGATTCCCGAGTTCCAAGGTCGGAAGGCGGAAAGCGGAAGGACGGAAGTGTGGAAGGCAGAACTGTGGTCGAAGGATTTTGTCGTGTTTTGGGTTCTGACTTTCGAGTTCCGCGGGGCGAAAGGAGGAAGGAGGAAATAGAAGGTTCAGTGTGGATGAGAGTTTCTGATCGCAAAATGGATCTGTCAAATGGTAGAACGACTGTTACAATGATTTTTAAGCCTGAAAATGAATTTTGAAGTGTGTGTTAATGTATATGCCATGTGTTTCGAAGAAGAACAAGGGTTCTTGAAGTAAAAAATTTAATTTATCTGCATTATGGGGTGTGGGTACGTGACAGTGTGGCATCAGAGCTAATGGTTACAACATTGGGCCTAGATGGACCAAGTGAATGGTTTTCAAAACTAATTGGTTGCAGCATTGTAGCTAACTATGTATTTAAATTATGAAATTATTATGCAACTAACAACCATGTTTATTAAGACATTTTTGCAGAGTCATAGTGCATATTAGGAAGTTGGTTTTTGGCTCAGCCATGAGAAACTACAGCATGAATGATGCACAGAATCCCTATGAGCACAAGGAAGATGCTATGGGGGGGAATGTTAGAGTTGGAAATGTTGATACAGAGTCCAATGGGAGGAGATTTCAGGATACTCCCCCAGATTTTGTTGCCACCATGAGAAGCTTAAGGGTGGAGATGCAGAGTCACAGAGAAGGTAATGAAAGAATTTTGAAAGCTCAGAAGAGCAACATCAGTTGAATGCATCCATGCTGTAGAGTTTGACAGACATCCATTTAATGCTAAACTCTAGGCATGGGGCAGCAAATCCAAAAGGAAGTAAGAGCAGTGCTAGAAGAAAAAGTAAGAGGTCTTCTAGTGGGTCATCTAACTCAGAGGAATATAGTGGGGGTTCAAGCTCTTCTTCTCATAAGAATAAGAGAAAGAGACGTTACAGGAACAGCTCACGTGATGAGTTCAAGAAGGCTAAGCCTCCTACCTTCAATGGTGAGATAAAGACTGCTCAAGAAGATAAAGCTTGGCTTCTTGGGATGAGCAAATATTTCAAGTCTAGGACTACTCTAGAAATATGAAGGCCAGAGTGGCCATCTTCAACCTGAATGGAAGAGCATCGATATGGTGGGAGTGCCACAGGCAAGTGAAGAAGATTAGTGAAAGGAATATTACTTGGAAACAATTCAAGAAATACTTCAGGAAGAAGTACCTCTCTGACAGGTACTATGATGATAAGATCAAGGAATTCCATGAGCTAGAATTGGGACAACTGACCATGGAAGAGTATGTAAATAAATTTTTGGAGATGTTGAGGTATGTCAATTCATAACAAAGAAAGTATATGAAATTGGAGAAAGTAGTAACTTTAGAGTTCTTAACAACAAGAATATCAAATCAATTCATAATGTAGAAAATGATTTGAACAATCATATTAAAACAAAAACTAGGAACTAAGAATGTGATAATAGAGAAAAATAGTTAATTGAGTTTTGTATAAAAAAATCTAACTTTTTTGTAGCCACACAATATCTAACATAATCGACTCCTCACATAACAACTAAGAATGTGATAATAGAGAAGAATAGTTAATTGAGTTTTGTATAAAGAAACTAACTTATTTGTAACCACACAATATCTATCATAATCAACTCCTTACATTGAGAAATGTCATCATATAACTTAGATTTAAATGAGTCATACATGGCATATCAAGGCTTATAAATTTCACCCTTTACCAGGAGAAAATATGGATAAGTAAAAATGTGTACATTTCAACTACTAGCTTATCATCATCATGATTGCCATGATAACATCATAAAATCCTCATGATTAGCATCTCAACATCACCATGAGAAAAAATAATCATGAAAAGGCATCATGTAAGAGATTATAAGAAGTTAAGATCTCAAAAATTTGTAGGCATCCTCAATGATGACCATTAATCCATCGAGAGGAGATTTGTTGTTGATTTTGTTTTTATCTTTACACTAGTGTTTTCTTCAATTCTCTTTTAGGTGTATGTGTTCCTTCATATATGCATAGTTTCCACTTTTTCCTAAGTTTAAATGCATTTGAATGTGTACTTATATGAGTAGAATTTTCAAAATAAAATTTATTTTTAGAACTTGTGTTTGTAGGCCCTATATTTGAGTCATTCATTAAGAATAGAAGTTACAATATTAAAACCTTTAGGACTAAAATTTACATGAATAGTGGTAACTCTATAATTTAATATGTCATGATCAACATTTGTAAAATAGAAGTTATTATTAAAACCTTGAGTAAAATCTACATGAGTAGTGGTAACTCTATAATTTAATATGTCATGATCGTAGTTCATTCATCCCCTCAAAATATATATTGTATCCAAAACTTATTTATTGAGGTCACATTTTTACCACAACACATTATTGTTGAAATTTTTTGAGACCATTTTAATGGTAGCATGTTTTCTTCATCATCGGAACTAACACTCTCAACATACTTTCTAGATCATCCAATCATATCATCTCCAATTTCAACAATTATCAATACAAGAGCAGTGGTTCACCAATTTCAACAATTATCAATACAAGAGTAAATATGAATGTACAATGATTGTGGAGGACAACCATGTCATTCATAAAAGTAGCAATAACATCACAAATGATAGCACCATCAATGGAATCATTAAGACAACCATAGCCTCATGAGTTTTAGTATTTCTATTCACAGTATCTACATCACATCATAAATAATAGACTTGATCTTTAATTTAGGCATGAATCTTTTCTCTATCATTTGGTTCATGATATCATTCAATTATCTTTCCAATTACGCTTAGACACTAAGATTTATTTTTACCTTACAGTATTTCATTCAACATATTTGCATTTTCATCCACACCAATATCATCTCTTGCCCTAGGGCTTTAAGTTTTGACTTACCAATATAATACATGTGAGTTCACTACAAGTGTGGACCCTACCAACTAAAAAAGGAATCGAGTAAAATAGGGCCCTACCAACCTTTTTTTTAATGTGGTTCACTACCCCCAAAGTGGTCAGAAGCACGCTACATCCACGAAAATAATTCCAATGAGCCCACCCAAAGGGGCCTCATCCCGTCGGCACCAATCTCAGGAACCTGACACTGTAGGACCCTAAAGAATTGAACCCTCGACCTTGGCCTAGTGACGATGTGGCCACAAAAGATCCAACCAACTGAGCTACCCATGGGGTTCAGTCCCTACCAACTTAAAAAATAATTGAGTAAATAAATCTTTACCATCATAAAATAATTAAATTTTGAGTAATATATAAAACATGAAAATTGAGAAATTCTAAATAGTAATATAAAAATATGAGAGTTTCTCAAAAAAAAGGATCAGTAAGATCTTACTTTTATGTAAAAGTTAGGGATAGTAAAAAAATCTAACCATCTATATTCATTTTCATGCAAAGTTAGCCAAGAAATCAACTCATAATACAAGTGGTTTGATTGCATTTGTGGGCCTTACCAACTAAAAAGGGAAATTTGGGATGGCTTCAAAAGATATGAAAATTGAAAAAAAAAACTAAGTAAAAATGTAAATATATATATATACTTACTTTGTAAGTAAAAAATATTGATAATAAAAGTGCATGAAAAAATAGTTATGAAAACAATTTATTATGGAAATATGGTCTCATAACCTGGTAAAATATTTTGGAAACTCTATCTAATTTGTGTTCATTAAATTTTTTCTTTGTTTGTTAAAAAAAGGGTGAACAATCTTATTTCCAAATTTCATGCATCAAATTCAACAAAAAAAATTTTAAGAATTTTGCAATAAGCTAACTCATATAATAGTAATGCATGATTTAAAAACAATATGTTGTACGTATTGATTTGAATCCAATATTTTTAAATCCAAACCAAATATTTTAACCAACACACAATTGTGAATTATAATTATGTTTTATAAGTAGAATCAAACCAATTCAAAGTTTTATGCTTTTTGCCCCCTTAAATACATATTCTCGAGAAATTCATTGAGTACTTCCCCTTATTTCGAGGATGGTACCCAAGGTAAATTGGATTCTATAGAATCTTGATGTTTTTTCAACATATGGCTCAAAGCCATTACATCAATATACTCATTTAAGAACTCAACATGTCACTTGTGTGGAGAAGATAACAATCATTCATCCCAACCACTTGAGTTAGACCCAATTGAAATTCAAAGCTCTATGTTATCAAAGGAAAGCCATTGTTTTTGTAATCTCTTGTAAACTAGATTATTGGTCTTTTCTTAATTGTTATTTCAAAATACTAAAAATAAATTATGATATTTGATTAGATGCCCTATCATGTGTCACTCCGCTTTCTACTATGTAGTCAATCCATCTCAACAACTAATGTGATTATTGTTGCAATCTCAACAACTTTTTTTCCCTGGAAAAAATTCATAATTTTATTTCAAAGAAGAACAAAATTACATCTGCACATGTAAGAGGATCATTAAGATTCCTACATTGTCACATATTTGCTGACTCATATGGTCATAACCAAAAAATTACAAAACTGTAGCTGTAAAAGCATATCAGCTAGATACATCACAGAAAATATGGGTATCACAACCCAAATCACACACGAGCACAAAAACATCAAATATACTGCCGATATCAAAGGCCACCACCTCTGAAAACGCCATCGCCGCTGTAGAGATCCCTAAGGACACAATACGGGTCGCCACGCAAGAGTATATCCTCAGCAATAGAAAATCCAGCAGCCTCGAAGGATAGAAACCCTCGACCCCAATACTTGAAACCGAAGCCCACCAATCGTGATGAGCCATACGCCCTCGAACTCGAGACTTGAAGCACCCACGACCCCGGATCTTGAATGAAGCCCAACCGATCACCCCAAACAAACCACGGCCTGAAGCCTCCAAAAACTCTGCAAATCCTCCGTCACGCTCCGCCATTTGCAACGACGACATGGCTGATTCAAATCTGGAAGGAAACATTCCAGTGGTTGAAAAGGAGACTGGCGAGATAAAGATCCAGGCCGCGAAAGATGAATCCAGAAGACTGGCGAGAAATCAAGATCCCCACTGCGAAATGGAGACAAGCCGTGGCCTTCTGAGCGGCAACCTGGAAAAATCCCTGAAGCCCACCGCTCAAAAAAACCCCATCAAAGAAGCCGCGGCGAAAAGCCTCGACGCAATCATTTACATGGAATCGGCTTGAGCCATTTCGCCTGCACGAAATCACCGACGTCGCAGAGCCTCCAAGATCCGCCTCCACCCAAGAGCAAATCGCCGCACAAACCTGCAATGAACAGACAAACCCATAGCTCACGCAGAGAGGAGAGAGCGGCTGGGTCTGCAATCTCAACAACTAATATGACTATCGTTGTCATATCATTTAAAAAAACAAATTAAAAATAATATTTAAAGAATGAATTTGAAAAATACTTTGTTAAATGATATAATAAATTACTATTAAATTTAAGTCATATATTCAAAAACGTCACTTTTACATCATCCTATAAACTAAGTAAAAAAACAAATTAAAAATAATATTTAAAGAATGAATTTGAAAAATACTTTTTTAAATGATAGAATAAATTACTATTAAATTTAAGTCGTAAATTCAAAAACATCACTTTTACATCATCCTATAAACTAGACTGTTATGTTAGTTTTTTTTTAATTATTATTTTAAAATACTAAATAATTTTTTTTTTATGATATTAATTTTTTTTGAAGGAAAAAAGTCCTTATGTTATTTATAAGAAGGAAAAAAGTCCTTATGTTATTTATAAGAAAGAAAAAAGTATATCACAAAGAACATATGAAACAACATTTTGAAGCCCATACTTCTCATCACTATCGATAATAACTCTTCACTAGGAAACAAAAAACCCAAACTATCACACGGGACAAAAAACAATACCCAAACAAGCCTTCTCACAGACTGTTTATATTGTTATGTTAGTTTTTTTTTAATTATTATTTTAAAATACTAAATAATTTATTTATGATATTAATTTTTTTAGAAAAAAAAATTCCTTTTGTTGTTCATAAGGAATAAAAAAGTATATCAAAAAAACATATGAAACAACATTTTGAAGCCCATACTTCTCATCACTATCGATAATAACTCTTCACTAGGAAACAAAAAACCCAAACTATCACATGGGACAAAAAACAATACCCAAACAAGCCTTCTCATAGACTAGATCATATCGATACAAAAAAGTTTTACCAACAACCACAAGCTAAAAGAGCAAAACTAACAGCAATCAAGAACACAAGATATTCCAAGAACCACAAAATTCTAGATGGTCTTCAATGTATTCTTCCACTAGCAAAATACATTCCTCATACAACAGGGCCTCCTTTGATTATTGATCCTCACACCATTTTTTCCCTGTAAATATGATTGATCTCCATATTATAGAAACATGACAATAATAGTCTCGTTCTCCAGCACCAATTTGATAAATTAATGACCTAAAGGATGCTAACATCCTTTGCCCAATTGACAATAACTTGAGAGTCTCTAAAATCCTTAATTGCATCAAGACCAAAAGTAAGAGCCACTTTTCATAAACACCATAAGGCTAGCAATTCAGCCTTTGTATTAGTGCCTCAACCACAATTTAATTTCATCCTGAAAGAGTGATCTTCATTCAGCACAAGGTAAATGCCAGTCGCACATAACCCATCTTGTGATCTTGTGATGCACCATCAAAGAATCCAACAACAACCTTAGTTGGAAAAATATCATCTATCAATTTGCTTTTAGTTTTGATTCTTTCACTCGTCTGATTGTCAACACATTATTTTGACACAAAGGTCATCAATGTCAGGGGTCCTAATCTAAAATAGATAAGCATTTCTGGCTAGCCACATCTCCCAAGAAATAAAAATAGGTAAAGTATTATATATTGAGCAATTGTTGTACCAATTATGAAAATTCTATTCAAAAGGAAAATTACCCCAAATCTTATCAATTTTCAATAGTTCACACTTGTTTTTTCCATAATGTTATCGTGAAATGACAAAATACAAACAGGTGATCTACCAATTCCAAATTTTGCTTACAAATATAACATTAAAAATGACCATCCAAACTTTTGATCATCAAATTGTCCCCCATGTCTTGAGACAATTTCCAAAAACAAACCCCAAAAATACCGTAAGATAAATTCTATTTCCAAATCTTTTTGTTCCACCACTTAGAAGCTAGGTGAGTATTTTCTTGAACTATCATATAATATAATATGCAGTTATTTATGATATTAATTTACACATTGTCTCATATCACCTTTTACTATGCATTCAAACCAACTCAGCATCTAACATTATTGCCATATTAGTTGGGTGGGATTAAAAATAAATAAAAAATACAATTTAAAAAGTAAACTTGAAAATACTTTGTTGAATCGTGTTTGCTATAAATTCCTGCCAAAGATATTAATTCACATTGTCTCATGTCACTTTTTACTATGCATTCAAACCAACTCAACATCTAGCATTGTTGCCATATTAGTTACGTGGGATTAAAAATAAATGAAAAATATAATTTAAAAAATGAACTTGAAAATACTTTGTTGAATCGTGTTTGCTATAAATTCCTGCCAAAAGACAACAATGTATGTCGTTATGCATTGGCCTAGCATATAAGTGTCATTATGCTGAAAAAAATGTAGAAAGTGTTGAGAGACATTATTTCATGTGGGCAATGAAATAATTAACAAAAGAAAATCTTTTAAATATTTATATTCATATTTTATGAAAATATATGAAATAATTAATAAAAGAAAATATTTCAAATGTTCATATTCATGTTTTATGAAAATATACAAAATAATTAATAAAAAAAATATTTCAAATATTTTTTTAAGAAATATAGAAAATCTCATTTTAAATTTAAATATTAGAAAATTTTAAGTGTAAAATAAATACCATTACATTGAAAACATTGATTGAATTCTATATTAACAACAATATATCGTAATAATATGATGATGTTAGTGAAGAATTTTAAATGTGTTGTGACACTTTAAAATATTAATGAAAGAGAGGTGAGCAATTAAAATTTATTAAAAAAAATCTCACTTTAATAAAACATAACATAAATGGTATATTTTAAAATATATACTTGTATTTTTAAATAAATAAATTATATATATATATATATATATAT
>LPNX010605220.1:1369729-1503015 GCA_001517045.1 Pseudotsuga menziesii
AGTTTATGTAAGAATAATGGTACTCTACATCTCATCAATGTTATCTCGTAATAAATCCAATAAACAATAACAACATTAATAAAGATCACCCAATGTATCTTGAAACAATAACAACATTAATAAAGATCGCCCAATGTATCTTGAAACAATAACAACATGAATAAAGATCACCACCTAATGTATTTTGAAACAATAACACACTTTATGAATCTTGGACCTTTTCAATAATCAAGATTGTGAAATTAAAGCATTTTTCAGTGGCATCCATCGTAACCAACTAACAATAAAAACACTTAATGTATCTTGGACCATTTTAATAATTAAGATTGTTAAATTAAAGCATTTTTCAATGGCATCCACCATAACCAACTAACAATAACAACACTTTCCCGGATGTGGGTGGTATTTTCGATGATAGTCGTCCCTCTTCCCAGCCATCGCAATGTGCACACGTCAACCTCTTAAATCCCAACACTGTCACCCACATCGACATCACACACCTCCAGAACCTTCAAAGATCTTGGTGCGTGGGAGATTCTTCCTCAGTCACTTTGGCTCATGCGGCGTGGGCTGGCGAAAGTCCGTCAACCTAGGTGCTATCATGGCTCTGCTTTGAACGTTGATGCTTGCATGTACTTTGAATGACAGACGTCTAGGTTGGACTCAATTCGAGATTTATGGCATGGCGAGAAGTATTACCGGGCTTACTGTGCGTCGGGCGGTTAGCTGTGTTTCTATGCCTGCGTTCCATCGGCTCTCTGTAGGTAATATCTTTCCCCAGCGAATTAGTTTCAGGTTCAATTTGGCAGCCATGTCCAAGCAGAGAGGAACTCCAAGAAGAGCCAGCTCTGGGCGTGGCAAAGCCCAAAGGGGTTGCAGTGCTCAGACTCTGGTGGATTACGAACCTCACATCTCTTTGCGGATACGTGTTTTGGCTGAAGCCTGGGAGAATCAGGTCCACAACCAGAAGCTCTCGACTAGTGAGGACGGAAGCCAAATCAACCATTATTGGATGATGAAGAACATGCTCTGCAACCTGGCGGAGGACATGCTCAACAATTGGTCTGAGGCTCGGGTGGCGGTGCATACCATGAAGTCTAAAATCACTGACATTGAAGCTCAACTCACAGCGATGGACAATTCCTTTGCTTGGAAAGGCACGGCTAGCATCTCTAGTCTGAATGGGATGAAGAAGGGGGGTCGTTCTCAGGGTGGTGGTGCCAGTGGTAGTGAATCTGGTGGTCGGGCTCTTACCAGTCTCGGTGGTAGCGGTAGTGTAACTGGTTGCTCAACCGAAGTTCCTTGTATCAATCCCTTTCCGGTCCCCTCCACGGTTAAGCCTCTTTTCAAGCGTATGAAGGAAATGTCTGTCCAACAGACGGTGCAGCAGTCGCAACAGCATACGCTCTCTCTGGTTTCGAATGCTGCCATTGACTCGCCTACTTTGTCGCAGGAAGAAAGATGGGCCTACCCCATCATTGAAGAAACGCCTCCAGCTTAATGATCGCTTCTCCTAGGTTTTTTTTTCAAGCCAACAGTAGTTTTGGTCTTTTTTTGTTTTATCAGGTAAATGTTTGTTCTTCTGTCTACCATGGAACCGTTGTCTTCGCTCATGTATACGAGCTTATCGTTTTTAATGATGGATTATTGTAATTATGTCTCAGTTTGTGGGCCGCAAGCCTGTACTTTCAGCCTTGGTTATCTTAGATGTTATTTTGTCAGAGGGCTATTATTTTTTGAGAGGCTCTGGAGGGGACTTCATCTCCTTCAACCTCGGGTAGCCAAGTCAAACTATGTATTTTTTTCTTTTGTAATATAAGAGATTTGTGCAGCTTACAAAAAAAAAAAAAAAAACACTTGATGTATCTTGGACCTTTTCAATAATCAAGATTGTCAAATTAAAGCATTTTTCAATGGCATCCACCATAGCCAACTATATCATTTAGTGTACCCATTACATATTACACATTTTAAAGTCATTAGTTTAGATCATGCTTTAGGAAGCATATTCCATGCAAAGCACTTAATCATGCCCAATATTTAATTTTAATTGTTGATTAAATTCCATGGGAATTTATTTCAAAGACCTACAAAGTGACATAGCAAGAACGTTTAGTTGTCGAAGTTTACAAATGGGAGGAGGAAGCACTTGCAACCTTGGAAATGCAAATAATCTCGACATCTTAAGTGTCACTGCCCTTCTTAAGCTTGTGGGAAACATTTTGATAAGATGACAATTAGCGATAAGAATTAAAAAAAAATGGATAAGAGGGAAATTAGTGATAATGAGGTTAGATTGCATATTTTTCCTAGCAATTCCTCAAAATCACCATAGTGATCAAAATTGAATTTTCTAAGCTGCAAGAATTTTAGACCTTATCCATTAGAGCATATTTCCCAAGCCTCACATATTAGGATCTACAATACTAATAAAGAGGAGGCGCATTCAACTTCTATAGTATATGTACTTGAGTAAATTTAGTAAACCCTAGCAACCCATGAGGTATTGCACACTTTGAAGTGTGAATATACATGACAACAACTTTAAGTTTTGGCATGGTACGTAAAAATGTTGGAATACATTATTGTTAACACCAAAACTTGTCCACATAGCTCTCTATGGTCCCAACCATAATTATACATCATAGTCCCACCATTATTTACCCCATTTTGACTTTCACAACTAAATTCCATCAAAATTGGCCCAAACTATTATTATTTTGTCCCCCATAAATACAGGGAAGATGGGCATTTATTGCAACATAACCCACTCTCTCCAAATATGACCAAAAAACCCTAAAATGAGAATTGACCAAAAACCATGGATACATACCATGCACAATAAAATACCATAGGTAAGAAAATCTTGGATCATACTATAAATACATTGTGAAGGTCTCCCCATAACAACTTTTTGTCCATCATAACTTTTGAAATTTCATTTTCTCCATAATTCCTCCCTTCTCACACCTTTTGCCACACTATCCCATTTTGCATGCCAAGTTCTCTCTGTGTAACCCTTGATCCCTTTCCCGATGACAACCCCTTGTTGGGTATAGATGAAGACCAGGATCGTGGGAGCCTACTGACCATTTCCTCAAACAGTTGCAGTGGCCCAATTTAAAGGTATTTATGTTATTTTGTTGCATTAGTTAGATAAAGATATAAAATTGTCGTTATTTATTGTTGTAAGTCAAGGTCGAAAAATCCCTTGTACCATGAACTCTACCCTTAGATTTGGTTGATTTGGGGTAGGTTCTTTGTAGGGGATAAATCCCTACTACAATTATTGACTTCTAACAAAGTATTCTAAAAAATTAAAAAAACAATTCTATGTTATCCTGATAAAACTATCGATTCAAAACATTAACAAATTAGGAAAACTAATAAATTGAACTTATAAGTATTCAATGTTTATGTAGGGAAAAAAAAAGTGAGTCGCCTCATTCCTTGAATCTCTAAATAAAATATCAGATAAGCAAGCATGCCAATTTAACTTACCTTCCTAATTTCTAGTTATTTATGAAATCATATAAGTATTATGAAGCCATAAGCACCCATTATTCAAAAGAACAAAGCCTACTAGACTTGAGTTATAGGAAAATGACTTGAGATATGGGAAAATGATAATAAAATAAAATACAATCAATATAATTTGGCATATTCTATTGAAGATAATGATTTCAATGTCAAGTTTCTCAAAGTAATATTTAGAATATGAGAACATTGTTATTTTGTGAAGCAGGAACCATGTATTATTTTTTGAAACCAACGTTTCGGACTACACCATAATTGAGTCCATCATTAGGGTTGATACTGTGATAATGAACTCTTTGATTTCAACATTGTTATTGTTAAGCATTGCATGGCTTGAACCGCAATAGAATACTTTGTATTTTGGAAAACTGTGGTGGTTAGGGTTTCTGTCAGCCAAACCATGGTGTATCACTGACAAACCCTCGACTATATGGCATGGTCGTACAGTGATGGAAACGTTGGGAATGAAGACAACCCTTTGTTAACATAAGGGTTTGACACCATTTCTGGCGGTGAGATTTACCAGGGGTTTTAACTTTTTTTTCAGGGTTTTTACCATTTTACCTGAGAGTGATGGCGGACGTGGATGTGTTAGATTACTCCTATGAGACCTTGTGGGCTAAGGACATTTGGGCCCTGCCAGAGTTAGGTGGACATGCCGAGGTGGAGGACATACCCTCTCCGAAGGACGTTGGCTGTGGTGAGGCGTTTCTTCCTGGGTCTCCTCTGTCGGATTTTCTGCAGACCCTGTTAGGTTCTGAAGTTGCGGGGTTTTTTTTGGTGCTAGGCATGTTGATGTGTTCTCTTCTGGACCGCTATGGTTGACTGGATATGAACCTTTGCAGTCATTCGGAAGGGTTGATGTGGCTCTGAGGCGCATTGACGAGCGGGGCAATGAAGCAGCCGTGGGTAGGGTTTCGACACCCTCTAATTTGTTTCCTATCGGTGGGGTTTTTGTGAGGGCAATTGGGGGAAGGTCGACGTCTAGGTTGGTGGGTACTAAAAAGTGTGGTGGTCCTGGGCCTAGAGGTGAAGGAATTGGATTGGTAGGCTCTGGAAACAACTCTGAGGAGATGGCTAGAGTCGGTAGCAGAGGTGGTCGGGGTAAATCTAAAAGGAATTGGATCCGACAGATGGAGGCCATCAACTATACTCTAGGGGAAGACGTCGAGTGGGAGGAGATATCTTAGATGGCTGAGAAGACGTTTGTGGGACGGGCCCTGGGGAGAACTTTTTCACAGCAAACAGTGGTAAGTTGGGTGGAGACTAATTGGCTTGATTTTCTCGGCAGGGTCCCAGTTGTGGTGGGTTTGGAAAGGGGTCGGTTTGCTTTTAATTTTGCAGAAGCGGTCCATCTACAAAAGGTTCTCACGCATAGTTGAGCGCTGGACCACACACCCTTGCTTCTCAAACCCTAACATCATGTGTTCGACGTGAGCAGGGAATGAGTGGTTGTGGTACCGATCTGGGTATGCCTGCTTGGGATGCCCCTGCATTATTGGATAGAGAATCACCTCAGGAATATTGGAAATCTTTTGGGTCAGTTCTTGGAAGCGGATCTTTCTTTTAGGGAGACCTTGCAACAGAGGGTAGCTCGCATTCTGCTTAGCTTGAATGTCAGGGAGGGTTTTCCTGTTGATCTTAACCTTTGGTGAGGGATCAATTGCTACAAATAGGCTCTAGACTATGAAAACCTGCCCTTTCGCTGCAAGAGGTGTCATGAATATGGGTAGTCAATCATCGAGTGTAAGATGGCAGTTCGTACCTTGAATGGGTGTCGTCAACAGTCGGGTGGGAAGAATGGAGGAAAGGAAAAAACCTCCATGTCCCCTTCTTCTTCACAGGCTCTTGTTCAATCCATTCTGAGGGTGATGGGTGCGGAAAGTGTTGATGCTGAGAACGATGTTCCTGTGTCAATGGTGATCGTAGACCATTCTACTGAGCCTTTGCTTGCAACGGGTCTACCCTTCTCGGGTACCTCTTTTTTTACCCTATCTCCTTCTATGAATTTGTTTCCTCATAATTTTACTTTTACTAGCTTGGATTGGGTGGATGGTCTCAAAAATATGAACATCTCTCAGCAGGAATTGAATTTTAAGGTCTCTCTCTACTGGCCCCTTGGAGGAGTCCCCCTTGCCTTCCCCCACTGTCACCCCCTTAGAAGTGGATACCTCCATTTCTCTCCCTCTTTTCTTTGTCCCCCCTTTACCCCTAGAACCCTCCTTGGTTTCCTCTCCCCAGCCTTCTAAAGTTCCTTTCCATGTTGAAGAGGCCTCCCCTCTTACTCCCCCTGATTCACCTAATTCGGGCTATTTCCTTAGATCTAACTCCAAGATAGTTGGGGGTCTGGGTCTTGACCTTGGTCAAGCCCCAAAAGGAAGAGGAAGAACATCTTTTATGGAGAAGGCTCAATCCATAGCAAAGAAGGACCTTCTGGAAGGTAAACAACAATCCATTGAACGGGCGCTTAGAGCGGTGCGCACCCAGAAGAGGGGCCGCGGATGAAAATTATGTCTTTCAATGTTCGGGGTCTGGTTGGGCCCCATAAAAGATTAACACTCAAACGGGTGGTGAGTTTGGAGCACCCTGATATTTTGTTGTTACAGGAGACTTTAGGAGTAGGAGATGTGGTAAAGGAGAGACTGGAAAGCTGGTTTCCAGGTTGGGTTTTTGTGACATTGGATGCTAGAGAGCGTTCTGGAGGATTGGCTGTGGGTTGGAAGGTGAACTCTATAAAATTTATTTATCTTTGGGGTATGGAGTCGGTTTTGGGGCTAAATTTTTAGGCCTTGGACCTCCAAACCACTTTTACTGTTGTTAATATTTATGGGCCTTATTTGAACAGGGCTCCATTCTGGCAAGGGCTCTTCAATAATCCCCTTCTTTGTGGTGAGTCAGTTATTTTGGGAGGAGATCTCATTTTTTCTCTGGGACATGCTGAGGTTTGGGGACCGCATGCACGTGCTGACTTGCTAACTGATTTTTTCATCCGGAAGCTGGTTGAGAGGAATTGGATGGACCCTGAGCCCATCAAACTTAAGCCTTCCTAGAGGAACAATCAATGTGGTGATGGGGGAGTTTCCAAGAGATTAGACAGATTTTTGGTGACTGAACAGGTGATGGACAATGTCCACTTTCTCAGACAGTGGGTTGGATGTGGGGGTTTATCAGATCATCTCCAATCTTTATAGAACTCAGGAATGGTCCTACTAAACCCCCAAGTCCTCTAAAATTTAATAAAATCTAGCTCAAAGATGAGTCTTTCAAACAACTCCTCATTGGTATCTAGATACCTTTCAATCCTAGAAGTGTGCAATCAGCTGCTTTCCACTTTGTAGATAATTTCAAAAGGGTGAAGGGGGCTATCAAAGTGTGGGTTGTGGAGAAGAGATTGTGGGATGACAGAGAACTGAAGCTCATTGAGGAAGATATCTCTTCTATCTTGGATGGAGAGGGGGGAGGGATGTTGACTCATGAGTCAGAGGAAAATCTTATCTGGTATGAAGGAAGAAGGAACACCCTGCTTCTCGAAAGAGAGGATACATGGAGAATAAAGAGTAGAGCCATCTGGCTGGATTGTGGTGATGATAATACCAAATTTGTCCATGCTTATGCTTGAGGGAGGAAGGCTTCAAACACCATATGGAGTTTGTTGGATGAACAAAGTGAGGCCCAGAATATTTTTGGGGATATGGTACGTATTGGGGTTGCTCATTTCAAGAATCTTTCAAAAGGCCCCTCTTCAGGCTACACTTGCAGGGGTTATCAAGGTGACTCAGATGTTTCCCAGGTTCGTGGCTGAAGAGGACAACAATGACCATATGGAGGTGGTCCCTGAGGAGGAACTCGAGGTTTCTCTTTCCATCTTTCGGAAGGATAAAATCCTAGGCCCAGATGGGTGGACTATCAAGTTTTTCTTGGGATTATTTGATCTTATTGGTGGGGACCTGTTAAAAGTTGTGGAGGACACCAGATCGTCGGGGTGGATACTGGCCAGTTTCAATTCAAATTTTATTGCTTTGATCCCAAAAGTCGATAGTCCTTCCTCATTGAATGATTTTAGACCCATTTCTCTCTGCAAATGTGTTTACAAAGTGGTCACGAAGATTATTGCTCGTAGACTCAAGGACATTCTGTCTATGCATATCACAGAAAAACAATTTGGCTTTTTGAAAGGGAGACAGATTCATGAGGCCATTGGGGTGGCTCAAGAAGGATTGCACAACATTAAGACAAAAAAGCTTAAGGGGCAATACTGAAGATTGACTTGTCCAAAGCATATGACAAGGTAAGCTGGATTTATATTTGTATGTTGTTGACCCATCTTGGTTTCTGTATTGGTTTTATTAGATGGATCATGAGTTGTGTCACCACTGTCTCTTTTGCAGTGTTGATAAATGGGGCGGCCTTGCCCTTATTCCATGCTAAGAGGGGCTATGACAAGGTTGCCCATTGTATCCTCTACTTTTCTTATTGGTGGTTGAGGGACTCAGCAAGGCTATTAGGGAGGCAAAAAATCAGGGGTTGATTCAGGGCATTCAAATATCCCAACACCTGTCGTTAACCCATCTACTGTTTGTAGATGATGTACTCATTTTTTGCACTGGCTCGGTTAGAGATTTACATACACTCAAAAACATTCTGCCACTTTTCTCTAAGGCCACTGGGATGGAGATTAATGAGGGGAAGTCTATTGTGACCACACATCACCTGTATGTGGAAGAAAAGTGTGTACTCAGTAGGTACTTTCCTTTCTTGCCAGTTGATATTGATGTTGGTCTGAAATATTTAGGTTTTTGCCTAAAACCAAATGACTATCATATTCGTGATTGGCATTGGCTTATTGAAGAATTGGAAAAACGTCTAAAGTTGTGGAGTCATAAGTTGTTATCACGTGCAAGGAGACTGGTTCTGGTGAAATCTGTTTTGGAAGCAATTCCAGTCTATTGGATGTCCCTGGCTTGGATACCTATTAGCATTTTAGAACTAGCTTGAAGAATATACTTTAGATTTTTGTGGAGCGGCATAAAAAGAGAATCAGGTGACTCCTTGGGTATGATAGGAAAGGATTTCAGTGCCGAAAGGTCTAGGAGGTTGGGGACTGAAAATATTTTTGTATTTGCAAAGGCTCTTGCAGCCAAAGGAGGTTGGAGACTCATTCACTCAGAAAGTATTTGGACGCAAGTCGTGATACATAAGTATTTGGCTCCAGAAACAATCGAAGACTAGATTTGGAATCCCAGGAAATCCCATGCCGGGGGTTCTGTCATTTGGAAAGCAGTGGTGAAATCATTCAGTATCATTGGATCCAATATTGCATGGAATGTGGGGAATGGTAGACGTGTTCGGATTGGGGAGGGTCCTTGGGTTGGATGCACCCAGCAACATATTCTTCCTGTTCAAACAGTGGCTGCTCTCCATGAGAGGAATATTATATATCTTCATCAACTTGTTATTCCTGGACAGCGGGATATTTGGGTACAGTCTTGGAGGCAGGCCTCGTTTTTTGGCTTGAATGATCAGGATGAAGGGGAACTGGCCCGTTATATTGGTGAACTGAGTAGGTATTTACTTCAACTAAGGGATAGGGTGGATGAGCTCATCTGGGATGCTGACCCATGCGGTCGCTATACTCTTAAGAGTGGTTACTTAAAGTTGAGTGTTGATGGTTTTCTTAGGGAACCGGTCTAGTGGTGGAAGAAGCTGTGGAAGATTAATTTTCCACCAAAGACCAGACTTTTTATGTGGTGTGTGCTGGAAAATAAGGTACCTACCTAGGAATTTCTACAAAAAAGAAGTCTTCAGGGTCCTAGATGGTGCATTCTTTCTCAGGCTGATGGTGAATCAATTATGCATCGTGTGCGCTGGTGTTCGAAGTTTCTGAAGGTTCCTTGTGTTTGGGAGGGCCCTACTATCTTACAAGCATGGTCCAACTGGAAGGTGGGGACTAATCTGGAGCTGATGGAGGCTTTGCCCTTGCTTTTTCATTTGGGGTGTGTGGTTAATGGCAACGAATAATCTTTTATTTAATGGAAAAGTATGTACGCCAGCCATTACTGCTAGTAGTGCTTGTGGTTTTCTTAATGCCTATTCACAACATATCAAAGCAACAAGACGGAGAGTGGTTTTGGAGGTTGAACTGGATAGAACAAAACCCTGGGGTTTCTTTGACGGTGCTACACAAAACAATTTATGTGGGGGTGGTGCTTTACTCTTTTTTTCAAAAAATCATTTTTTTGAATTGATAGCCAGTTTAGGGGAAGGCAGTAACAATTATGCTAAAATCTTAAGCCTAAAACTCTTCCTGGTCTTTGCAGCAGAGAAAGACTGTAAAATTTTAAATTTTATGGGTGACTCTTTGAATGTTGTTAATTGGATAAATGGTACTCAACTTTGTAGAATTCTCGGACTTGACAACATTCTCCGATCAGCTAGGAAGGTACTAAACACTTTTGAAGCCTACTCTTGCCACCACATTTACAAGGAAAACAACAGGGAAGTGGACAAAGCCTCGAAGGAAGGCTTGAAACTGGCCATGGGTTAGTGGAAGATTATTGAACACAGGGGGGACAGTATTCGAGAATATTATCACTGACCATTCATAGAATGATTTGCATATCTTTTTTGCTGCAGTTTTTACTATTACTATCCTAGATAACATATTTTCTATGTTTTAATACACATGTTTTGTGCTATAGTAGGTTGTGTACACAGTCTGAAGATTCATGAACCAAATGTTTATTTTTGGGTTTCTCGGTCATTGTCATGTTCTTTTTTAACAAGTCTCTCTTGTTAAAGTTTGTGCAGCTACGAGACCCATTCTCATAGAGGATGGTACCCTAGTCAGTTGACTATGATAGAGTAAGACCCTAGAAGGTACCCTAGGGCCCCCAGTAGTCTCCTGGGGTTCTTGGTCTAGGACCAAGCAGGTTGATGCCATGGCAAAGCCCCTAACATGTGACTAGGGCCCCTATATGCCTCTAGGGTATTCTGGTTTGGAACCAGGGACACGATGTCCAAGTAGAGCCTGTAGGTAGAGGCAGAGATATATTCTGGTCTTGAACCAGGGACACGATGTCCAAGTAGGTCCTGCAGGTAGTTGATCAACTTTCAGTGTGAGACTGAAACTCAGCTTAGTACTGAGAACCATTCTGTGAGAGAATGGAGGACCCAGTCAGGGTCCAGGGATTGATCAACTTGATTCAGTGTGACACTGAAACTCAGCATAAGGCTGAAAGCCATTCATTAAGAATGGAAGATAATGATGTCCCCTCTTCTAATCGGTTATTGCTAGGTTGCTTCTCAAGGGACTGGCCACCCCTTGACGATGTCCCTAGTGCCTAACCCTTAGGAGCAGTGTTAAGGACAAAATGATTGTACCATCCGTTTGGATCTTCCCCTTTATACAGTGATGACAAAAGTATATATAAAACATTGTACCTTGAGAGAGAAAAGTTCAAGTCTTTGGTCCTTTTGATGAATGCTTGTCCACCTGTTTGGTTCACCCTAAATATTATGGTTGTGTGGTTTGTGGTCCCCTTGTTGACTCTTGGTTCTTTACCTTACTTGGTTCTGACGCTTGTATTTGGGTGTACCTTTGATTATGATGACTTATGGATTTTATCCTTGGTACATTTACCTAATGGTTGTACTAAAGGATCATTGGACCACTTATTGTTTATGATTTTTATTAATTAAATCATTGGACCTTTTACCTTAACTTCTTGACCATTTTACTTTTGGTTTTATTGTTGACCACTTTATCCTATCCTAAGTCTTATATTTACTTTATGGTCTTATTAATAACACCTTTATGGTTTTATTAATAAAGAAACTTCGTCCATTTAATTTACTTTATGTTTTATTTTATTTATTATTTATTATTTTTGGATATTGTGAAACACTCTAGTTTTTGAGGTATGCTAACCTAAAGTATCTTTCAATATATATATGATATAGAGCTTACCTTGCAATACAATTATGGCTGAATGATATGACCTCCGGTTCTTTGACGTGCTTCCCCCCTGTGGTTTTTCTTCACGGTTATGTAACCGGCTGGGTTCTTTCATGTGCTTACACGCTATGGTTTTCTTCACGGTTATGTAACCGGTTGGGTTTCTGTCACGTGCTTACATTCTATGGTTTTATTCAGCGATTTCACCATTCGTGATCTCTGCTCTCTGATGGTTTTGTTCACGGGTTTATCCTCAGCGATTTCACCATCCGTGATCTCTGCTCTCTGCTGGTATTATTCACGGGGTTATCCTCAGCCGATTTCATGGTTAATCCTGGGCTCTATTTGGATGTGCGATTTCTTGTTCACGTCTGTCTCTGTGATTTTGCTTGGGTGATCTCTGCGATTTGGTATTTTGTGATCTCTGGTGGCCATCGCGATTTCTCTGCTTGATCTCTGCGATTTGCTTGATCTCTACGATTTGGTCTTTCTGTGATCGCTGGTGGCCATCATGAGTCCTCACCGTGATTCCTCACGGACTCTGCTTGATCTCTGCGATTTGTCTTTTTGCATGGCCTTATTTCTCGACCTGTCTCTGTGTGAGAATGCTTACGACCTGGCACTGCAATTTTACCTCTGTGTGTTTTATTTCAAACTTACCTCACGATCTGTCCATGCGGTCCATCTCAGCGTGAGTGCTTATGAGTTTTTCCACTGTGTGATTTATTACGGACTTACCTCCCGATCTGTCCCTGCAGTCTATCTCAGCGTGAGTCCTTATGGGTATTACCTCTGTGTGTTGGGTTCCTTTCCCTGAGTATGGACTGTGTATTTATCATCATGACTGCCAAGAGAGTGTTGATTGTGCTAAGTGACTGTGTGTCCTTAGCATGAATGTTTTGGGCATGTTTGAATTACTCTAACCTGTATTTTTTATTGACATCTCTCTGTTGAGTAAGAGCCTGAGGTCTGTTTATGTTTGCTTTATCCCTCTCTCTCAAGGTACGTATATGGTTACCCAGTTTGACTTGTCCCTTCGGTGACAAGATCAAACTCATAAATATTTGAGTATAAAGTGGATCCAATGATGGTATGATTTGCTGATACTGTATCTATTGTTTTATGTACATGGTATTCGAAGTGAAACATCTCAACTTCAACGCAGTGACCAGCAGAGCGTTAAAATTAACGCAATGACCAGCGGAGCGTTGAGTTGAAAGAGATAAAAATTATTTTCTTGCTTTATTATAGTTTAAATATTATTAGCAGCACTATTCTGAATTTTAATTTACATGGTCATGCTCTTATGTTTATTATGTGTATTAAAACATCACTACTTCTTAAAACTTAACATCTCTTTGGATAGAGATTTATGAACTCTATTATACATGGTGAAAATTGTGTTGTTTCTTTCTATGCTTTTAAATTGAAGCTATCAACTTAAGAATTGAAATACACTTGGGCAAAGTGTATCTACAGAATGTAATTTTGTTTGAAGAAATAAAGTTATGCTTTTTTTTCTATGAAAAAAAAAACATTGCATGGCTTAAAAAAACAAAATTCTACTATTGTTAATTCAAATGAACTTAATATTACTATTAATATTTTAACGAAGAAAGATTATTATTATGACAAAAAAATCCAATTAAAAACCATACTTGTACCCATAAGGATTAGTATTTTTGAAACCCCAAGGATAGCTTGTGTGGCCACCTTCAGTAGTATTGAGGGTATGTTTTCACTAAATTTTCCTTGTCATTCTTGCAAAACCTTCAAAATTATGCCAAATTTGAAAAGATGTTTGTATGATACCTCTCTTGTCTTTTGGATAGGAAGGAAACGAGGACATAACTAGGAACATGAAATATACAGATAATTCTAATTGGGGGAAATGCTTGATGGTCCTAGAGGCTAGATGTGAGTTACGACGTAGGGAAATGGAAGTGCTCTGATAGGAATAAGAGTTTAGTTTGTGTAACACCCCTGGACTAAACCCCCAGTTTGATAAATGTAATTATGTAAATGACTATGAGTTCCCATGTGGCAGAAATCATTGCATATTTTTAAATATTGATAAAATATCTACAATTGGTTGTGGTTGAACGCTGAAAGATCGAGGACTCATGTATTCACCCAAGACAATGAGGGGGGTTGTAAATATCCTAGGTGGATAAGTTTATAACCTTGTTTAACCCTGCAGACTGAAGGGAAGACCCTACAGCTTTTGATAAATCATAATCAATTTTTAAACCTTTAACCTGACTTAAGAGCTAATGATGGATTAAAAGGTGGTTTAAGAAGAAGATTAGTGATTTTTGACAAGTGTTGCATGGAAAAGAAAGGTTCATGCAAAAGTTGAATTAGACTCGTGGAAACAGTTCGAGGGAGAGAGAAGGTGGGTGTAGCAGGAAGTACCTATGAGTCAAAACGTAGAATCTAGAAGGGAGAATGAAGGCAATACACAGTGTGGGGAGAGTGTTGAACAAACCGTGTTGAACTTAGTATGTTTAATAGAGTGTGTTGAAGCACAGTGCAGGAGAAGAGTGTTGAACGTAGGGTGTTGAACACACAATACATAGAAGGTAGAATGCAGTGCACAAAATCCCATGATGTGAAGTTAGAATGCTCAGATATATGTCAATTGGAATCACTGGTGGACTGTGAAACGATGTCCAGAACCTGGGCAAAGTTTCCAATTTGACTGATATGCAGTGGTAGCTAGGTTGGTTGGGAACCTGAGTGTCAAATTTGAATTTGCAATCCTTTTTTGTTGTTGAATTCTTATCCTTGTTTTCCTTTGGTTTCTCCAATGAGATGGAAAGTAGTGCATGAAATTAACTTAGTGGAATTCTAAGCAGAAATGATAGTGACGGTTATCACTGATGTGCTAACAGAAGGAAGCTAAGGGAATGAATTGTACTGTTTGACATGGAATTGGTAGTAAGCCAATTACCCTGAATGTCAAGTGAGAAACCTAGGACTAGTGAGATGTCTAGTGGTGAATACATAAGTCTCAGCTCAGGGGTGGTGTTCTGCTGAGATATTTATGAGCATAACTACCTACGGTTAGATGGAGCGTGGCTACCATGAAGCACATTGCCAAATAGTTTGATTTTAGATACGTTCATGAAGCTTAATATTACTTCTGAAATGAATAAATATGTTTTGATTGTGGCAGGGAAAATGTGTATGTTGTTCATGTATGAATGCCTATTTATTAAATCACAAGTTGTTGGGCAAAATATAAGTCTTGATAAGAAATTAATTATATGAATTATTCATGATGCTTGTTAAGAATGATGTTAATCGATTGATGCCTTAGTTGGACAGTGGTAGATAAGCCAATATGTTCCAAAGGATGTTATTGGTTTTCTGTTTGAATGAATTATTCCTTAGTTAGACATCGGTAGCCAAGTCAATAGGCCAAAATATGGTAATGAATTTATGTCTGAAGGAATAGGTTAAGTGTGTAATTTATTCCAGATTCATAGTCTTTCATGATTAAATTATTGGTGGATATGGTTTATAGATTGTATTATTGGGTATGAATGCCTTCCTTTAGGGTATTGCAGGTTAAAGGAGTTGGTTCCTTAGTTTTATCTAGTGAATACCTTCTTAGTTTTATCTAGTGAATACCTTGTATATGTAGAGGGTTGTTAAGCCTATTGAAATGATTCTTTGCCTGATGTTTTCCAAGTCCATAGATTGTTCATAGCCATAATCTAATGTTTCATAATGAAATGCTTGGTTTATTTATGTTTATTATCTCTGATAGATTGAGGTTTGAGAAACAACACGGTCTGAAATTCCATAGATAATTCTAAGCTAAGAAGTTCAAGTCTAACAAGTTATTGGTCTCAAGATTACTTAAGAAATCCTTAATATGGTTGTGTTTTGGGTCTTGTTGGAATCCTGTAGATGGAAAGTTCATCTTGAATAAGCTGGACAAATGCTTAAACCTTGTTCTTTAGCTTGTCATAACGTTACAAGATCTATAGAGATGTTTTCCCGACGTTTTTTTACAATCTGATGTGGTTTGCATGCTCAGCGAAACCAAGATCACATGGTAAAGTTTGTGGACACGTTTCGATGTTTGACTTTCGACTTTTGAGTCAAAGGGTGTTAACATTCAATGTTTATCTTAATAGTCAGAGTTTTGATGACGAGGTGGCATGTCGATGATGGAATCAGTTTTGTCTTGTGAAGTTGTGGCTCCTTTCCATCTTACAAGGTTTGACATGCTGACGTCGGGATCGGCATGTCAGAGGTGTTATTGTTACATTTTTTTGGTTGTGCCGACTTTCGCAATTTCGACGTGCTAACGTCAGAATCGGTAAACCATAATTACCTTTGTTAGTGCTTTGTTATTGTTGTTTGATCGTGTTGACTTCTGAGATTCGAATTTCAAAGTGTCTACATCAAGATCAGCAAGTCGGGTAGGTCGTTATAACTTTTGTTTGACAGGTTTTGACTTTCTACTTTCGACTTGCTGACGTCGGGATCGAAAAGTCGGAAGGGTCATTGTTATTTATGTTCAATGAATTTCGATGTTTTACTTTTGACCTTCGATGTCGGAAAGGTCAGAAAAGCACAACAAATTCAGGAATGTTGGAACTAGATCGCCAAGACTATTTCTAATGTTTAGCTAAATTTAATCATTAAATTGGCTAATTAACCTATAATTATTTACGCTTCTGCAGTAATGAGTTCTAATTTATTCAAGTTATTTTCTTGTAAATATGGAGCCTTGGTTGGTTTTAGCTACAGATGGTTATCTATGTAGCGTGTGGGTGTGTTACAGTATGCCTCAATTTTGTGCTCCAATGAGTCATTGATCGTTGTAATTTTGATGAATTTGGTCATGGAAGATCAAAGGAATGATTTCTAGTGGTTAAAGTTCATGTCGTCTTTGTCTTGATTTTTCTTCAATGGTATAGACTAAAAATAAACCATGGTTTTTTTAAGATGGGAAAGAGATAGTCAATAGAGTAAGCATAGATTATTGGCATTCAATAAAATTTGAAATCTTAGAATTTAATGATCTCCACAAAGGTTACAATAAAAATCTTTTGAAATGTAGTTGACTATAAAAAGATTTTGAAATAAAGATGGCTATCACGCCCAAGTCTAAACTTATCAAACCCTAAATTTAAAACCCCAAAATTTCATAAGTTGATCAACAATTACAAAATCTATGGCTTTTAAGCATGAATTGGTGTGTTATATAACTAAGATAAAATTATACAAACTCAAAATCTTAGAATTCCATAAACTCTGTACAGGTGAACTAAAAACGTTTTGAAACATAGATGACTTACATGTCCAAGTCCAAATTCATGGAACCCTCAAATTCAAAAACCCCATAATTTGATGAATTCCAAATAGTATGATCTTGGAGTTTGGTGATTGCACTCAAATGGTTGATTCTCAAGGCCAACATTGGCAACAAATAACTTATGGGTGAAGTTGAAGGGAATTCATTTCAAATTGCTAGCATTTATAAAAGCACTATTAAATTAACTCAATTGTATGAGTATGGAGTCTTTGCATGTAGTTATATGTTGTCAAGTCACTAAACACAAGAAAAAATTAAATGGTCATAAAAACTTCACTTTTGCATGGAAGGAATAAGAAAAGAGTGGCCTTTGTAAATGCATTAAACATTCGTAAAATCATAATGAGAAAAACTGGCATCAATTTGTTGAAGATGAGATTTATTGATAGAAACAAAAATAATAATCCTTGAGAATGTGCAAATCCATGCAATAAAAATAACATTGCCTAACCTAACATGATTTCTATGAAATACAAAAATCCAAGGAAAATGTACAATAATTCGAAATCAAATAATTCTCACGTGACCTCTACAAACACAATTGCAAAATATCATAAATATATCAATAACGACAAGACCAAAAACATGTTTTATATTAATGCCAAAATATTGAAACACAACAACATATTTCAAATGAATGTGATCCTCACAATAAAAAAATTCAAGCACGTTAATTTGCAAGTTGAAGTCCAATAACAATGAAGGTCGGGGGATGGTAGCTGTGGGGGGTATAATTTCTAATCTCAAGGGAATTCAAAATTTGCATTTGCATAGGGTGTAGGAAAAGAAACCAATAACCAAGTAGAGGTCATAGCCCTTTGTCAAGGACTAGTATTTGCCAAAGAGTTGGGATCAAGAATATTATAATTGTAAGTGACTCAACTATAATTATCAATCACGTGTATTGGAACATGTGTCTAATTTACCCTTGTCTACTTAGGTTAGTCCTATAAGCATAATTGATGGAAAAAGGACTCGAATTCATAGCCTCTTATCATTTTCTATGAAAGGAAATTGTTGAGGTAGATATACAAGCAAATATCGCAACTAATTTATAGAGACATAAACCATATAAAAATGGGGGGGCATTTCTCCTTAGCCACCTCCCATGAGATATTATAAATTAACCATGGTAAAAATGCACTCTTATATTTGAGACAAGTGGTGATGGACGTGGTGTATAACGTTGGGCTCATTAATATTCACACTAGGGTGAGTACTCCCTTACCTTATGGCACCCCAAGCTTTTCCCTTATCTGCATAATAGACGAGACATTACACTGTATGTGGGAGTAATTTAGGTATGATATTGGACATCAATATGATGTATTTTAGTAGGTATTTGTTTGATGAGTATGGTTTCACCCATTATTGTGGTGAAATTCTTCCGTCTATTATGTGTTGATCTTCCAAGGCTTGTCTTTGATGTTAGGTTAATCAATACACACCAAGGATCGTTGCCACTTCCACCACGCATTGGATATATCAAGGTTGTTGGAAAGTTAAGGCCGTTCAAAGGGTTTGTATCCATTGTGGTAAAACTTTGAATTGGGGTGACATTATCGAAAACTATATCCACTCGGATTGTTGCGTAATGTGTGAAATTTCTTATCTATGTAGAGGCATTAGGAATTGTGGAAGGCACTGAGAACAATTGCAAAAATGCCATGGATTATTAGTAAGAAAATTGGGCATATGGAGGTGAATTTTGGAAAGAGGATATTAACATGAAAAATACTCTTGGAACCAACAAATGGAGGATGTTGAATACCAACTAGAAAGCTTGAAACTGAGATAAGAAAGGATGTTGATTTCAGGAGGTAACAATAGTATTGATTTGGAAGAAGTCGAGGAGAACTGAAAGGGATCCTAGAGAGGGTGGAACAAATAGAAGTAGGCATGAAATTGACAAGGGAAGTTGTATGTTCGTACTCTCCTGTGTCACATTAAGATGGATTTTATAGACAAGAAAAATGGGGAGAAGAAGAGGAAGCAGCAATATAATAGGCAATGCATTGATAAATGAACTAGTCTAAGGAGGCCTAGCCCTCCAAGGTCGATGGAAATTCTTGCCATGGGAAAGCTCCCTTTTAAATTATCAGTGTTAATCCATAATTTGCAAGTATTTTTGCTAGCAGGACAGTTTGTAAGGCATTTCACATGCCATCTAGAATGCAATAGATGTAGTACTATATAAGTTAAGTTAATGCAGTTACAATGGTATAAATGTTGATAAATATTGGGTATGGAAATTTTGTATTATCTCGTTGGATGGTTCATCGATAATTTTATTTAGAATGCAAAAAGGAATGAAGCCGCAAAAAAAAAGTTGTTTAAAATAATATTTAAATTATATCGAATTTTAATAAAAGAAAAGGGGAAAAATTGGCTTGTTCATATCCATGGAATTGGGACAGAAGATAAGATGATTGGGGAATTAAATAGGGATTTTACAGGAGAAATAGCAAGCCAAAAAAGACCTCCCACAACAATGGAATTTTAAACTACATTTTTTTTTTAGATATTAACCCCACAATATTTTTTCATAATCTTATAGTTGAATTGAAACGGTGAAATGACATGCTTTTAATGTAATTGAACTTTGACATTAATGTTTTGAACACACACAAGCAATCATTGTGGTCCTCATTCTCTTGTGCTTCTTTTATTAATAAAGGGAAATGGTTGGAAATTTTGGTTAGGTGTGTGAGAGTTAAGTTGTGGGAGCTCTGCTAGTTGATCGATTGATCGATGGAGGATGACATAATCAAATGGAAGGATGGTGGAGAAGAAGTAGAGGGTCATCAAGATAAATCAACAATTAAAAGAGGAAAAATCTCACATCCAGAGAGATGGAATCCATTATGAGAAACACTTTACGGCATAATAAATATAAATATGTAAATATATATTTTAAAAATATAATAGATCTTAATATAGATTGTAAATTAGGGATGTAGAATTTTAATATGTAAATATATATTTTAAAAATATAGTAAATAGATTGTAAATTGGGGATGTAGAATTTTAAATTTTTAAACTCATGGAAGATTTAAAAAAATATAATTAAATGCCTTATTTTTGTCCTTAAAAATTAACTTTAAGTCTAAAAGTTTTACTGTAAATGTTTTTCCTTGTAAATTCCAAATTTACCATAATCCTTTTTATATTTAATTGAAAAAAAAATACAAACAAGGAAAATGAAAATTAACTTTAAGTTTAAATTTTTTACTATAACTTTTTCCTTGTAAATGCCAAATTTACCATAGCCCTTTTTATAATTTAAAATAATTGAAAAAAATAAATACAAACAAGGAAAATGAAGATAAAAAAAATTAGACTAATCAATTAATTTACTATAAATATCCTGAGTCAGGTGAGGTTATTTCCTTTGGGTCGGATAATCCACACTCAGAGTCTAACCCTAACGCCTTTTTGCAATCGGATTTTCCACCTCTATCCAGTCATCTTAATGAGCCCTTGGGGATTACCATTTCAAATTCTCCCTTACCCGACCCTATCCTAGAGCCCTCTCATCTTGATAGTATTCACACTCTAGATATTTATTCGACTAGTGATGGGGGATCTTATGGGGTTATCCCCGTATCTTCTATATTCAATGCGAATGTATCCATCAGGAAACCTAGAAAAGGAAAAACGGCTAAGGAGAACCGCCTGAAGGGGGCAAAGGAAAAACAACTAAGGAGAACAACCTGAAGGGGGCAGAGGTTGGCACAGACAGTGTTCTTTTTTAGCAATCCTAGGGTTACTTCCCTTTTTTAGCAGGGACTACAAAGGGATTCCATTTCTCATGTTTCTTCTTCTACCAAGGCTCTTAGAGATTTTTCATCCCTTAATGGGGTTCCTAAGTGAATATTATGTCCCTTAACATCAGAGGGTTGGGTAGTGGCCCTAAAAGGACTACCTTAAAGAGGGTTTTGGAGATTGTTTGCCCTGATGTTATTTTGTTATGAGAGACTATGACTTCTATGTTGAATTTATGTGATTATTTTCTTGAACTGAAGCCAGATTGGTATGTATGTGCTTTGGACTTGTCTAGTTTATCTGGTGGCACTCTTTTTGCTTGGAACCCGTTGGTTGTTAATTTAAAAAATTTCCATATCGACGCAAGTACACTAGCTAAAGGTTTTTTCAAGGTCTTTAAGCAAAAGGTTCGTATTCTAAATGTATATGGACCTTATCATAATAGACGATTGTTTTGGGAACATATTTTCAATAGGGGATTGCTCTTTTATCACTCCTTGATTCTGTTGGGGATTTGAATATGACATTGTTGAGGGAAGAGATTTGGGGAGCTAAAAATGTTTGTGATCCTCTGTCGGATTTTTTCTATTCCTTATTCAAGTTTGCAAAACTTATTCATGTGGTGTCGTTAGTATTGGTTCCGACTTGGTCAAATGGGAGAAGTGGAAGGGTTGGAATTGCCAAAAGGTTGGATAGGTTTTTAATGGTGGAAGAGTTATGTGATTCATATGGCTGATTTAGGTCGTGGCCTCATCTTAAAGGTTTGTCGGATCATAGATCTATCATTCTTCAGTTGGAATCTGATCAAGCTTATTGTCATTACCCTTTTAAATTTAATCTTATTTGGTTAAAGAGTAGGACTTCTGTGATTTTGTTCATCAAAAGTCAGAGCAGATGTCTCAGTTTGAACAGTCCCCTCTTCTCTTAAATTTCAGTAGGAAATTAGATCTTTTGAAGGGAGAAGTATGGCTCTGGGAGAAAGAAAGGAAAAACAAAATAAAAAAGAATTGTCAAGGTTAGAAGAAGAGATTGTGTTTATTTTCTGTCAGGTGGATGATGAGGATTTCTCTCTAGAAAGGAAAATGCACATAAATAATTTTGAGTCTAGATGTTTGGAACTTTTGTTGTAGCAAGAAGAGGTTGTGCGACAAAAGAGTCGAGCCATATAATTAGAAGCGGGCGACAACAATACAAAGTTCTTTCATCGTTTTGCAGACCATAGGCGTTTGACAAATTCCATTTGGGAAATCAACAAGGAACACGATGCTTTCTTTTTAGATAGTAAGTCTATTTGATTGGAGGCAACACGTCATTTTAAGTATATTTATTCACAAGGGTCTACACATAATTTGCTAAACCAGTTGGAGGTTATACAAAATTTTCCTCATTCTTTTTCTGAGGAGGGCAGGTCAATGGGAGTACCTGTTACGTTGGAGGAGATTAAAAAGACCCTTGAACGGTTTGCTAAGGACAAGAGCCCTAGTCCAGATGGATGGACGATGGAGTTTTATATTTGTTTCTTCGATCTAATGGGAATAGAATTGAATTCTGCAATTTATGAGTCTAGAAGGTCGGGGAAGATTCCAGGTAAATTTAATGAAACTTATATTG
This sequence comes from Pseudotsuga menziesii, assembly GCA_001517045.1. Lineage (NCBI taxonomy): Eukaryota > Viridiplantae > Streptophyta > Pinopsida > Pinales > Pinaceae > Pseudotsuga > Pseudotsuga menziesii. The sequence continues at coordinate 1,391,932 of LPNX010605220.1, forward strand.
CTCTTATTCCTAAAGTAGACAGACCATTAAGTTTCAATGAATATAAGCCTATCTCTTTATGCAATCTGTTATATAAGATTATTACTAAGATCATTTTAGAAAGGATCATGCCTTTTATTGAAAAGTACACTTTCGAGGAGCAGTTTGGTTTTCTTCCTGATCGACACATTCTTGACGCAGTGGGAATTGCTCAGAAGTGCCTTCACTCGATGAAGCAAAGATATTTAAATGCTTTCATTCTCAACATGGACCTTATAAATGCCTATGATAGAGTAGATTGGTTGTATTTGAGGTTCATCCTAATTTAATTTGGGATTTCGTTGGAGGTTACAGACTAGATAATGGGCCGTATAAATTCGGCATGTTTTGTTGTGTTAATAAATGGTTCTTCAACATGTTTTTTTTAAGGAAATAGAGGGTTAAGGCATGGTTTCCCTCTTTCCCCATACTTGTTTCTTCTGGTTATTGAAGATCTGATTTTGATGATTAATAAAGATAAAAAGGACAAGAAAATTAAGGGGATTCGAGTAACTAGATATGTATATATTTCTCATCTACTCTTTGTAGATGATGTTCTTGTTTTCAGTGAAGCCTATGTTTCGAAATGACAACACTTTCATTCTATCATTAATCGATTATGTGATGCATATGGTATGGTTGTAAGTGAACAAAAATCAAACTTTGTTTACTTTTGTGAGGATTTGGAGATTTTGTGAGGATTTGGAGATTTGTAGGCAAATTTCTTCTCTTTTCGCTTTTTGGTTATTAAATCTTGAAGAGGGACTCAAATACCTTGGTTTTATTCTTAAGCCAAATGTTTATAAAAAGTGTGATTGGCTTTGGTTGGTTAAGAAAGTTTAGAGGCGAATTTGTTCCTGGTCTTTTCGATGCTTGTCGACAAGAAGTTGTCTTGTTCTGATAAATTTTGTGCTCCATAGCATTCTTGTCTACTGGTTCTCCTTATTTATGATGCTTGAGTTTATATTTTCTTTTATCAGGAGGTTGGTTTCTCATTTCTTGTGGGCAGGTAATCTTAGTCTTTCAAATTTTCATTTGGTTTCTTGGAGATACCTTTGTCAACGTAAGTCCCATGGTAATTGGGGAATCAAGGACTTGGCTTGTTTCAATAAAGCTCTGTGTGCCAAGATGATGTGGATATCCCTTTTTAATCCAGGTGCATGGGGAAAAGTGATCAAATCAAAGTATCTGAAAGGTCGACCTATTGAGTTATGGTTTAGATATCCTAGCAAATTAAAGAAAGGTGCTTCTTTTATCTGGAATAGTTTTATAAAGGCCTTCCCTCTGATTAATAAACCCATCGGTTGGTTGGTGGGCAGAGGGATTCAAATTTTTGTGGGGTTAGACCCAATTATTGGTCTTGGTAAGCATTTTTCCTTATCCCCTAGGCTTCTTTTGACTCTTCATGAGAAGAATATATTTGTTTTAAAACATATTCTTGGAGGTCTCTCTTTGAATGGCATGTCCCAATTAAAATCCTCTTAACTTTAGTTGTCAGGATCTTATGTCGATGAATGGGATTCCTATGTGCGTTATTTATACAATTCTGGGATTACCTTATTTGAATCTCCCAACCATTTAGTATGGGGTTTTAACAATTGTGATGGAAGTGTTAACGCAAAACAGGCTTATCTTTTGTTAACCGAAGAATTGATGTCAAATGATCATGGATGGTGGAATTGTCTTAGATTGTTATATTCATGGGATTGTTTTAGATTTGGATAGTAACTAAAATATAAATTGTATGCTTGGGACTAGGGATAGCCATGAATAATGAGGTAGAAGCACTAATAATATGTTAACGACTAACACTAATCAAGAGTAAATCATGCTATAGTAATAAGAGGGTCTTCCTTTATCATTTGACATTCTCACTTCCATTCATCATTGCAAAATGCACATTTGAAGAGAATTGTTTATATAGTTCAACCCTTGGTTGAGGAATTTGAGGCAATCAAATTATTCCACATGTTCTTTAGGAACAACTCACTTGTTGATGCTAAATAAAATGAGGGAGTAGCTCAAGGGGAAGGAAATTGTAGTATAAATTGGGGGGTCGGTGTTGTGATTCCAATTCCCACCTCATGATATCTAGACAATTAGAATTTAACTTATGGAGGTGGTTGTTCCTTTCAACAATGCAAGAGCAGTGTTGGTGTTAAAATCTCAATGTTTATTGATACTCCATTCATTATTAGTTGCCATAGAAAAATTAAAATCTCGTGGGATAAGACGAGATTTCATGTGGTTTATACCATAATTTTGTGAGGCATAGCACAATATCATAGAGTTTTCTATGCTATTGAGACTTGTAGAATTGATCAATAATATTTATTGTGTATTGTTTAAAGACCATAGCTTATGATCGAGTAAGTTGAGAGATGTAAAGTCTATAGAAATTTTGTCCCTAGGGCCTAGAAGAGAAACAAGAATGGATGGTTGTCAATGACATCTTGGACGTGTCTTGGACACTATGTTTGTATGGCCTAGTCGAGGCAACGAGAGAGACTAAAAGTTGTGTATGTCAGTTGACAGAAGCATAGGTTTAGTATCAGCCTTAGAAAACAAATGGTCAAATTGATAAGAGGAATGAGAGAATACAACATCTAATAACAAATTTCTTTCAACTCATATACATATAAATAGTTTATGGTATATATAATAAATCAAATTTTAAGTAGTATTTTGAAATTTTGAACATTTTGAATTACATGTTATGACCTTTCAATTTTCCATATAATTTCCAACTTAACAAAAAATATCCATTTATATTAAAAAGATAAAATGCACAAAGAACGTACTTGTCAATAATGTACTTTTTTCATATTGCCATAAGTTGAATTTTATTATCTCTAAAAAAAAATATACAATATAATAAAGTATCTTACCAAAGACCCAACTTGGTGGTAAGTTTTTGCATGGTTTAATTTTGAAAATGAGAGTTGTTGTCAGTAACAATCTCTTTAGGAACGCTAAATCAGGCTATCTAATGATTGAAGATAAATGATTATGTGGTAGTATTGTTACTATTGGAATTTGCATCACTTGCGCCCACTTAATAAAGTAATCAACAACCACAATGATAAAGTGGTGGTCGCTAGCTGAAGAAGGATTACACATCATAAAATCAACATCCAATGTTGTGAATAAACCATAAGTAACCATAGGGTGTAGTGGAGGAGGATGAGCATGCATTTTTTTGGTAAATACTTGACAAGGATGATGTTTTTTTATCACATAGATACAATTTTTAAAACGAGTAGTCCATAAGATCTTGCGCACAAAATTTTCTCAGTTGTAGCTAACCCAAAAATATGATCATCGCATGCTTTGGTGTGACAGTCATTCAACATCTGCTCGAATTCCTCAAGAACTAAACATCCTCGGAAGATTAAGCCAATTCCTTAATCATATAGAGTATCCCCAATGATAACATAATTCTAGGCTTGATGTCAAATGCAAATTCGCTTGTCATGAGAGACGTAAGAGGTAAATCACTTAGTATAGAGATAAACCAAAAGGTCTCCATACTAGGCATTAGAGGAAGTAATTAAGAAAAAGTTTTTGTCTAGAAAGGATTCAAAATATATGGTTCCATGAATGTTTCAAGGGCGTCCTGACATGAGTTCGATGAAAACCAAAGACTTCTTGGATATGGACTTGGCAAATTTAAGATTAAATTCTTGCAAGATGGCTATCCACTTTGAATACTTGCCCTCGATTATGCATTATTCAAACTAAGTAATACTCTTGAAAGAATTAGATTGTGAATAGATTATGCTTTTTAAACAATACACAATAAATATTATTAATGAATTCTACGAGTCTCAATAGCGTAGAAACCTCATGTTAATGTGCTTCGTTTCACAAAATTATGATATAAACTACATGAAGTCTCTTGTCTTATCCCACGCAGTTTTATTTTTTCTATGGTAGCTAATAATGAATGGAGTATCGATAAACATTGAGATTTTAACACCAACACTACTCTTGCATTGTTGAAAGCAACAACCACCTCCATAAGTTAAATTCTAATTGTCTAGATATCATGGGGTGGGAATTGGAATCACAACACCAACCCCTCAATTTATACTACAATTTCCTTCCCCTAGAGCTACTCCCTCACTTTCTTTAGCATCAGTAATTGAGTTGTTTCTTAAGAACATGTGGAATAATTTGATTGCCTCAAATTCCTCAACCAAGGCTTGGACTCTATTAACAATTCTCTCCAAATGTGCATTTTGCAAACGAAATTGAAAATGTCAAATGATAAAGAAAGAGCCTCTTATTCCTATGACATGATTTACTTACTATAGCATGATTTACTCTTGATCAGTAATAGTCATTAAAATATTGTTAGTGCTTCTACCTCATTATTCATGGCTATCCCTAGTCCCAAGCATACAATTTATATTTTACGTATTTCCAAATCTAAGACAATCCCATGATTATGACCCCTATATTCTTTGCTTATTTTTAATAAATATATTATATTTTTCCAACAAATCTAGTTTTTTTCCATTGTAGGACTACTGTCAGAATTCTAAAGCCTTCATGGAAACATGAATTCCATAAACAAGCTAAGAATCTAAGCACACAATTAATCTCACTGGGAATTGCAGAGAATTAGCATAAGGATAGAAGAAGAAGAATTAATGAACACACATTAATGAATGATCAATAAATGATGATTGATATTACTACAATGGAAATACATCCTTATAAAGGAGATTTGAGTTTATGGAAGATAACTCATTGCTAGCTCATAAATCAGACTTACCAAATATGATAAACCCCCATAGGTGGCTAAAGCACTTCCCAAATCAGTCAAGGACCTCACGAATTAGAAAAATAATGAGTGATTTGTCAAGAGTGATGGAAAAACATGCTAATCCTGGAAAGTGGAGAGAAAACCATGGAGGATGGGTTGGCAACAAAAGATACCAGTTTCCTAGTTAACTAGCTTTACCTTATCCACAAAAAGCTGGATAAAAGCATAATAAGGCAGAATCTGTAGGAAAGCGTAGTTACTAATTCTAGGAGTCAATGAAGTGGTCAAGATCAACCCAGAATCATAAATAAAGCAATCCTGGGGTATAGATGGCATGTGTTGACTTTAAGGTGCAAGTGGATGCCAACTAATTAGCTAGTGGGTAGGAATTTGATCAAATTATTATTAAATATTTTATCCTAAGTTATGAGTGGGTTTAATAATATCCCAACACCTATGACTTTATGATGGTATGTCAAAAAGATAGGTGTATATAGGGCCCAACAACAAGACTATGGTCACCCTTTAACAATTATTATGTCCAAAAGAAACTGAGGAAAGAAGAAAAACCACATCGGGAAAATCCTCCTTCAAGAAAGGACGTAGGAGGAAAACCAAAAAATGATGTTGATGCTGCTCCAAACTAAATGTTGATGTTTGGAGGAATCTTCTTCTTGGGAAGAAGAGAAATCTGCTCACCTGGATCAAGGACAACTGCAGGATGAAAACTAGGACCATGTAGAACAAATGAGATCCAATGATGTGAAAGCTCTTGAGAGTTGTAATCATCTCAAAGATGATGTAATGACGTGAACTTAGAACCAATAGAGATTCATCATCAGTATCTTCAAGAGACATAGAAAAAGATTGATCTTCAATATTTGCTTCTTCATTGAAGGAGGAAGCATTTGAATCAAAGAGGGTAGCAACAACATGAACTGTATGAGAAATTTCTTCATCATAAATAACTTCATCAGAGAATGTAGAGGCCAAGACATCTTGAGAGAGAGCACATGAGGATATGCTAGGTTTGCTCCATGCTTCATCTTCTACTTCATGCACACCAAAAGCTTTTTCCAAAATTTTCCAAAGCTCAAATGGATATTCAGCAAAATCTATGAGATGATGTATATTTGGAGACATTTCCAAACACATGATTCCATCAGATCTATCACAATTATTCAGCCATTCAATCTTATATTCATAAGATGTAGGTTCACTCAAAGCACCAATGGAGACATCAAAGAGACATTGATTGTTCAAGTATGCGCTCATCTTTGGATTCCAATCAGCGTAGTTGAAAGGAGATAGTAGAGGAACTTCGAATCCATATTGAAGTTGTTGCACCTGCAAATAAATCTGCAAATCTGAAAGGAGAATTATTTGATGGACTCCCAAAGCTCTGATACCATGTCAGAACTTTGATATCCTATGCTCGGATAACATGTTAGAACTTTGATATCCTACGCTCTGATACCATGTCAGAGCTCGAAGCTCTTGATATCATGTAGAGCCTTGATGGATTGGGAAACCTTGCGCTCTGATACCATGTCAGAATTCTAAAGCCTTGATGGAGACATGAATTCCATAAACAAGCTAAGAATCTAAGCACAGAATTAACCTCACTGGTAATTGCAGAGAATTAGCATAATGAGAGAAGAAGAAGAATTAATGAACACACATTAATGAATGATCAATAAATGATAATTGATATTATTACAATGGTAATACATCCTTATAAAAGAGATTTGAGTTGATGGAAGACAACTCATTGCTAGCTCATAAATTAGAGTTACCAAATATGATAAACCCCCATAGGTGGCTAAAGCACTTCCCAAATCAGTCAAGGACCTCATGAAGTAGCAAAAGCATGAATGAGTTGTCAAGAGTGATGGAAAAACATGCAAATACTGGAAAATGGAGAGAAAATCATGGAGGATGGGTTACCTTATCCACATTAAAGTTGGATAAAAGCATAATAAGCCAGAATCTGCAGGAAAGCGTAGTTACTAATTATGGGAGTCAATAAAGTGGTCAAGATCAACCTAGAATCAGAAATAAAGCATTCTCGGGGTATATATGCCATGTGTTGACTTTAAGGTGCAAGTGAATGCCAACAAATTAGCTAGTGGGTAGGAATTTAATCAAATAATGATTAAATATTTTATCCTAAGTTATGAGTGGGTTTAATAATATCCCAACACCCCCCTTTAATCTTGACAATATGATGGTATGTAAAAAATATATCTGTATATAGGCCCCAACAACAAGACTATGGTCACCCTTTAACAGTTATTATGTCCAAAAAAAGCTGAGGAAAGAGGCAAAACCATATGGGGAAAATCCCCCCTCAAGAAATGACATGAGAAGAAAACCAAAAAATGATGTTGATATTGATGTTGCTCCAAACTAAATGATGATGTATGGAGGAATCTTCTTCTTGGGAAGAAGATAAATCTGCTCACCTAGATCAAGGACAGTTGCAGGATGAAAACTAGGACCATGTAGAACAACTGAGATTCAATGATGTGAAAGCTCTTGAGAGTTGTAATCAGCTCCAAGATGATGTAATGACTTGAACTTTGAACCAATAGATATCAAATCAGCTCCAGATAGGTGAAATAAGAGTCCAAGCAAATGTATGAGGTCTCCAACTTCATTTACACAGAGAGGATGTGTGCAAGTGATCATGTAGGAACATAGAAGGGATAGGATCAAAGAGTGTGAATGCATGTGCTCCATGGGTTGATATAGCTTCCAAAGAATCCAAAACAACACATATACTAGCATATCAATAGACTCATGGGAATACATTGATAATGAATCCTCTGTAGTAGAAGAATGAAAGGAGGAAGGAAGGAGATGTTCAAAATCTTCAAAGAGGCTCTGAGGATTGATGCCAAGAACAAAGGAGGAGATGCAAAAGAACATCAGATCAAGTATGGTAAGTGGAAAGACACTAATAGGACTTGATTTGGCTAAGCAAATATCCTGATAGACACTAGGTTGCACACCATCAATGAGAGAGTTATGCATAGAGTGTGAAGGATCTGGCACATAGATCTCATAATCTAAGATAGAAGACATAGAGAACAATGAATGTGTGAGTGAAGCATCATCAATAACAATAGTAGCTCCATCTGTCACTTCTTTTTCATCATCAGTATCTTCAAGAGACACAGAAAAATATTTCTATTCAATATTTGCTTCTTCATTGAAGGAGGAAGCATTCGAATCAAACCGGTAGCAACAACATGAACTTTATGAGAAAATTATTCATTAGAGAATGTAGATGGCAAGGCATCTTGAGAGAGAGCACATAAGGAGATGCTAGGTTCGCTCCATGCTTCATCTTCTACTTCCTGCACACCAAAATCGTTTTCCAAATTTTTCCAAAGCTCAAATGGATATTCAGCAGAATCTATGACATGATGTATATTTAGAGACATTGCCAAGCACATGATTCTATAAGTTCTATCACAATTATTCAGCCATTCAATCTTCTCTTCATAAGACTCAGGTTCGCTCAAAGCACCAATGGAGACATCAAAGATACATTGCCTCTTCAAGTATGCGCTCATCTTTAGATTCCAATCAGCTTAGTTGAAAGGAGATGGTAGAGGAACTTTCAAATCCATATTGAACTTGTTGCGCCTGCAAATAAACCTATAAATATGAAAGGAGAATTAATTAATGAGCTCCCAGAGCTCTGATACCATGTCAGAACTTTGATATCCTGGGATTTGATACCATGTCAGAGCTTGAAGCTCTTGATGTCATGTAGAGCCTTGATGTATTGGGAAGCCTTGTGCTCTGATACCATGTCATAATTCTAAAGCCTTGATGGCAACATGAATTCCATAAACAAGCTAAGAATCTAAGCACACAATTAACCTCACTGGGAATTGCAGAGAATTAGCATAAGGAGAGAAGAAGAAGAATTAATGAACACACATTAATGAATGATCAATAAATGATAATTGATATTATTATAATGGTAATGCATCCTTATAAATGATATTTGAATGGAAGACACCTCATTGCTAGCTCATAAATCAGACTTACCAAATATGATAAACCCCCATACGTGGCTAAAGCATTTCTCAAATCTGTCAAGGACCTCACGAATTAGCAAAAGAATGAGTTAGTTGTTAAGAGCGATGGAAAAACATTCTAATCTTGGAAAAGTGAGAGAAAATCATGGAGGATGGGTTGGCAACAAAAGATATCAGTTTCCTAGTTAACTAGTTTTACCTTATCCACAAAAAATTTGGATAAATGCAGAATAAGGCATAATCTGTTGGAAAGCGCAATTACTAATTTTAGGAGTCAATAAAGTGGTCAAGATCAACCCAAAATCAGAAATAATGCATTCATGGGGTATAGATGGCACGTGTTGACTTTAAGGTGCAAGTGGATGCCAACTAAATAGCTAGTGGGTAGGAATTTAATCATTAAATGATTAAACATTTTATCCTAAGTTATGGGTGGGTTTAATAATATCCCAACACCCCCCTGTAAGCCTGACTTTATGATGGTATGTCAAAAATATAGGTGTATATATGGCCCAACAACAAGGCTATGGTCACCCTTTAACAATTATTATGTCCAAAAAAAGTTGAGGAAAGAGGAAAAACACATGGGGAAAATCCTCCCTCAATAAAGGACATGAGAGGAAAACCAAAAAATGATGTTGATGCTACTCAAAACTAAATGTTGATGTCTGGAGGAATCTTCATCTTGGGAACAAGAGAAATATGCTCACCTAGATCAAGGACAGTTGTCAGATGAAAACTAGGACCATGTAGAACAACTGAGATCCAATGATGTGAAAGCTCTTGAGAGTTGTAATCAGCTCCAAGATGATGTAATGACTTAAACTTCGAACCAATAGATATGAAATCAACTCCAGATAATAAGAGTCCAAGCGAATGTATGAGGTCTCCAACTTCATTTACACGAAGAGGATGTGTGCAAGTGATCTTGTAGGAACATAGACAAGGCATAGGATCAAAGAGTGTGAATGCATGGGCTCCATGGGTTGATATAGCTTCCAAAGAATCCAAAAGAACACATATAAGCATATCAGACTCATGGGAATACACTGATAGTGAATCCTTTGTAGTAGAAGTGTGAAAAGGAGGAAGGAAGGAGATGTTCAAAATCTTCAAACAGGCTCTGAGGATTGATGCCAAGAACAAAGGAGGAGATGCAAGACCACATGAGATAAAGTACTGTAATTGGAAAGCCACTGATAGGACTTGATATGCCTAAGAAAAAATCATGAAAGACACTAGGTTATGCACCATCAATGAGAAAGTTATACACAAAGTGTGAAGGATTTGGCACATAGATCTCAAAATCTAAGATAGAAGACATAGGGAGCAATGAATGTGTAAGTGATTCATCATCAATAACAATAGTAGCTCCATTTGTCACTTCTTTTTCATCATCAGTATCTTCAAGAGACACATAAAAATATTGCTCTTCAATATTTGCTTCTTCAATGAAGGAGGAAGGATTCGAATCAAAGAGGGTAGCAACAACATGAATTGCATGAGAAACTTCTTCATCATAAATAACTTCATCGGAGAATGTAGAGGCCAAGACATATTGAGAGAGAGAGCATGAGGAGATGTTGGGTTCGCTCCATGCTTCATCTTCTACTTCCTACACACCAAAAGGTTTTTTCAAATTTTTCCAAAGCTCAAATGGATATTCAACATAATCTATGAGATGATGTATATTTGGAGACATTGCCAAGCACATGATTCCATAAGCTCTATCACAATTATTCATCCATTCAATCTTCTCTTCATAAGACTCAGGCTCACTCAAAGCACCAATGGAGACATCAAAAAGACATTTCCTCTTCAAGTATGCGCTCATCTTTGGCTTCCAATCAACATAGTTGAAAGGAGATAGTAGAGGAACTTTCGAATCCATATTGAATTTGTTGCACCTGCAAATCTGAAAGGAGAATTAATTGATGAGCTCCCAAAGCTCTGATACCATGTCAGAACTTTGATATCCTGGGCTTTGATACCATGTTAGAGCTTGAAGCTCTTGATATCATGTAGAGCCTTGATGGATTTGGAAACCTTGCGCTCTGATACTATGTCAGAATTCTAAAGCCTTGATGGCAACATGAATTCCATAAACAAGCTATGAATCTAAGCACACAATTAACCTCACTGGGAATTGTGGAGAACTGGCATAAGGAGAGAAGAAGAAGAACTAATGAACACACATTAATGAATGATCAATAAATGATAATTGATATTATTACAATGGTAATACATCCTTATAAAGGATATTTGAGTTGATGGAAGACACCTCATTGCTAGCTCATAAATCAGACTTACCAAATATGATAAACCCCCATAGGTGGCTAAAGCACTTCCCGAATCAAACAAGGACCTCATGAATTAGCAAAAGCATGAGTGAGTTGTCAAGAGTGATGGAAAAACATGCTAATCCTGGAAAATGGAGAGAAAATCATGGAGGATGGGTTGGCAACAAAAGATACAAGTTTCTTAGTTAAGTAGCTTTACTTTATCCACAAAAAAGCTGGATAAAAGCAGAATAAGGAAAAATCTGTAGGAAAGCGCAGTTACTAATTTTGGGAGTCAATAAAGTGGTCAAGATCAACCCAGAATTAGAAATAAAGCATTCATGGGGTACAGATGGCATGTGTTGACTTTAAGGTCCAAGTGGATGCCAACTAATTAGCTAGTGGGTAGGAATTTAATCAAATAATGATTAAATGTTTTATTCTAAGTTATGAGTGGGTTTAATAATATCCCAACAACTATGGATTTGAGAGTTCTTGAATTAAAGGATATCATGCCATACAATTTTTATCATATGGAGGACAGTTTCAACTACTTAGGTTTTATCCCAAGGCCTAATTGCTACAAGAGAAAAGATTGAGAGCAGCTTTTGTCAAAGGTGGAGTGTAAAATCAATCAGTGGACTTATAGACTTGTCGGTGGCTGGAAGACTCACATTAATAAAATATGTTCTTACTAGAATCACGGTCTATTGGTTATCACTCATTAGAGTTCCACGGACAATTATCAACTCTCTTAGGAAACTCTTCTTTAATTTCCTTTAGACTGGAAGTAAAGATCAAAGCAATTTGATCATGGCTGGATGGGAAAGAATTGCATTACCGAAAAACTGCAGGGATGGAGCATAAAAAATTTGCATGCTTTTAGTAGCGCACTCAGACTCAAGAGCCTATGGAGAGTATTATTCACATCTACGCTATGGCATAACGTCCCGTTGATTAAATGCATAAAAGGGGATATCTCTGAATGGATAAGAAATCCCCAAAAAAAGATACAGGGGAACCTCTTATGTTTGGATGGGCTTTATCAAGGTTTATAACTGGTTGGCAAGGGATCTTATTGGGCAGGTTGGGAACGGAGAAAATATTTCAATTGGCATTGACCCAATTTTGGGGTTGGATGAAAACTGCAAACTATCTGCGAACATCCTTATTCACCTGAAGGAATATGGCATGTATACACTCAACAAATTAAAGAAGACTAGGATAAAGAATGAGCCAAGTGACTATTTATTTTCTACGAAAGATATGGGTTTTGAAGGGCAAGAAGCTTATGAATGGAATCGCTATATTTTCAATTTGAATGTTGTCGGATGTAGGCTCACAAATAATAAAGAAGGATCGAGCCTACATCCAACAACATTCAAATCCTTTTGTTGGAGTGATTACTGCAAAATACACTTACAAATTCATAATCCATAGTAAGTGTATTTTTCCTCACAACTGGTGGTACAAAAAGCTATGGAGCTGGAAAATTCTGTTAAAGATTAAGTGCTTCATGTGGCACGCATTATTGGACATCTTAAAAACTTGGGATAATTTTCTCAAATGGGGATGGTGTGGGTCAAGCATATGTTTATTGTGTAGATTTAACTATGAATCTACTAAACATTTAATGGTTGATTGTGTATTCACTAGAATGGTTTGGAGCGAAATTCTAATCAATCTAAAGATCGAACTTCAGTGGGGAAATGAAAATTTTGATAAATGTTGTCTTGATTGGTACAGGAAATGTAAATCTCATTCTTATCTTCCTATGATGATTGCTTGGGTCATATGGCACTTTCGAAACATAGCTATTTTTTAAAATATTTCTCCAAACTAGCAACATACAGGCATTCATATTTTAAAATTGTTAAAGGATTACAACAAGGTGGACAATATTCAAAAGAATAAAAAATTAAGCTCCTTCAGTTTTCAGATAAATAAGGCGATTGCTTTCTTTGATGGGGCAGCGAAAGATGGTGTGTGTGCTACTAGAGGTGTTATTATACTTAATGATGAGCATTATTTTACATTGAAGCTAAATTGTTGAAGGGGCTCAAACATGAAAGTTGAACTTGTGGCTCTTTGGTGTATTTTGAAAGTGACTAATTATTTTGGTGTTGGCGTACTCAAAGTTTTTGGAGATTCACGAGTTACTATCAAATGGGCGAAGGGTGATTACAAGCAAAAGGTTATTTCTCTACTCCACTGGTGCAGTAGGAGCAAGACGGAAATAATCTTGTTAAAACCCTAATTTTGAACATATTTATAGACAATATAATAAGGCAAACAATTTATCTAGAGAAGCTATGGAAGGAGAGGAAGGTATAATTTTCTGGGAAGAATTCCAGGAAAATCACAGAATAGATGAAGGATCTGTGAACATATATGATTTCTGAGATGTTTTGTTTTATTGATTGTTTGTTCATGATACACTTTCTATGGGTGTTAAGATATTTTGAAAAATACTATATATTCAAGATAAACACTTTTATTTTGATGACAAGTCTTTTAAGACTTGAATAGTCATGTACAATTTGATTCGATTCCAAATATTTTTTCTGCTAAAAAAAACTTTCTATATAATGTGTGCTTTATGCCATCTTCTTTTCTAAATGTGCAATTTGTCTCACTCCTCTTACTACCATGAACTAATTCAATGAACAAAGAAAACTTCATACCAAAACAATATACTTTATCAAATTGTTCTCAAACTTAACAACTACAAATTCATATTACACGATATATCATCGTATAATATATATATATATATATATATATTTAACTCAAACGGGTAATTTTTATTTTTATGAAAGGTCTCGGGTCTTTTTTGGCAAATACCAATCAACCTATTTACAAATCAAGAAAAAATACTTCGAGAGGATCAGAGACTAAACAAAGCCTTATAGAGGGGGGGATCTCTCATTAAAACAAATTGCAACTGCATGAATCACTTTTAAAAAATTGGATGGAAGTAGTTGGATTCTCCATTGACGCTAAGAAATCCTTGAGGCAGAAGACATGCTTTATTAGCCAAGGCATCAGCAAGATTATTTAGGTCTCGAAGGATGTGAAAAGAATTGGCCTTGTCAAATGCTTTCAAAATATTTTGAATTCTCTGCAGAGACTTATTCAAGGTAGAATTATTGAAGCTTTTAGTTGATTTTAATGCTTTTATCAACAACTCAGAATCACCAAAAAATTGGATGGACTTGTATCCTTTCTCTTGCGCAAACTGACTCGCTAAGAGGAGACCGTAGCTTTCACCCTGATTCTTTGACATGGTTCCAATTCTCCAACAAAAACTAAATTTGATCGATATGTCAAGCTAAAAAACCAACCCCCCAACACCTGAGATCCTAGGATTCCCCTTGGATGCACCGTCAAAGAAAATTGTCGTTGAAGAGGAGCTCATCCAAAATGATTTGAATGCATCCTTATTTCCACGAAACCTCCAGGGAGGAGGACTGACGGGTTTATCACAAATTGATTTTTTCAGCACTTGAGGCCAAGAGCCCACCCATAGAGAAAGCACAGCTGGCAAGGAGGAAAGAGACAACGTGTGACCAACCGATTCAGCAATAAATGATTTGGCTTTGAAAGCCACAATCTGGAAGATCGAGATTTGATCATTGAAAATACAATTGTTTCTTGCAATCCACAGATACCACCACGTAAACTTCAAGATCGATTGCCAGTTTTTATGCCAGATCGTTGAGTCTGATTTTTTAGGACGTCGATCATGCCAGGAAAGATAAAAATAAATTACAGACTATTGAGTAGGAATAGAGCAATTAGAGCCAAGGAGAACCTATTCCCATACCTTTTTTGAAAAAACACAGTCAATGAGTGTTGATTTTTCTGAGTAGCATTGAGAGCCCTTCTCTTAGGAGAATGGGACCACCTGGTCCGGGACCACGATGAAGACTCAACCCAATGTCGAGTGACCATTTTGTTGAATGGTAGATATCTTGTCCGAGACTATGATATAGACCCAGTTCTGCCTTGGGTAGACTCAACCCAGTGTTGAGTGACCATTCTGTTGAGTGATTATTCTGTTGAATGGTAGACATTTGGTCCGGAACCATGATGTGGACCGGTCTAGCACTGGTAGACTCAGCGACCAGTCTAGCACTGGTAGACTCAGCCTAGTTCTGAGTAGCCATTCTCTTGGAGAATGGAGGCACCCGATCTGTTACCAGGAAGGCACTATAAGACCTAGACTAGGTCTAGGCATGTGTGGCACTCTGACCCTTTACCTATGGGCTTTGTGTACTTCTCCAAGGATTAGCTACCCTTGGTTAAGTTACCCTAGTACTGGATCTAGGTGTCACACAGAGTGTGAGATAAAATCATTAGTAACTCTTTTGGTTTATGATGATGTACTTTTGGAATAAAAAATACCACAGGGGCACTTGGAAAAAGGCTAAAGTCAAAAGTCAAAATAAATAAGGACTTTTGTACTACAGGAAAAGGACCACAGGTGACAGTCAAAATTAAATAAGGACTTTTGGTAGAAGTCAAAGATAAATAAAAAGACCTTTTTGGTAAGAAGATAAAAGTGAAATTAGGAAAAGATTAAAATATTATCATTTTATCTTTTCTAATTTTGGCCCACTTAACATGTGAATGAAGACTATAAAAGAAGATCAAGTCTTCTTATTATTACACAAGCTTGCTCTGACAGGTGAAGTTGTTATTTTACTGAAGTTTCCACAAGCTAGGGCATCCATCTTTTCTCGGCTAACCCTTAGCTAGGGTTTCATCACTTGAGCAATTTCAAGGCAGCCATATTCAGATCCATACACTCATCTTTCAGATCCGGGCAGCCTCACTCAGATCCGGGCAAGTTCTTCTAGATCCAGGCAGTTTTGGTTTTTATTTTTGCAGCTGAGTTTTGGGTAGCCCTTTCTCTTCTCTCGGGCTACCTCTATTTCTTTATTTGGGCAGCCCATCTTAGGCTTGACCCTCTTCTCTCAGCCCATGGGTAGCATACCCGTGAGGGTTTGGTAGTCTTCCAACCCTTGGACAGCCTTTGGGGCAACCCGTGAAAGCTACGGGCTGCCAACAGTCTGCTGGGAAGACCCTAGGGTCATGGGCTGTCAATTGACAAACCCAACAGACCACGGGTAGCTTGAGATCTACCCAAACGGATTTCGGGCATAGAAAGAAAATCGGGCAGCGGGCAGGACAGAGAAAGATACGGGAAGGACAGAAGTATAGTCCGGGCAACAGACAGTATTTCGGGCAGTCTGACATTTTTAGGTAGGAGAGAGAAAATCTAGTTTTTGGGTAATTTTAGTAATTTGTGGATCCATGGTTTGAAACCCTCAGTCTGAATTTTTGCTGAGAAATTTTTGTAACTGTGGTAAAACCCAAATTTGGGTTTGAGGAACTTTTTGAAGAATTTCCTAAGTCGTCTCATTTACGAGATTAGCTACTAATGCTTTTTGGGGTGTTTGTCCTTTGGAGGTTTCCCCAGTGAAAAATCTTGTGTCCATTGTGTTGAAGTGATGAATGTGTTTTTACTGCACTTATTACTTATTTAAATTTATTTGCAAAATTTTTAAGTTATATGCTAACACTAAAATTCAACAATGAGAAGATGGACCGTCGATTCCAAGGCATAATTGCACAAGCAGCAACGGAAGGGGTTGTTGAAGCCACGTTTTAGGAGATTGTCCCATATCAACACTTTATCATGCAATAACAACCAAGAAAAAAAATTCACCTTCGGGAGGCATTGAGAATTCCAAACAGTTTTCCAAATTGTCGATGAGATGCATGAAGAGTGGGGAGCTAGTAATGCATTGAATCCTTTGGCAGCTAAGTAAGTATTATCAATTCCCTAGAGCCAATGATCTTTATGTGGACAGGGGCGAGACCAGAAAGAAGGAAAGCAATATCATTTTTTGGAAGCTGAGACAAGCACGAAGCTCAGGAAGAGACCATCCAGCCCAGTTGCCAACGTTGTCCTAAGAGTAGATGTCATCCAAGCAGAGCAGACCTTTATTAATTTCCCAGTTCATAATCTTTGATAACAAGATGGCGGAGGAAAGAGGAGGTTTTTCGGATATTTTATCCTCCCAGAGTTGTGCCTATTGGTGTATTAGAAGAATTCCAGCTAGTTGTGCCTATTGGTGTATTAGAAGAAGTAATATATCTCAAGGAGCCGCCCTTGAGATATTTCATCCGAAAAATCCTGCTGACGGGGTGGTTTTTGTCCACAAATATATGCCAAATAGTCGAAACCTCTTCTGTAAGAATTCCAGCTAGTTGTGCCTATTGGTGTATTAGAAGAAGTAATATATCTCAAGGAGCCACCCTTGAGATATTTCATCCAAAAAATCCTGCTGACGAGGTGGTTTTTGTCCACAAATAGATGCCAAATCAGTTTGCCACACAACGCTAGATTAGCTAGACCAGGGTCTCGTATTTGAAGTCCACCTTATGAAGTAAGTCTTTTAAGAATTTTCCAGTTTACCAAATGAATCTTATTCTGACTTCCTCTACCGCCATTCCAGATAAAATCTCTCAAAATTTTGGAAATTTGAGCTGAGATAGACTTAGGGGCAAGCAACAAGGAGGATTGGAAAATAGGAAGTGCTGAGAGAACTGCCTTAATCAAGATCAATTTTCCAGCCTTGGTTAACCACTGGCCACCCCAAGATGCATTTTTTCTCTTTAACTTAGCAATCACTTCAATCCAAAGAGAAGGAGGAGACAGTCAAAGAGAAGGAAGCCCCAAGTACTTTATCTTCTCCCACTTGTCAAATCCAGGGAATCCCAAGAAGTTAGCTATTCGAAGAATTGTCGAATAATCTACATTCCATCCATAAACGACGCTTTTATTATTGTTGATCAAGGCTCCTGTAATTAGGTAGAACTTTTGAAGGATTACATTAAAGGCCTGAGCTATCTTCAACGAGGCCCCTCCTAGAAGGAGAGAGTCATCAGCGAAGAGGGCATGGTTTATTGGGTCCACACCCCTAGCAATCTTAATGCCCAGAATGTAACCAGCTTCCTTTTCAGCTGAAAGTTTTCTGCTAAGAGTTTCAACCATCAAGATGTATAGAAAGGGTGACATCAGACAACCTTGGTGGAGACCTCTTGTAGCTTTGAAAAATTCAGCAGGTCTTCCATTGACTAGTGGCACAATCCAAGGCCTATATGTGCATGCTTTGATCAAGTTCACAAACTTAGGACTAAAACCAAAAGAGAGGAGGACATCATAGAGAAAAGGGAGCTTTACTCGATCAAAGGCATTTTTCATATTCAACTTAACATTCCTTTCTCTTTCCTATGGAAACTTGAATGGAGAGCTTCTTGAACTTGGATTACTTTATCAACTAGATGCCTGACTTTTACAAATCCCCCCTGGAGAGGAGAGATCAACTTACCTAGCAAGAGCTTGAATCTATTGGCAAGAAGTTTGGCTAAAATATTATAAGAGGCATTACACAACAAAATAAGACGGAACCTGTCGAAGGAAGAAGGATTGACTTCCTTGGGGATAAGAGCGAGAAATGTAGAATTCGTACACCCTCCCACTTTTTCTTTTTTTTGGAAGGTTGCCGCCATACGGATCAAATCTGATTTGATGATGCTCCAGTAGACCCTATAAAAATGGAAAGAAAATCCATCCGGCCCAGGAGATTTATTCAGCTCCATTGCCTAGATGACATCCAGGATTTCCTTTTCAGAGAAAGGTTTCATAACTCAAAATTTTCCTCTGAGCTGACAAGAGAAGGAATATTATCCAAAAATTTTGCAGACACTTCCTCATCAGAGTGACCATCATCCTAGAACAAAATCTGAAAGTGCCTACTTGCAGCCTGTTTTAGAATATCTTGACCTTTAATGCAAACCCCTTCTCCAATGGAGATTTCTGAAATATGATTTCAAGACAGTCTAGCCCTACATTCGCGATGGAAGAAGACAGTGTTCTTATCGCCCGCTAGTAGCAAGAGACTTCGAGACTTCAGCCTAAGAAGCTCCTCTTCCTGTTGGAAAGATTGAGAATTTTTAAATTGAGCAATTTGTTCTTGTGCTAACTGAGAACTGGAAATTTCACATTCTTCCATTCCTAATTGAATTGCAGTTAACTCAGCCACTCTCGCTTGCCTGCTGGTCGTAGGAGTAGTAAGGGGAGTTTTGACCCAATTCTACAGCGCATATTTGGTGTTTTTCAATTTCTATTCCCAAACAAAACTAGGGGATCCGTCTACATACAGTGACCAAGCTTGA
This sequence comes from Pseudotsuga menziesii, assembly GCA_001517045.1. Lineage (NCBI taxonomy): Eukaryota > Viridiplantae > Streptophyta > Pinopsida > Pinales > Pinaceae > Pseudotsuga > Pseudotsuga menziesii. The sequence goes on from LPNX010605220.1 coordinate 1,411,305, forward strand.
GACACAGTATCCAAAAACCCATCTCTCTCAATACATGACTCCCTTTAGGTCAGGTGTTATTTCAGGTGGCTTCAACCTTTACAATGGCAGTCTCGTTGGATATGGCGTCTGGTCATGTATCGGTATTGGTAAACAAATTGTCAACGGATCCAACGGGTGGTTCTGGCATGGAAGTTATAATGCTCATAGGAAGGCTTAGGCTTATAAATCCCTTGAACAAAAAAGACGCTGTGTGCTGGGACGGGATGTTTTCATGGATAAGGTGGAACTCTTTGTGTTAGGGCATTGGTTGGCAGATTGGAGTATTGTAGGATGGATAAGGATGGATTGGTGGGGTGGGTTACTCAACACTGGAAACTGCTTCTTAGCTATGTTCTGACAGTGAGTCGCCTGTCAAATGGGTGGTTGGTTTTCCTCTTCTTGGACACTATGATGCTTCACGAATTTTGGATGCTCTATGGACTATTGGTAATGGTTCACTAGTTCTTAGTAGGTGGCATGTGGACTTTGATCTGGTCAAGGAAAGGGTTACTAGATGCCATTTATGTGTTCTCTTGTCGACTTTCCCATTACCGGTTTTGACTCGTGAAGCTATGGTGGGTCTTGCTAATACATTGGGCATATTTGTGGTTGTTGACGAGAAATTATTTCATGCCTTCAACAAGTGTATTGCACGTGTTCTGGTGGAATTAGATGTCTCACAAGGTTTATTGGCGGAATTGGATGTTCAATGGGGTGAGAGGATTTTTGTACAACACCTGGATTATCTAAATATCCCCTTTTGATGCCATTACTGTCACAATACAAGACATCTAAAGAACCACTGCCCTTATCTTCTACAAGGCAAGTCGTTTCTTTCATCTGACTCAGAGATGGAGGATATTAGATCGGGTCTGTTGACAAATACATGGGAAGTCCCATCTTCATCACTAAGGTCTACACTTGATACGGGTATTTACTCTTCGGTTTCACCTATTGATTATGAGGATTTAACTAAGGGAGAGTTAAATTTCATTGATGGTGTGGAGAAGAAGGCAAATCTTCGATGATTGTCAACCTTTGATGGTCTGTTAGAGGGGAATTTGAAGGTTCTGTACCTATCTATGGTAAGTGGGTCGGTTTCACCTATAGGGGAGGGTTTTAAACACCTTTGTTTGAGTCCTAAGAATAGTTCTAACTCTATCCCTGGTGGGATGGACTCGAGGGAGGGTTTATTAAAATCGTTTGTTACCTACCTTGGGGGTTCGATGAAGTGCCGGTGGTAGTGAGTCTCTGGGTGCCCCTCTTCTCACACATGAGGAGTTTTTCTCTTTATCCCATGTTGTTGTTGTTAATTTGGCACAACCTGTGTTTCGGGCACCCTCATCCACTAGCCCGACATAGACAACATCCTTCAAAGACCCTGCTCTCTTGGAAGCTCTTCCCATTTTTACAGATAGGACTCCACTGACCCCCTTAGTACTATCACTAGTATCCATTCGCCATCAAAATGTCACCATTAGGAAGGCTAGAAAGGTTAAGATTGGCTATAACTCTCGAGGTGATGGGGCATTTGTTGATGATGGTAAGTATATTCCTCTCTCCACCAGAATGAAGGAGGCTGCTAGAGCAAGCCTCTCTCTTGGTTCACCTCTACCTGCTAGGGCGCTTAGAGAAGCGTTTCCCTCGGAGTCGGCCATCTGATGCATATCCTCCCCTTTAACATTCGAGGGTTTGGAGGGCCTACCAAACAAAGGGCCCTCAAATTGTTGGTAGATGATATCTGTCCCAATTTGATTTTTCTTCAAGAAACTATGTGTTCTCATGACCATACATTATTTTATTTTTCAATGGTCAGATTGTGTTGGGAATATTGTGCAACTGATGCAGTTGGACTTTTGGGGGGCTTATTGACGAGTTGGAACCCGAATGTTTCCCACTATAAGGCATTTCTCACTATGGCTGGTATTTTGGTGAAGGCAAGGTTCAAGGGGTCTGACATTCCACTATCTTGTTTGAATTGATATGGACCATATCTTAATAAAGAATTATTCTGGAATGCAGTTGTGGATGGGAGTATATTTAACAATCCAAACCTTATCATTGCAGGTGATCTTAACTTCACCTTATCGAATGCGAAGATATGGGGGTCTAAAGCTTGTATTGATCCGTCTGTATACTTTTCCTCAATTACTTGTTCGTATATAGATGGTGGACATTGTGTCGTCAAAGTTGGGGCCGACCTGGAGGAACAAACGGGCAGGGGAAGAGGGGATCAGTAAACAGTGTTGATTGCATGGGCAGACCCGGGTTTACTATAATCAACCAACAACACCCCTAGCTCACTGGCCCTTTCGGCGACAGACCGCACAACGGCCTGAAGTCTCACCCGAAGTGATTCTAATGGGTTGGCCAAGGACTCAAGCGTCTTGGACCAGGTTCTGTGGCAATCCTACTGGTGGCTCGCAGCTCTCCTAGCTGCGAGATCTCTTTCCTGCGCACCGCGCGATCCTCCGCTTGCGATGCGCGATCTATTCCCCACTCGTGGCCCTTCTAGCCACGGCGTCTCGACCTTTGCGCACGTCGTGCGGATTCTTCTCCCGTCGCACAACTTCCTCCTTTCCACAATATTCCCAATCTTACCGCATCGTCACGCCCTGTGCGACACACAACTCCTACTCAACGCCAAGTCCTCAACCTACGGTATCGCGCACCGCAGCCCCTCTGCCGGTGCGGTATCGCCTTCTTGCGATACCCTCCTCCCGCGGCTTAGCACACTTAGCGTTGTTCGTGTCGACGTGCAAGACCTGATACCCAGACTGTCTTACTGTGGTTAATTAACTATCTAGGGCAAGTATAAATAAGTCCTTATACGACGTGCCAAGGATTTCAACTTATATTTATCTCCTGTAGTGCTGTAACTAAATAACTCATTCATACATTAACTGTAAACCAATTGCATAACATAACAGATGGATGCAGCAAATAAACACAATACGCAAATCAATCACAGAACACGGGATTTTAACGTGGTTCGCCCCCAGGATGGGAGTTACGTCCACAGAACTGTGCTTCTCTATTATAGCTTAAGGGAAGGCAAACACAGTTCTGCTGCACCTCACATGCAGCTCAGGATCTTCTCTCTTAGATCTTTCTTCACTACCTTTATGTTGTCGCTCTTACAACATACTCTTCCCTCTCAGTCGATCCTTGTGGATCGTTACATGCATGCTCTATAAGCCAGCTACTGGTTTCAGTAAGATTGCTACAGCTAAGACCAGAACCAGAGCTCGGCTTTTACAACAGTCTACTTATCCTTATTGCCTATTTCAATCACGACTGTCTAACTATCTAACCAACCCTTTACAATGCAAAATTACATCCTTTTATAAGCAGCCCGAAGGTCTTGCTTTTACAACACTGTGGGCCTGTCCCAACAGTAACCCAAACCCTAATTAGTGACAGTCGGTCCTCTCTGTCCTTAAGGTAGCCGCTTCCCGTCACACCACAGCTCTCTGCAGTCTTCCATGCTTCCCGGCACTGACCATGGGTACTATGCGCCGCTTCTCTTTTGTGTCCTTCGCCTTCAATGCTTGAGCCTCGTTGCTCCTTCTTATTTATGAGGGTCGCTGAGCCCTCCTGTCTTCTGTCGTTGCCTTCAATGCAGTGGGTGAACTCTCCCTTCTCGGCTGCTCAGGTACCGTTGCCTTTCTTTGACTTTCCTATCTCAAAAAGTCATGGTTTCCGGCTCTGCTCTGCAGCTGGAACCGTGCTACGGCGTCGTAGCTCCGTCTTATCTTCTTTCCACCAAAACTTGTCTCTCCGCTAAACTTAGCAGCTTCTTCTGTAGCTACGGGACCCTACTCCAACAAACAGTTGGATAGATTCATTGTTGTTGAGTCGGTGGTATCTTATATAGATTGACACAGATCTTGGTCGGTGCTATCGGTGATCTCTGACCATTTTTCTATTTGTTTCGAATGGGAAGATAAGGTAATTAGACCCATGTACCCATACAATTTCAATCACTCGCGGCTGCGAGAGGAGGAGTTTACTCTTGGACTAGTATTATGACTCTGATGGATTTTGATGCGATGAAAATCCTGATATTTAAATTGAATAGGCTGAAGCAAATTGTGGTTGAGTGGGAGAAGGTGATGAAGAAGAGGAGGGGCCAGGAATTAGATTCGATTGATAAGGATATACAAATGTTATTTCTACAATCCCCGACTGGCATTCTATTAGAGGAGGATACACTACAACTCATGGATTTGAAAGCCCAAAAGGATCAACTGTTGGCACATGAATTCTCGACTTGGAGACTGAAAAGCAGAGCAACATGGATTGAACAGGGGGATGCAAATACCAATTTTTTTCATAGCTATGCTAGCTCTAGGGGGGATGGCAATTCGATTTGGGACCTACAAGATGATGAAGGAAAATGCCTTAACGAGCATGAGCAATTGAAGAATGAAGTCGTTAACCACTTTTCCAAACTCTTCAAGGAGGAAGAAAGATCACTTATCTCGGAACAACTACAGGTCATCAAACCATTCCTTACTTTCTTCTCTACGGAGGAAACTTCAGAAGTTAGTAAGGAAGTTTCATTAGAGGAAGTGGAGTTAGTTCTTAAGGGTTTTGCTAAGGACAAGAGTCCGGGTCTAGATGGCTAGACGGTGGAATTTGTTTTGGCCTTCTTTGAGTTGGTTGGTGCGGATTTACTAGTGGCAGTGGCAAAGTCTCGGTTCGATGGGTATGTTTCTATAGCTTTCAATGCGACCTTTCTCACACTCATTCCTAAATGGGAGAAACCTGTTACATTCTCAAATTACCAGGCTACATCCCTTTGTAACCCTATTTATAAGGTGATTCCCATGATAATTTCTAACAAGATGAAGTCGGTGATGGTTGAGGTTATGACTAAGGAATAGTTTGGGTTCCTTAGAAATTGCCAAATTCTTGAGGTTGTGGGCATTACATAGGAAGTACTCCACACCATTAAAGTGAAGAAACTAGATGTTCTTGTCCTAAAGATGGGGGTCATTAAAGCTTACGACAGGGTAAATTGGGTATTTTTGAGACTCATCCTCCTTTAGGTGGGGTTGGATGTGAACACTGAAAATTGGATTATGGCATGTGTCTCGTCGACAAATCTTTATGTGCTTATAAATGGGTCCCCGTCTGGTTTCTTCAATGTGACCCGTGGCTTAAGACATGGATGTCCCTTGTCCTCGTTGCTCTTTTTGTTGGTTGTTGAAGGACTGAGTCTCTTTATTGGGGAAGCTAAGAAGCAAGGTAAGGTTCACGAGATTAAGTTTTCTACTACTTTAGCCATCACACATCTCCTCTTTGTAGACGATGTGGCATTGTTTGGGATTGGTCCATTGGAGGAATGGTTGTCTTTCAAGTACATTATTCGTTTGTTTTATTCGACATCAAGGATTGGGATCAGTCAGGAGAAGTCATCTTTCCTGTACAACGAGGTGAAAGGAGAGGTGGTTACTTGGATTGGCTCCATATTTTCTTATAAAATGGAACCTACTGAGACTAGTTTCAAGTATTTGGGGTATTGGTTGAAACCTCTAAAATATTGTGTCAATGATTGGATATGGATCATTAAAAATTATGAGAAAAGGATTAACAATTGGTCGTATCGATTTCTAACTCTTGGTGGCAGATTGATTCTCATTCAATGGGTCTTGAGTGGCATTTCTATTTATTGGTTTTCACTAACAAGGATACCGATTTCTATAGTAAAGACTCTTCAATATAAAATGTTCAGTTTCCTGTGGAGTTGGTCTTCTTCTGGGCATAAAGTGCACTTAGTTAGTTTGGAGATCATTGCCAGACCGTATGTTTATGGGGAATGGAATGTTAAAAATCTAGAATGGTTCAACAGTTCCCTACAGTTAAAAATTTATGGTTGGCACTCTTTGGTAAGGGCTTATGGAATTAGGTTATAATGGCTAAATATTTGCGCAACACCTCCCTGCGGAGGTGGCTTAGAGTTACAGAGAAGTCGGTTGTTAGGACTTCATACTTCTGGAATGGTTTTGTTAGGGTTTTTAGTTGGATCAGTAAAGCATTAAGCTAGAAGGTGGGGATTGGGAAGTCGATCTTGTTGGGGCTAGATTCGATAGTTGGTTTGGAGGACTCATATGTTCTTTCTTCGGAGCTTGTGACCTACCTAAATGATTATGGGTTGTACACACTCAACCATGCTCTAAACTTGGGTGGGTGGTCAAACTCGATTGCTTATTGGTTGGGTGGATTTGGAATTGTTTGGTGACTAGAAGGAGGAATGGTCCCGATATACTATCAACATCAATAAGGTGGGTATTAGACTGAAAGAATGTGATGATAGTTTAGTTTGTACCATTAATGAAGCGACAGGTCAGGTCACTGCCAAGCATGCATATAATTATATTGTTAAATCACTCTTGGTCCCGGTGGAGGGTTGGTGGCAGCATCAGCTATGGAAATGGAAGATCCCGTCCAAAATCAAATACTTCTCTTGGCTTTGTGCAGGAAACATAATTATTACCTCGGACAACTTACTCAAACAGGGTTGGGAGGGACCCATCATATGTTACTTATGCAATGTGGAGGCAAAAACGGTAAACCATTTATTCGTGGACTGCTCATTTGGACGGGCTGTTAGAAACACTGTGGCGAATTACTTGGGGTTGACCTTCAGGTGGGAGGCTTCGACACTGAATGACAATATGTTTCATTGGATCAAAACTATTCATGATCATTTATACCTCCCAATCCTATATAATTGGAAAATTTGGCAATCAAGAAATGGTCGGATATTTGATGATAAGTGGCCTAATATCATTAGTGTGTGTACTGGTATCATTGGTCTACTTAAATACTTTCCAGTTGACAGACATATTAAAGCTCCCGTAAAGATTGGTTCTATGCCTCCTATTACCTCAACAACAGGTTTCTTCGATGGGGCAACGACTCAAGGTACCGGTGGTGTAGACATTATTTTATATATCAACAATGAACATTATTATCATCTAAGGCTTGGCTGTGGTGAGAGCACCAATACTCATGCTGAATTGTTAGCACTTTGGGCATTGTTATTATTTGCCTCATATATCGAGCTACCCGAGTTAAAAATCTTTAGAGATTCCAAAGTTATCACTGATTGGCCAAATCAATCTTCCCAACTACTTATTTTGGATCTTTATTAGTGGTGTGAGCGCATTGAAGAGTTAAAGAGGTCCTTCTTGCCCTCTGTTTTCAGCATATATATAGGGAGCATAATCAAACTGCAAATAGATTATCAAAAAAGGCTTTGAACACGGGAATGGGATGTTTAACCTTCACTGAATTTATGGAAGGAGAGAAGACCTTTGAAGGCATTATCCAGGGCTTTAAATAAGCCTAGACCTTTATGTGCTACTTTATGTGCTACCTTTACGGTTAATGGGATGATCTTAGGTGGTTATAGATAGTCTCCTCCTTGAAATGCTGGATAGACTATGCAATTTTTTGTAATACAATGAGCTTGATCGAATTATAACAAACAAGTAATTGAAAAAAAAAAAACTTTATATTACAACATTACTCTGTTACTTTTAATTATATGAATATCAAGAAACTGTTTTTCCTACTTGAAAACAAAAAAATATAAAACAAGTTTTCCCTACTAAACCGTTTTTAGTGTATTGTTTTCTTTGTATAATATAAAACCTTTTACCCCGCGCAGAGTGGATGCCAAACCCTTTTGGTCAATTGCTTCAATGGTAAAAGGGAGGGAAAAAAGCCGCAAGAAGATTTAACGGATATTTTAAATATTTTAAATAGGACCCCTGGAAGTCAATAAATGGAGAAAGGTTCAGGACAAGGGAGTCGGAAGAAGAGTAAAAGAAGCGCTTCCACACTAGCGCATTGGGGAAATTTTGACACAGGAAGAGAGGAATTGTTTGCCAAAGACGAGAAGAGAAATCAGGAAGAAGGGAGGGAGACGGAGTGGAGATAGTAGATTCGAGGAGCTCTATATGGGAGGAATTTATTCATGATGATAATCTCAAGTTCAGAGGTTAAAACTGCTCGTGGGTTTTTTGGGGATGGGAACTGAGCATGGATCAAGTGAAGAAATGAAGAAATGCTTAAATCCCTGGTCCAAGTAATTGCAGTTGAGATTGCTCTGTTGAAGAGAGATTTGTTGAGATTCAGGACATTGTAGGGGGAGGTGGACCAGGTTATCGACAAACCCAAAAGAGGTTTGTCGGGCATTTATACCTATACTGTGTTTTTCAGTTTTGTTTTTCTAATCTTTTCTTCTGAACTTTTTTCCAGTTCTTTGCTCTGAAATTTTGACAGTGTGGTGGAATTTTACATGTTTAAATTTGTGTTCAAAGTCTTGGGTACAAGCATTCTGTAAAGGCGACTGTAATTCATTTTAGTACAGTGTTAGAATCATATTAGTGGCGATAGGTCGAATGGGTACAGTTGGAAGGTAGAGGACCCTGTAAAGATTGGGGCAAAACCCTATCACAACATAAGATCCCTTTTTAATAAATAGCCCTGATATGCACCTCAAGGTTTCCAAGCTTGCCTATGCATATCTGGGATTGCATATCGGAGTTTAGATGGGTTAGGGTTAAGGCTGGGCTCACATACATACTTTGTGATGCATATCAAACCGGATTTTAATGGATTTGGGTTTGGGTTTTATATTTATAGGGCTTAATGCACTGTTTAGATTCTCGATTATACAAAGAGTTTGGATCAGTGCCCCTCTCCCGAAAGCCATGGAATATACCTATGTTTTCTTGTTGCAGTACGATATTATTATCAGACTCGTCTAACCCTGATTTTAATATCCACTTAAAGGTTGCAAAGCTTGAGGTGCTGGTATCCAGATTGAATACGCCATAGCCAATTAATGTGCTGTCTATATTTGAATCATATTTGTGTTTACACACACAAGAGATATGGGTCACTTCAGCTTCAGCTTCAGCTTGAGTTTAGAATGTCTTATTTTATGTTTGCAAATATGTTCATATATATCATGTTGCATAACATTGTATATGATAAGACCTCACATGAAATTTATTATAAATTTAATTGTTTTAAACTACTATAGATTCATTATAATCCCAAATTTATTAAGCATCAAAATGGATAAAAAATCAGAAGAAACCAGGTAGCAAAATCTCGTCGCTTGAAATTTCTTTTCCATTTTATTTTATTAACTATACCACGCACATACACGGATCTCTCCTACGATGGGCTGTAAGAGTACCTAACGAAATGCTTTTTTGTTTTGTTTTGTTTTCTCAGTTAACTGTTTCTATTTATTTGCGCTAGATTTTACAGGCAACGTATAGACGTAATTTTTGACTTGCATTATGAACGGGCTGTAACATCCAATTGATTGCACTGAAGGGCTGGAAATTATCTGACATATGCTCACACTTGTCTGTGTAGGTCTGTTTTTTAATCATAAATTCGTCTGTAGGATTTAAGACTTATTTGACGATATGTGATTTATTTGGCGTCTATTTTTTCTTTTCTTGTGAGCTATCTGATTCCTGTTTCTCTGTTTTACCCTTTTTCCAGCAGGTAAGTGATTGACTAGTTTCTTTAACTTTAATATTGAATTGTAATGATTGGTGTATAAGCTGATAAATGCAAAGAAATACAACTCTGAATTTGAAACATCAAGAGCCAGCGATATTTCAATGAGGCTTATCATTTTGATGACTAGTTTTCAAGTATTGATGTGTTTATTTCATAATGTATGATAGAAAAATGTTATTGGTTAAGATTATTTTTCTGTATTTGGAATACATCATGATAAAAGTATTTATGCTATTGAAGTTAGTAAGCAATGTTGGTATCTGATCAATGGTTCCCAAATTGCACGTTCAACATTTTTCTAAAGAGTGGGAAGAACTCCTTTCCTGACCATAAGTTCTCCTTTCCTGACCATAAGTTCTCAACATATTCTTTTGCCCCTTCCTTGAGTTATTGCTTTTTCCCTGAGTAGAATTTGACCCTTTTTTCTATTGTCATTATCTGTATAAACTTGTGGATTAAATGTTGAACAACTTTGTTGCCATAGAAATCTATTGTTGTTTGGGAGATAAATCTTTCTGTCTACTTTTTGCAGGCTTTAGAACATCTAGTGGTTGAGTATGAGAAACTGGCTACCGGCCCAGGAAAGGGACAGAGACTGGCAGGCTTTCTATATCAAAGGCAAGATAATTTCTGTCTCAAATCCACACACACAAATATCTGCTAACAACTAGAGCTAAGAATTCTTAATAGTCATCAGAGTTTTGCAGTGTATAATTTCTAAGCCAGCTTATTATTTTTCAGCTTGGAGGGTCCTATACGTGACCTCATTCACAGGCTGGCAAATCAACACGAATTTGAAAAGGCAGATCTTCTTTTGAAATGTGGCTCAGCTGAGAGCAAGATACAATTGCTCACGCAGCAACTAGAGATCAGTCAAAGAAATGAAAATGACTATTTAAAACAAAACGAAGATGCAGTTTCTGAAAGAAACAGCCTTGCTGATGAATATGCGTCCCGTCTAGCTAGTATCCAATGCGAATATACCTCCTTGGAGGAAAGATACAGCAAAGAATCCTCAGAATGGCAGAGAAAATATGATCAGTTAGTTGCCACTCAAAAGGTAGAAGCAGAGCACATGTCTGATGACCTTGCATCTCTTAGAACTAGGTACAGTTCTACTGAAGCGAGGCTTAGTGCTGCTCGTGAACAAGTTGAATCAGCCAAAGAAGAGGCAGCTGAGTCAAGGCGGAAGCATGATCTAGCAATTAAAGAAGTTCAAAACACAGTAGAAAATATTACAGCACTCAAGGAGCAAGCTATACAGCAGGCACAAGAAAGAGAAGATTCTCTAAGGGCGGAGTTCTCGGCCGCATTAGCAGGAAAGGTGAGACATTGTGACATATATCAACTATAGTTTTGGTGGAAATGAATGGACATGGATGTCAGCCTTTGTTTTAAGGAAAGTCCAATAGGCGAGAGTTTCAATTCTATGGTCTGGATGCGTATCTATTGAGTTTTGTGTTTTTAAATTATATAACGTGATACTTATTGCATCAAAATAACTATATAAAAAAATGCGTATTACTGAAAGATGCAATACTGAAAAATGCAATAATTCAAAGTGTATTTATGAAGCCATTATAAGATCAAAATATAACCTTCTTCCTACCTATCCATGCAAGTAGGGCTATTAAAGAAGTTGAACACCAAATAGCTATTTGTCATTCTTAATTTTCTTTCATTCTCTGCAGGAAAAGAAAATTCAAGATTCTTCAGAAATGTTTGAAGAGGCTGAAAAGATGCAAAGTGGTTTGAGGAATCAGTTAAAGGTTTGAACGATATCTGTCAAAAGTCACTTATCGCTTTCAAAGTTCAAACATGTTGGAAGCTTTGTCAAGAAATTGTTAGAATATACAAACATCTTCTTTCTAGCATAAACATAAAAGAAATAGTTTACTACATTTTTTGATTTGCAATGTAATTTGAGAGATTGATTTTATGTATTTGTGCATTACATTTTTTGTACTGAAGAAAGGACATAATAAACCTTTCTATTAGATAAAGTAAAGGTGCATTCCAAGATCATAGGCCTCCTAGACACTAAAAATTAGAACACATCCCCAAAGCTAGGGAACTCATCAGTACAGATAACAACATAGCAATTATGACATCAACAAAAACCGAAGATAACAAACTAAGGTCTAATACACAGTTACAAGTCATTAAGTTTTGGGGGCAAAAGTTGCATCTTTCCCTTCTCTGAACACTCTTATCAAGAGGGAACTAGGGTTCCTGGTGCATGCCTGTTTTTATAAGCTTGCTTCCTCTTGATTAAATTCTCTGTAGATATGGTGGAAATGGACTTAGATGAAAATTGCCCTAATATCTTCTGCAAGCTGGAGGCTACTATGAAGATGAATGCTCTTGTGTGCTCTTGATCCTTGCATCCATTCTCAACCACCAGTTTTGAATCTCCATAAATGTTCAAATCACTCGAACTTTCCTTCTTTGCAACATTCATGAAAATAGTTGCTGCCTTTACCTCTGCAAAGTTGTTTGTTCCTGGAGGTGAATTTTATTATTTGGAGACATGCATGATTCCACTGGTACCACACTTGTTTGATTCTTTGGCTGCTGCCCCATCAAAAAAGCCATGCGGATTGTTGGAAATGTTTTCTGGAACTGGTGATTGCCTTTGATTTTCTTTATTCTTTCCCTTACTGATGCTTCTTTCAGTTTGCAGAAGGTCCAAAGAGGAATCACTTCTTTCCCTTTAGGACAGTGCTTTATTCTTGATAGCCAGACAGTCCAAAGCACAAAATCTGGGAGAGAGTGGTGTTCTTTTTTGACATTGTAATCTTCTATCCATGCCTCCAAATTCCAATGTTGCCTCCACAGAGTACCCTCTCCCCTTTTCCTTTCTCTCCTGTTAGCTTCCTTGCTGCTGCCTACACCTATTTTGTGAAATGGCAGGCAGAAAATGTGACAGTAACCAGGCCTGCCATGATCTTTTTTGGACATTGTCCCATGCTAATATGTTGAAGACTAATCATAGAAAAGACTTAGATTTTAGTGGAGCTTGTGGCTTTCAAATGATACTTCATTTTCCATCACTCTTCTTCTTGGGTTGGTAGTGCTGCCTTGTAACCTTGCTTTGCTTTGTATTCTTTTCCTTTATTGGCAACCCATACTAAAATGTCTTGCTTCTCCCCACCTCTTATAGAGGCCCTTAAAGATCTGACATACAATTCCATTCTTTCTCCATCTCAATCTGTAGTCCAATCTGATCTGTCTTTTTCCATCCTGAAGTCCACCAACCATTGCTTTCCCTATCATATACATCTGCCAAGAAGTGAATGGAGTCTATCAGGTTTCTTGAGAGCTTTGGGACATCCATTCCTTTTACCTATGGATCTGATCCTATCCTTAACCTGCTCTGCCCTTAAAGATCTAACATACAAATCCCATTCTCTTGCCATTTCAATCTGTAGTCCAATCTGATCCATCCTTTTCCATCCTGAAGTCCACCAACCATTGCTTGCCCTATCATATACACTGCAAAGAAGTGAATGTTTTTGGAGGGGGTGTAGTCTATCAGGTTTTTTGAGAGCTTTGGGACATTCATTCATTTTACCCATGGATCTAATTTTATCCTTGCTTGCTCTGCCCATTTCCAATTAACCATGCTGGATATTATCCAACAATAGTGTAGCCTTCTAGGAAGATCTTTCAGACTACTGACCTTCCAACTGATTTTCAAGGGTTTCTTGTCCACTTTTCTGTGCCAAGAGGCTCCATCTACCTATTTCTTATGACCAGATTCCATAAACCTTCTGAAGATCAAATTCTCCATGGACCCCCACCAGTACTTTTGAGGAAAATGGTAGTTCCTTAAATCTCCATACTCTTTGCTTCTTCGTTTCTGTCCGTAAGTATCATATTACTGGTTTTATGATTTTTTTGGGACAGCTTTAGGAATGTAAGCCAAATATATCCAAAAGACTGGCGTTGTGCTTTCTCAACACTTTTGAGAAGTGTTAACCTTCCTCCCAAAGATATTTATTTATTACACTATAAGTCTATCCTCCTCTCTATCCTCTAATATAGCCAAAGCCAATCTTGATAGTATATTCATTTTCTTTCAGGTGAAAGCCTAAGTATGAAATCCTTCATGCTTTGTATGAAATCCTTCACCTGAAATGGAAGATGATTTTTAATTCTCTCTTTTGCTGCTTCTTCTACTTGATAGAAAGCTAGCGTTGGCTTTTGTAAATTTACCTCCATTTCTGTAGCTGTACAGTATTGAATGAAAGCTCTGCCTCCCTAAGCCTTGCCATTTCCAAAGAGGAGTACATCATCTACAAAAAAGGAGATGGCTTATGCGAACATCCCTGGTTATCTGGACTCGTTTATTTTTTCTCTTCTCCTTCAAACTTCTAGGATTTTACTTGAACCTTCTGCCACCAAAATAAACAGTAGGGGTGACAGAGGGCAGCACTGTCTCAAGCTCCCAACATTGCATAAAAGACATTAGTGTAACAGTCCTTTATCTAGCTTATTTTGTGAGTCCAATGTGGATCATTAGGAGTTAAAGGAAGGTCATATCCACCCTATTCTAAGCCTTTGATGGATCCAGCGCACTCAGTACTCACAGAAAGTTAGGGTTGATTTTTGTAGCTTTACTTCCATTATTGTAGCTGTACAGTATTGATTGAGTCCATTGAAATTTTTGTCTCCCTAAGACTTTTCATTTCAAAGAGGAGCACAACATCTACAAAATAGGAAATGGGTATGTGAATATCCATGGTTATCTGGACTCCTGTAATTATTCTCTTCCCTTTCAAACTTGTAGGATTTTACATGAACCTTCTGAAGCCAAAAGAAACAGGGGGCGACAGAAGGCAGCACTGTCTCGAGCATCCTATGTCGATGCAAAACTTTAATTGGTGATCCATTGACCAATACTGCATAAGGGACATTTGTGCAACAAGTCTTTATCCAGCTTACTGTGTGTGGGTCCATTCCAATGTGGATCATTAGAACTTCAAGGAAGGTTGTATCCACCTTATTCTAAGCCTTTGATAGATAAAGCGTGCTTACAAAGCAATAAATCATTGCGCTGAGAAGGTGCATTTCTACAGCCCAGGTGGGGGAGAAGTGTTTGTCTGCCCCATCAAAAAAATTAATAAAATAAAATAAAATAAAAAAATAAGAATGCATGGATGGATGAATGTGCTGTAGCATAGTCGTGAGAGGCAAGTGTCTGCCTATCCCATAAAAATAAAAAATAAAAAATAAAAAAAATTAAGAATGCATGTATTAGTGTGCTGTAGCATAGGGGTGAGAAGGAGGTGTCTGTCTGTTCCATAAAATAAAAAATAAATGAAAATTGAAAATAAAAATGTATGCATCAGTAGCATAGTGGTAAGATGGTGCTGTAGTTTAGTGGTGAAAGGTTTGCAGAGGTGATTCTTCTTGGCGCTTTGTAGAACTGGAGTTAGATGGGTCTATGCTGGTCTTCTTTTTTAATTGAACATAGCACTTCCTGTCCCACACTTGTTGCATCATGAATTTTTATTCCCTTTAGGAGTCCAAACTGCTCCTGAAATAATTCTTGAAAGGATATGCTCAAGTTTTCTATTGCTATTTCTTAATATCTCTTTGCATATTACATATCAGCTATATAAATCTTATATACTCTGTTTTTGATGAAGTCCTGTAGAGTCGGTTGGTTCTTTTGAGGACATAATCAAAGTTTCATTTTATCCTTAATGGCATGGTATTATTGCCGATGCAGGTTCAAGAAGCTGAACTTGTCTCTTTGAGGGAGGAATTGAAACAGCTGAGAGAGAAACTGAATGTTTCTAGTTCCAACAGTGAATTAACAGAAAGAAATTTCCAGATACTGGAAGAAGACAGATCTTATTTGCAGCAAAGGCTTGCAAAACAGGTCAAATGGTCAAAGGAATTGGAACACAAATGTGATATTGCAGAGACCAAGGCCAAGGAAGCGGCTGAGGTGGCCAAGAAAGCTCAAAATGATGCTGTCATTGCACAGACAGAAAAAGTAGAATTTCAGAGAGTTGTTAAGCAAAGGCTAACTGAAATTGAAGGCGTGCAGAAGCATCTAGAGACGTTAGAAAGTGAAAAGGCTGATTTGATACAGGAAGTGGAAAGGGTCCGAAAATCTGAACAAGATGCAGCATCCAAGGTTGCTTCTTTGGAGAGGAGAATTAATGAAAGGGAGAGGGGAGCAGAACAATTTTTTCATTCAACGACTGAGCATGGAGAAAGCACAGTCCAAATGCTCGAGAGCCTTTTGGCAACTGAAAGGGCTGAAAGGCTGGCTGAAATTCGAAACGCAGAGAAGAATCTAGAGACATTGGATAGGGAAAAAGCTAATTTGATACAGGAAGTGGAAAGGATCAAAAAGTCTGAAGAAGATGCAGTATCTAAGCTTGCTGATTTGGAGAGTAGAATCAATGAAAGGGATAGGGAAGTGGAACAACTTCTTAAGTCAACAACTGAGCAAAGGGAAAGTACTGTCCAAGAACTCGAGAGCCTTTTGGCAACTGAAAGGGCTTCTAATGCCGAAGCCAACTCCAGAGTTGAAGCGCTCTCTGTGCAACTTAAGTTAACTCAGGGCAAATTGGATGCTCTTCAGCAAGAACTAAATGTTCTTCGTTTGAATGATAAAGTGATGGACAACAAGCCAAAGGCTGCAATTCGAAATAGAAGAGCAACAAAGACCGAAACAAAGAATGAACAAGCCACTGCAGTTGTGGACCCAGTACAAGATGTGGTCAATGTAGCTGAGGAAACCGTTGAATTATCCAGAAAGAGAACAAGAAGAACAAATATTGAAATGCCTGGTGTGCAAACAAGAAGAAATAATAATAATAGCAAAGTTGAAATTCCAGCAATTTCAGTAACAACTTCAGTTGTTAATCCAGCTGATGATTCTCGAATGATTGCCAAGAAAGAGGACTACACTAAGTTGACTGTTGGGGACCCACTACAAGATGTGGTCAATGTAGATGAGGAAACCGTTGAATTACCCAGAAAGAGAACAAGAAGAACAAATATTGAAATGCCTGGTGTGCAAAAAAGAAAAATTAATAATAATAGCAAAGTTGAAATGCCAGCAATTTCAATAACAACTTCAGTTGTTAAGCCAGCTGACGATTCTCAAATGACTGCCAGGAAAGACACACAGGACTACACTAAGTTGACTGTAGCAAAGCTCAAGCAAGAGCTCACAAGCCAAGGTTTTGCTTCAGAACTGCTGAAGTTAAAAAATCCTATCAAAAAGGATATACTTGCATTGTATGAAAAACTTGTTCTTAAAAGATGATGCATTCGCTATTCCCCTATTAAAAGAAGCTTCTCACCTCAAATTAGATTATGGAAGCCATAATGCAAGCTCTACATTCCAGCTTAACCAAATGTATACTGTATCGCTGTTTTTATCCAAAGAGGAGAATGTGTAATCGTGTTGAAGTCATTAAAGAATTTTCTGTCCAATGTTTGGTCAACGACGAGTGTGGAAAGAGTATTATGCGTTGGGGGTGTCTTCATTTATACCTTTAGCAAAACATTTGGAGTTGGATTGATGATGCAGTTTGCTTCGAGCTTGTTATTCATTTTTACAAAAAATAACCTCACCAAATTCATGAAAAATTTGACCATGATGGCCATGAAAATATTTTGTACAAGGATACGACAATTGGATTTGAATGCTGCGAACACATTTTAGAAAGATTGCTTCAGATGTGAGTTTATGATCTAATATAACAGCAAAGAATTAGCTAGATGTACAATTAAGTTTCATCCTTGTTTCTTATTTTTTTAATTACACCTCAAGAAATTTGATCTGTCTTGGTTTTTGATAGATCTGGGTTTAAGATGGATCTATGTTGGTTAGTAATAACTTTATTTTAACAGTAATTGATGATTTTGGAGTTGCATGCTCACTAATGGACATTATTGTGGTTGTTAATAACAGGGGTGACTGTAAAATGGATATGATGTTTGAAGTGATTTTAAATGATTGTAAGAATAAGTACTTGCGATTGAAGAATAAAATAAAATAGAGAATAAAAATAAAAATAAAAATAAAAGAGGAATGGAAAATGAAAGGTCAGTGTTGGCTTTACCATTATTCCCCAGCTTTCCTATATCTTCATGTGACTAGATTCTCAAAGGGTTTTTACCTTGGCAGGTCAAAGAGAGGAGGATGCATATAGCCATGAACTGCATTGTAACAAAAGATTGCTGAAATGCAAACCGAGTATCCATTCAAAGCTGGTTTTCTTGTTTGGGTTTTCAAGGTAAACTGTGTCAATTATGAGTTCTATTGGGTTTGTTGTGGTAGAGTTGTGGTTTGCAACTGTGTTTAGTGGATCGCTATGGAAACCTCAAACTATATTGTTATTAGTTCCTGCTTATAAGCAATTCCTCTCAACCACTGGGTTAAATACATTCGCGAGTAGTTTTTGACCATCCATTGTAACACCAAGACTTGCAATCTCCCAACTAATTCATATTTTCAGTATTTTTATAATGAGCGACCTGTCTCTATTCCGGACCATTTGGTTTGTGTTGAGGACCGTACATCTTCCTAATAGCCTTTAGCTGTCGTCTAGTGGTTGATTGAATCCTTATAGTAGCCGTTCGCTAGCCATTCTGTAGGAGCTAGGATGCTTTGTGGGCTGTCTCAAGATTGTTGGGATTGGGGAGCAGGAGCGGGAAGTGCAATTTTATATATGATGTATTTTAATAGTTGGGGGAAAATTGTTGGTTGTGTTTTGAGAGTGTTTTATATATAATATGTATTTTAATATATTTTGATGTATATATATTTAAAAAAATATGTAGAATGCTAAATTAGCTATATAAAACAATAAAAACATAGATCTAAGTATTGGATTAATGATGATTGGGCTGAGAGGTGTTCTATAGCTTAGTATGGGGGAGATCTTTTAATGTTATTGTAACATTATTTTTATTAATAAAAACAAATTTTTTAATTATAAGCCAAAATAAATGTCGGCCAGAAAAACAGCCTAATATGGGAAGATGTTGTAATATTCCCACCTAACAAAACAATAAAAAAGTAAAAATTTAATTATCTGTAAAAAAAATGTGGATAAAAAAAAAACACAATATGTGGGAGATGTTGTAATGTTTCTATCTAACAAAATAATAAAAAAATATGGGAAGATGTTGTAATATTCCCACCTAACAAAACAATAAAAAAGTAAAAATTTAATTATCTGTAAAAGAAATGTGGATAAAAAAAAAACACAATATGTGGGAGATGTTGTAATGTTTCTACCTTACAAAATAATAAAAAATAAAAAATTGAATTGTCCGTAAAAAAGAATGTTGGCTTTGCACATGAAACAACTTAATATGGGGAGATTTGTAATATTCCCATCTAACAAAACAATAAAAAATAAAAATTTAATTATCTGTAAAAAAAACAGCCTAATATGAGGAGATGTTGTAATATTCCCACCTAAAAAAACAATAAAAAAGTAAAAATTTAATTATCCGTAAAAAAAATGTGGATAAAAATAAACACTATGTGGGAGATGTTGTAATGTTTCTACCTAACAAAATAATAAAAAATAAAAAATTGAATTGTTGGCTATGCAGATGAAACAACTTAATATGGGGAGATGTTGTAATATTTCCACCTAACAAAACAATAAAAAATAAAAATTTAATTATCTGTAAAAAAAAATGTGGATCAGAAAAAAAACACACACGATATGTGGGAGATGTTGTAATGTTTCTACCTAACAAAATAATAAAAAATAAAAAATTGAATTGTCCTTAAAAAAATGTTGGCTTTGCACATTGTCTTAAAACCATGTGCAAGGCCTTTTAAACAGCCTATGGTTTTATTGTATATGGTTTAGGAGGGCCTTCCACAAGGTTACCATGTGTTGTGCATGGTTTTAAAACCATGTGCAAGGCTTTCTAAACAACCTATGGTTTTATTGTACATGGTTTAGGAGGGTCTTCCACATGGTTTTAAAACTATGTGCAAGGCCTCTTAAACAATCCATGGTTTTATTGTACATGGTTTAGGAGGGATTTGCAAATGGTTTTAAGACCATGTGCAAGGCCTCCTAAACAACCCATAGTTGTAGGAGGGCCTTGCATATGGTTTTAAAACCATGTATGAGAAAATGTTGTAATGTTCGTTGCTAACAAAATAAAAAATAATAAAAAATATTATATGTTGGCCATAAATAATATTAAATATTAATAATAAAATATTGTGGACTTTAAATAAAAATGTCATGTACCTATACCTTATCATTATGCGGAATTAAAATTTTCATCGAGAACAATGTCTAGGAAAAACATATTCGCAGAACGTGAAGGATAAGAAAAACATATTCGCAGAACGTGAAGGATACATACCCAGAAGAAAAGCTTTGCTCGTTGCTAACAAAATAAAAAATAGTAATAAATATTATATGTTGGCCATAAATAATATTAAATATTAATAATAAAAATATTATGTGGACTTTAAATAAAAATGTCACGTACCCATACCCCATCATTATGCGGAATTAAAATTTTCATCGAAAACAATGTTCAGGAAAAACATATTCGCAGAACGCGAAGGATGCATACCCAGAAGAAAAGCTCTGCTGTTCTGTCGCTTCTACATGACGACCGGGGAGTGTAGGTGGTGTATGATTGATCCCCCGCAGCTCTCCAAATCGTGAGAGTAAAATCCCTAAAACGTGAACTCGTGGGTCAAAACTGGCATATGGTTCTGGTGTTTCTTGTCCATGCAAGTAAACCACGATATCCCAGCATATGGTTTTGGTGTTTCTTGTCCATGCAAGTAAACCACGATATCCCAAAACTGGGTGCGCTGCCCAATTCGAAATTGCCCATACCCTTCCCTTCCAAGCAATAACTACCTCAACCACCTTCTTGCAGAATAAATGGTTTTGGAAGAAAATACAAGAAAAATGGTAGTTGACAGTTTTGATGGGTTCTCCCCATGACACATGGCTTTTCCCCAAATAGGTTCAAGGTTAACATTCGCACCCCCTTATCCTTAGGAAAATTATGCCCCCATCTCATTATTCGTTGCATTGACATAGATGGCCTTGAGTTTTCATTATATTGCATATTTACATGATGTTTACAAGCATGCTTGACTTAGCACAAAAACCATAGGCATCAACCATGATCGCCTATATACCAAACACCAATCAATGACAGGGCCTTGGCCTTGAGCTCTTTGTCATGATTCAATATAATATTTACATCATATACATTAATGCAATGGGGTCAAAATCGGGGTGTTACATAAAAGATATGTCTTTTGGTTTGAATAAAATCAATGGCTATATATAGGACACAACAAAGTTGATAGTTCATTGATTGCAATACCTAAGAAGAAGTTTGCAACTCTAGAGATTTGATCCATCTCGGCGCTTGATAGAGCCTAGAATTTGGATCTACACTGGTTATTAAATCAACCATTTAGTACACATAAAAATCAATCATTTGGTAACCATAACTTATAACATTGTCGTCAAATGATCAATCATCAACCACAACATCAACCTTTATGTTTCAACATATAAGATTTGCCATCAACCACATCATATTCATTACCAAAGCATTAAAAGATTCAATCAATAATTCAGACTTCAAATGTAGGTTCAAAGTTCAAACTTAAACTGTTATATAATGTTTACAAAATATGCCATAATAAAGACATTGTCTACTAAGCTTTCCTCTCGCCATGAGTAGGAGCAATTGGAAATGTTTGTGGAACACGTGCAACAACTAATTTCCCCCTAGACAATGTTGGATGTTGTGAAGCTAAAAGCAAAAACTCATGCGTTTAGAAACATGTGGTTGGGGGTGGCATCAATCTAATCACCCCAAAGTTTATCCTCCAAGTGCTCTAAATCTATGCCTCCATCCTTCAAATTGGCCTTTGGATTGTTGTCCCAAGTCACATCTTTTTCCATTCTTGACCGCTTCACAATAATGGGAAAACAATTTCATGTTGCACTTCACATAAACCAACATTTATGCTTAGTCCTCAATCATGTTGTTTCTTTTCACATTGTAGATGTTGTTGTAGATGCTCCAACACCTCTTTGTTGAAGAAGTGTTAACCACCTGTGAAAGCACTTTCACATCCTCATCGCGAATCTATCAAATGTGTGGTAGAGGAGCCATACATGTTACACTATGCAATAGGATTCAACCTATCTTGATCTTTAGTTGCATGTAGGTTAGCAAAGACTATGTTTAATAATGTACTTGCTCAATTCACTTTGTACTCTAGCACACTCATCAGGGACCAACTTGTTTAATGCAACATATACCCATTTTGTACCTCTAGATCTGTGTATGTTTTTTTCTAACCCCACATTAAGTGTTGGTGGGGCCTACCAAGATGGAGAAAAATATTTAGGTATAAGGACACATGCCAGGGCATGGAGCGGAACATTCATATTATCCCACCTTTTGACCATGTGTTTTATGAATATGATCACACAAGGTAACATCTTATTGCTCAATGTTAAAGTTAGTGCAGTTGCGAGACCCATTCTTAGGGAGGATGGTACCCTAGTTAGTAAACTAGGGTAGAGTAAGACCCTAGAAGGTACCTTAGGCCCCCCAGTAGTCTCCTAGGGTTTTTGGTCTAGTACCAACCATGTTGATGCCATGGGAAAGCCCCTAGCATGTGGCTAGGGCCCTTATATGCCTCTACGGTATTCTGGTCTGGGACCAGAGACGTGATGTCCAAGTAGAGCCTGTAGGTAGAGGTAGAGACATATTCTGGTCTGGGACCAAGGACACGTTGTCCAAGTAGGTCTTGTAGGTAGTTGCTCAACTTTCAGTGTGAGATTGAAACTCAACTTTAGTATTGAGGACCATTCTCCGAGAGAAAGGAGGACCCGGTCAGGGTCCAGGGGTTGATCAACATGATTCAATGTGAGACTGAAACATGGCCTAACAAGAATGGAAGATAATGATGTGTGATGTCTCCTCTCCTAATCGGTTATTTCTAGGTTGCTTCTCAAGGGAGTGACCACCCCTTGATGATGTCACTAGGAACCTAACCCTTAGGAGCAGTGTTGAGGACCTAAGGATTGTACCATGCGTTTGGAGCTTTCCCTTATACAACGATGACAAAATATATAAAACAATGTACCTTGAGAGAGAGAAAAGTTTACGAGTCTTGTTGGTCCTAATGGAGTCGCTTGTCCACCCTTTTGGTTCACTTTATCCCATGGGTATGTGGGTTGTATTTATTGTGACCCTCTTGGTTGACACTTGGTCTTTTATCTTACTTGGTCCTAGCACTCTTATTTGCACTAGAGGAAATTTCAATGCAAAATTGGCCTTTTAACCATAATTTAAATTCCATGTCATCATGTGTTAGCCAATGAAATTGCTTTTAAATATAAATACCGTATAGGTCTTAAACAATTTTTTAATATAAATTTGGGAATATGTATCATAAAAAAAACTACTTTTTTGTTTGTATTTTTGACATATCACCTCGTGATTTTACTCAAATTTCGATCGGGAGAGTTCGTTCGATGCGAAATTAAATTCTGCATCCAACGAGTACCCACTCGGCATACTTTTGACCGACCCCGCTATCCAAAAAACAAGAAATATCTGAAAAAATGTGATGATGACATTCCGTTTCGCATCCAACGAGCTCTCCCAATCGAAATTTGAGTAAAATCACAGGGAGATATGTCGAAAATACGAACAAAAAAAATAGTTTTTTTTTTCTTCCTCTGAAATTAATAATTTTTCTTTTCTTCCTCCAAAATTAATAAATATTATTTTATTATTTTTCTTAGGAGGCCCATTTTGAGTTGAAATTTCCTTTAATGCGTGTACCTTTAATTATGATGACTCCTACTTTATGGATTTTATCCTAAGTGTATTTACCTTATGGTTTTATTAAATGACCATTACACCATTTATTCTTATGGTTACTTTATGTTTTAAAAAGGACCTTTGACCCTCTATATAAAACTTTTGGAGTGTTTACCTTATGAACCTTTAATAAAACCATTAAAATTACTTTATGGGTTTATAGACTATTTCATTTGACCACTTTATTTTCTTTTTGGTTTTATGACCCTTTGCACTATCCTAACGTTAGTCTAATTTCACCCAAACCCTTATAAAAGGACGAGGTTAACCTTCATGTTAATAATCCATGGTTGCTTCTCCCCTGCTTCGCGTGTGATACGCGTGACCCCTCCTCTGCTCCACGCGATATGAGCGTGACTGCTCCCCTGCTCTGCGTGACCCCTCCTTTGCTCCACATGATCTGCGCGTGACTCGACCATGGCCCTCTGTGTAGGTCTTCCCACACCTTTCATAAGTCCCTCCTTTTGCGTGGCTTCTCTGCCGGCTGGACCTGTGGCCACCCATGCGACTGTTGTGTCTGTCCACCACTGTTGCCAAGTGCTTGCACTTTTCTTCCTCAACATGATTGAACAACATGTGACGGTTATGCCCATGGGGTGCTCCATCCGCTTGACTGTGACACATCCCGTGAACCCCTTCTCTTCGCTAGCATGATCGTGATCCCTCCGTTCAGTGTGAACTGAGCATCTCGTCCATCGTGATTGTATGTATCCTTCATTGGGATCATGAGCACCTCCTCCACCGTGATCGTATGTTCCCTCCACCGGGATCGTGAGCACCTCGTCCGCCGAGATTGTGAGCCTATGTGGGTGATGCGTCTCTTCCGCAGCATGACCCAGAGGTTACTGTGTATGGGTGCTAGGTTCCTTACCTTGAGTGACCGCGAGGTTACCTTTCAAGTGTGGACTGTGGGTTTCTCAACATGACTTTGAGAGTATGATTGTGCTTAGTATGATTGAGTGTCTTTTGTGCTAAGTGACTATGTGTCCTTAGCATGAATGTTCTGGGTATGACTGAACTACTCAAGCATGTGCATTTGATAAAGCCTCTCTACCTGTTGACTAAGAGTCTAAGGTCTGTTTTGTTTGCTTTAACTCTCTTTCTCTCTCTCTCAAGGTATGTAAAATTGTTTGCCTAGTTGACTTGTCCCTTCGGTAATAAGGTCAATCTGAGTATAAGGTTGATTTGAATATTGGTTATGATTCCTTACTGCTGATTTCCACTATACATCATTTTATCATGTTGTTTCTGTACATGACATTTGATGATTCTCGAGGACCAACTTTAACATAGTGACTAATGGAGCGTAAAGTTGAAAGAGATGAAAATTATGTTTGTTTTATCTCAGTTCAACTTTTATTAGAGCAGTACTATTCTAAATCTGAATTTATATGTTCATGCATTTAAGTTTTTTGCTTGTGTTAATACTCTGCTAACCCTTAAAATTCAACACTCAACAATATCTTTGATTTGGCCTAGTGTTTTATGCATTTTCTTGTACACCTTGCCAGTGTGATATCCACTCCTACACCTCGCCAATCATCAATTGATTTGTATCAACAAATCAAATCTTACTATAAACACAATTGGTGTATTGTAGAACATACCTAACCTATGCTTAAAATTGACCTCCACCTTTTAAAATTCATGTTTGTGAGATGTAGATGCAACCCTATCTTTTAAACCCCACCATGAATCACTTGAGACCATACTAGCTAATGCCACTCTTACCTTCAAAAGATGTCTAAAGGTGAAGTAGTAGCTAGCAAACCTAGTCTTTGCAATCTTAAGTATCTCCAATCTAGAGTGATTGCGAAAAATGTGGTGGGCCATGCTATGATTGGTAATAAATTTTATCATTTTCTTTCCTCTATTGTACAATGCACCAATCTTTTTTTTAATTAGGGTCCTTCATCTTACTAATGTCATGCATCAAAAGGTTAAATGAGTGAACCGAACACCTTAACTGAGTACATATCTTCAATGAATGTTCTCGTTGCCTTACAATTAGCAGCATTGTCAATTAGCAACATTATCAGTTAGCAACACTATTGATGTTGATTTGAATGACATTGTACGATCCAATCTCTTGAATGGTTTTAATTAAAGGTTCTATAATATTAATAGCAATTTTGTAATGATTTGAGTAGTCATGGGTTGAAAAGAAGACCACACCACTAGCAAACACACCAATAATATTTATCAATGGTTTGAAAGGAAGGCATCACCACTAGTAGACACACAAGGAATATTGATGAGTGGCTTGCCTTTAACATTTGTCCAACCATCAAATACAATGGAAATCCCATATTCAGTCCAATCGTTTGTAAATTGTCCAAGACATTATGGATTTTGTCTCTTTCTTTGTCAAGTCCCATGGTTTTAGCTTTGGTTTTTGTATCCCTTAAGGGCACCATTGATGGATTTTACAAATTCATGCCAATAGGGTGAGTGGAGAACATTGAATGGTACCCCACATGCATTGGGAAACCTAAAAGAATTGCATTTACATCATTCCTGCAACCTTGGTCAAGGAAATATAATATTGTTCTATGCATACGTGAGAATCCACTACCATGAGGGATGTGATTGACCACCAAGCATTCTACCTGAACTTGATGTCTCAGGTTCAAGCCTCCATTTCTTAGATTTGTTTTGTGTGGCCTTCTCTTCCTTTTGTGTTTGTTTATCTCTTTCACTGGCACTTGGTCACATGTTTTGATTGCTATAGTCTTTCCTTCATCCCACGGCATAATCCCACATAGATTCTTTCACTTGCAACTTAGGGTTGTATGCTCTACTAATATATTGAAAACTAGAACTGAAATATCCCGAATCCTGATATTTTCTATTTCTATGCAAATATACTGATACAATCGGGCATGCAAACTGCCATGCAAAAATCCCTATTTTATAGCAAAAATTAGTGTTAGGGTTTGTGAGATAGAATGAACACTTACCACTGATAAGCTGGCTGGACTGCTCCTAAGTATGCAAGCATCAAGAACTGAATTGAAGATGGACTGAAATATCCTGCTTCCGGTGAAACCCCAGCAGCAAGAACCCAGGTCAGATAAGGGTGACATTTTTAGTGAAGGAGGTGTCCGATGGGGCTGCTGATTTGTAGGACTGATAGCCTTCCCATTCTGGAGAGAATGCCTGGTACATGCGGAGTTTCGGAGGTCTCTAGGCAGGCTAGTGAATTGTTCCAGAGAGACAGCTGCCCACGCCCCCCTTGATCCCAAAATAGCTGATAACTGCTCCGGATGAGCACGGTTGGATCTTATAATCACCGGGTATCAGAGTGAGATGCCGATGATGAGAATGGTGCCTGAGTTTTGGAGTAAAATTGAGATCTGAAGACCCAACAACTGATTAGGGCTTTCTCGCTGAAAACCCCCCTTACGGCTGCACACGTGTCCCTGCAATAATCTACATCGTATGTTGGATAACTATGAATGAATGTAAGAGAAAATGGTGAACTTGTATGGCTTACCCTGAATGAGACTAGGGCAGATATTTCACTGCCGAAACCCCGCTAGTTGAATACGCCGTCTCCAACCCCAACTGTTGTGCTGCACGCTGTGCTGCTATTCAAGAGCTCCCAAAATAATAATCATCAAAAGTGAAGTCTGCTTTCGCTTTATCCTCCTTTTATAACTTTCAACTGCGAAAACCCTAATATTTGACCTAATTAGGTCACTTTATCTTCTAATTTGCAGTTGACTTGCATGCATGCGCCTGGAGACTTAAATGAGTGCATGCATCATTAAATAATGCTTGGATGGCATGCACGAAGGTGGCCTTTGGCCCCGGTGGCCCTTCTTGACCTAATGATGATGCCCTAGATTTTCTATGGATGGCATTAGTCCTTAGATGATTCCCTAACTGTCAGTAACCGCTCGAACCCACAGGAATCACATAGGTTAGCGGTTTTGGGCCTCAAGGCCTAATCGAAAGAGGACATTACAATCCTCCCCGCTTGAGATTGCTTGTCCTCAAGCAACTGCAAACTGGGATGTTACAATACCTGTTCACCTTCCCAGGTGGCATCCTATGGCGGTAGTTCTTTCCATTGAACCAAGTACTCTCTGATTATCCTATTCCCGAGCTTCCTTTCTCTAGTCTGTATGATCTGTTCGGGAATCAGTATTAGCAGTCCTTCATCATCTAAAGGAGGTAACTCTGTAGATGGAGCAATGTGTTTCGCAAGGGTCTTCTTCAGGTTAGACACATGGAACACATTGTGAATTTTACTTTCCTGTGGAAGTTCTAGTTCATATGCCACCTCTCCCACCTTCCTGATTATTCTGCAGGGTCCATAGAAGCGAGGTTTTAAATTTTCTGCTCCTTTCTTCTTAAGCGAATACTGTTTGTAAGGTTGGAGCCTTAAGTATACGAAATCCCCTACCTTAAAGCTCCGCTCAATCCTGTGTTTGTCGGCATACAATTCTGTTGATTCTGGGTTGTTTGTAAGTTTTCCTTCAAGATTTTCAGAATGTTTTGACTGTCCTGTATCCAATCCTTATCCTTAGGATCCCTACTATCTCTAAATGCCAAATCTGAATAGTCCAAGGCCTCGTAACCATTTAATGCCTTAAAAGGAGTCATCCTAATAGACATGTGATAGGTAGTATTGTCGCAATACTCCCCTAGGTGTAGCCATTTGATCCAAGTTCGCTGCTGCCTTGCTACATAGTTCCTTAAATATCCTTCGATCAACTTGTTGACTATTTCAGTTTGTCCATCGCTCTGGGGATGATAACTCGTACTGGTATCCAGTTCGGTCCCCACTAATCTTAATAGTTCCTGCCAGAAGGCACCTGTGAATCTGTTATCCCGATCACTGACAATGGTCTTAGGTAACCCATGTAACCTGAAGACCTCCCTAAAGAATAACTCAGCTACTTGAGCTGCCAAGTAGTCTGATGATATCGAAAAGAAATGTGCAAACTTGGTCAGTCTATCAACTAATACATATAAACAATCTCACCCTTGGACTTTGGGCAATCCTGTAATAAAGTCCATGGAGATGCTTTC
Organism: Pseudotsuga menziesii; assembly: GCA_001517045.1. Lineage (NCBI taxonomy): Eukaryota > Viridiplantae > Streptophyta > Pinopsida > Pinales > Pinaceae > Pseudotsuga > Pseudotsuga menziesii. The sequence goes on from LPNX010605220.1 coordinate 1,439,823, forward strand.
CCACTTCTGTTCTGGAGTCGGTAGTGGCTGAAGTAACCATGCTAGATGGATGTTCTCAATCTTGTTATGCTGACAGATGCTACATTCCCGTACATGCTACATAATTCCCCCCTTGATGCCCTTCCATGAGAACCTCTCTCGGATATGCCTGTAGGTCTTCAAGAAACCTTGATGCCCTGATAAAGGAGAATCATGTGCTGCCTGAATGATCTTTTTCCTCAATGTGGATTTTGGGACGAGGTATATCCTATTCTTGTAATATATGATGTCATCAACAATCCTGTACCTGTCATCCTGAATTTGTCCATCCAATAATTCGCAAGCGAATTTATTTTTGGAGTATTCTACTAAGAGAAGTGCCCTCCAATCTGTGGGTATACTACTGAGAGATAATGAGGCTGGACGCCTGGATAATGCATCAGCTACTACATTATTCTTACCTTTTACATACTCGATCTCAAAATCGTAGGCTTGTACTTTGCTGACCCATTTCTGTTGTTGCTCATTTAGTTCCTTCTGCTTGAGGAAATACTTGAGGCTGTTATGATCGGTTTTGATTTTGAACTTACTGCACACCAGGTATTGTCTGAATTTTGTGAGAGCATGTAAGATGGCTAGCATCTCTTTGTCATATATGGAGTAGTGGCTCTTGTAGTTCTTCAGTTTACGACTCTCAAATGCAATAGGGTGATGGTTTTGCATCAACACTGCTCCTAACCCTTCCCCTGAGGCATCACATGCTACTACAAAGGGTTGTGAGAAGTCTGGTAATGCTAAATTTGGACAGGAACTCATAATAACCTTCATCTCCTTGAAAGTTTTCTGTGCTAAGTCTGTCCAAGTGAATGCTCCCTTCTTTGTGAGATCTGTGAGGGGTGCTGCAAACTAGGAGAATCCCTTAACGTACCGTCGGTAATAAGTGCACAGACCCAAGAAACCTCTCAATTCTGTAACTGTTTTTGGCGCGGGCCAATCTCTGATAGCTCGGATTTTCTCCATATCAACCTGTACTCCTTTTGCATTAATTATGTGTGCTAAGTACAACATTTCCTTCATGCCAAAATCACACTTGGACATTTTCGCATAAAGCGAATGTTCTTCTAAAATGCTTAGTACTTCGTCCATGTGTTTCAGATGGTCTCCCCATGTTTTGCTGTAAATTAGGATGTCATCAAAGAATACTAGCAGAAACTTACGTAGCTGTGCTTTGAAGGTGTGGTTCATGCATGATTGAAAAAGTGGCTGGAGCATTGGTAAGTCCAAAGGGCATGACCAAAAACTCATAGTGACCATAGTGACAATGAAAAGCTGTTTTGGAGATGTCTTGGTCCCTTACCCTGATCTAATGGTATCTCGAGCGAAGATCAATCTTGGAGAAGTATTTAGCTCCCCGAAGCTCATCCATGAGTTCATCAATTCTGGGGATGGGATACCTATTCTTAATGGTCTTTTTGTTGAGTGCTCGATAATCGATGCACATTCGTAGTGTACCATCCTTCTTCTTGACCAATACTACTGAGGATGCGAAGGGGCTAGAACTGGGCCGAATATATCCAAGCTCCAGTAATTCTTTGATTGTTTTCTCAATCTCATCCTTGTATCTTTTGGGATTCTTGTAAGGAGTGGTGATGAATGCTTGTGTCCCCTCCTCTAGCTCAATGATGTGTTCAAAGCCTTGGTCTGGCGGTCTACCTGATGGAAGGTCCCGAAAAACCTTTTCATGTTTCTATAGCAAGGTTTGAATGCCACTTGGGTGTTGTGTGCTGGTCTCTGGGGGTTTCCTAAAGGTGACAAAAAATTATGCAACCCATTTTATATCATCCTGTCGGAGTACTGCCTCCATTCTCTGTGACAAGACGGGTTTTGGGGGATAAGTGTTCATGCCCCTCAAAGCTACCCGTTTGCTGTCTAGATCTTGGAATTCCATTTCCATTGCCTTGTAGTCCGTAGTGTATTTCCCTATAGAATAAATCCACTGAACACCCAATACAACATGAGTATTCGATACATCCACCACACAGAAGGAATCTGCCATCTAATAGTTACCTAAGGTGGCATTCAATTTTGGAATCCAGTAGTTGCATTCCATGCTGGAGTTCCCGGCTACTGCTACAGTGAATCCTTCAAACTTCTCGGTCTGAATACCTCTCTTGGCTACCCAAGCGGAGTCAATGAAATTGTGGGTTGCTCCCCCATCAATCAATACTCCTACTCTGTGACCCTGTACTACTCCCCTGAATCTGAGTGTATGGAATCTTGGCACTCCAGATAATGTAGCAATGACTCCCTCTGGTGTGATTCTTCCTCAGCTGCCCGTAGTTCTTCTGTGGCTTCCTGCTCATAGTCATCCTCGTCACTGTCCGAATATACCTCAATGTAGTGAGCCTTCTCCTTCCCTACACACTTGTGTCCTGGTACCCATGGTTCCTGACAAGTGAAGCATAGTTTCTTCCTTCTCAAGTCTTTCCTAGTGTCTTCGTCTAACCATGTTTTCTTGGGGACATCCCGTTGGAAAGGTTTCTTGTCCTTGTCCCTAATAGGAAAATTGGTTTTCAGCGGGAACCTGTTTTTGGGGACTGAATCCTGAAGATCTCTGGCTCTGCTAATGGCATCCTGCAGAGTGAGGGGTTTGTAGGCTTTCACCCATCCTCGTAGTGGCTCTGTTAGGGCCTCAGTGAAGAGCATAGTCAACCTATTCTCTGACACATCTATTACCATGACTGCTATCCTCTGGAATTCTGAGATGAAGGCTTCTGCACTACCGGTTTGTTTGAGTTGAGCCAACTCCCTGAAATGTATCTCTAGATCCTTCCTATCAAAACTCTCTATTAGATTCTGAGTGAACTCACCATAGGAGTGTATGGTGTTGTGACCCAATTTCACCAGTATGTGGTACCACCACTCGTGAGCTTCTCTGTCCAGGTGGAGTGTAGCCAATTTAATGGCGTCTGTCTCTGTCATGGGATTGAGTTGGAAATAGGTATCCAACTTTTGAACCCATATCCTCGCTGATCTTCCGCGAGTCCCATCAAAGTTCGGAATGGTCAATCTGCTCAAGGTATTCTGCAACTCATAGTTGTGATTGAAACCCTTGTTGAAATTCCCGGGCCTATTCCTACTCTTCATGTTGCAGAAATCTGAAAAAGACATGGCAGCATGAAACTCATCCCCTAAGTCTCTATACTCCTGCAAATAAGCCCCAAAAGGCTCTCTAGGTTCTACCTGCATGACTGGACCACCTACTGTATCTGCCAAGAAGTGAGGCATGGTAGGTCTATTGGAAGGTCTGCTATATATGTGCGGTGTATTTTGTATATTAGTGTACGCAACCTTTCCACTGCTGTTTGTAGATCCCCGATCTACCGGTGAGGGAGGTGTACTGTTGGTACCTATTTCTGGTTTCACCGACAATCTGTTGATTGCATTGAGCACATATTTTTTCCCTTTGGCTAAGTCTTGCAATGCAGATACTAAGTTGCGAAACTCCATCCTATCCTCCTCTTCTCCCATTCCTTTTCCCCTATCCGAGTGTATCCCTGTTTGTTCCATGTCTGAATTGGTATATTCTAGTTGGATATCCTCAAATTCCCCTGTGTATCTACTCTTTCTCCTCCTATAGGTTACAAAAGGGTCTCCCTCTGGATTCATCTATGTCTCATTTCTTAAGCCCACAGCTGGACAAGAAGATAGCTTTGATACCACTGAAATATCTCGAATCCCGATATTTTCTATTTCTATGCAAATATACTGATACAACCGGGCATGCAAAATGCCATGCAAAAATCCCTATTTTATAGCAAAAATTAGGGTTAGGGTTTGTGAGATAGAATGAACACTTACCACTGATAAGCTGGATGGACTGCTCCTAAAAGAGTATGCAAGCATCAAGAACTGAATTGAAGATGGACTGAAATATCCTGCTTCTGGTGAAAACCCAGCAGTAAGAACCCAGGTCAGATAAGGGTGAGGTTTTCAGTGAAGAAGGTGTCCGATGGGGCTGCTGATTTGTAGGATTGATAGCTTTCCCTTGTTGAAGAGAATGCCTGGTACATGTGGAGTTTTGGAGGTCTCTAGGCATGCTAGCGAATTGTTCCAAAGAGACAACTGCTCATGCCCCCCTGATCCCGAAATAGTTGATAACTGCTCTGGATGAGCACAATCGGATCTTATAATCACCGGGTACCGGAGCGAGATGCCAATGATGAGAATGGTGCCTGAGTTTCAGAGTAAAACTGAGATCTGAAGACCCAGTAACTGATTAGGGCTTTCTGGCTGAAAACACCCCTTACGGCTGCACACGTGTCCCTGCAACAATCTACACCGTATACTGGATAACTATGAATGAATGTAAGAGCAAATGGTGAACCTGTATGGCTTACCCTGAATGAGACTAGGGCAGATATTTCACTGCCGAAACCCCGCTAGTTGAAGACGTCGTCTCCAACCCCAACTGTTGTGCTGCTATTCAAGAGCTCCCAAAATAATAATTATCAAAAGTGAAGTCTCCTTTCGCTTTATCCTCCTTTTATAACTTTCAACTATGAAAACCCTAATCTTTGACCTAATTAGGTCACTTTACCTTCTAATTTGCAGTTAACTTGCAGGCATGCGCCTGGAGACTTAAATGAGTGCATGCATCATTAAATAATGCTTGGATGGCATGCACGAAGGTGGCCTTTGGCCCCGGTGGCCCTTCTTGACCTAATGATGATGCCCTAGATTTTCTATGGATGGCATCAGTCCTTAGATGATTCCCTAACTGTCAGGAACTGCTTGAACCCACAGGAATCACATAGGTTTGCAGTTTTGGGCCTCAAGGCCTAATCGGAAGAGGACATTACAGCCGTGGTGAATCCCTCAACATTTTAATGTATTCTTAAGCCTATAATCATTGGTTTTTAATGCAAAATATTTCTGAGACATATGTCAGTTATCCATTTAGTTTAATTATGAGTTATCTTCTAAGTGGAGGTAAAAGAAATGAATTAGAATTTGTACGACTATAAAAGAAAAAGGGATTAATAATATGTGAAATCCATTTGTTCTTTTTGTTCATTGGACCAGTTAAGCATGGCCATGAACGAGAGACACGATAGTTGAGTATTGGGGGGACGTGTATACCAAATTCTTGAAATGTGGATGTCTTATTGTGTGCTAGAGCAAGCTATATTGCTTTTTTTAAACCATGCGAATAATAATATCTTAAGGGTATATCCAAGAACCCGCAAGCTAGATACCAATAACTTGTGACTTGGAAGGGTAGAACAAGTTACATCCAATTGTTTTAGAGAATAAAGTAAACTTCTATTTGACATTTGGTATTGGGACACATCTCTGTTTGTTAGGGAAATATGTTGTATTTTCTCATGGATTGCTAGCGATGTGCAACTGGAAATGATTCTCCCAATGTGCAACATTGGTAAAGTGATTGACAAAAGGAAACTAGTTGTGTCATATCCACACCAGAGTTGTACTACTCGAATGACTCCTTGTTTGAGGTTGACATCTTGGTTGGTGAGATTTAGATTAGGTTTAGATTTTGTGCAAGATATGATTGTGATGGTGGATTTGGGAATGGATCTAGCTACCCTCGATCCCTATTCTCACAAGGGAGATTGGGAGGGATTGGGTTGGAGGGATGGCGATGGGAAAAGGATGAGGCTAGGTATAGACCCAATCAGAGGTCAGAACTCATATTATGTTCTTTCGGAGGAGCTGAGGGAATACTTATATGATTACATAATTTAGACTCTCAACCATGCTCGTAATTATGGTGAAGGATCAAATATACATTCCTATTGGTTAACCACAAAGGACCTGGACTTGGATGGTAGATGGAAAGCCGGATGGATGAATTACATAAAAGGATTGGCTCATGAGGGTATCAGATTAAAAGAGGATAAATACTCTTTACTCTTGATGCACAATGAAAATAATGGTGAGGTCACTGTCGGTCTAGCTTATGATCTTATTGTCTCTTCAAATATGGCAAAATCCCTTGTTAAATCTCATTCTCGGCTTTGCTATTGTAATATGCCATTAAAACTTAAATGCTTCATAGGATTTGCTCGAAGATCTGTATAAATACATGGGACAACTTAAATAAAAAAGGTTGGTACGGTCCTAACAAATGTTGCTTATGTAAGTCAAGTGAGGAATCGATGAATCATATATTTGGTTGGTGTCCCTTTTCTCGGGCTATTGTAGATATCTTGTGCAGGAACTATAAGCTGTTTCTTCAATGGAATTGCTCAACTCTCTTGGATAATTTAGAGATTTGATTTCAACAGGATAGGGAATTCCTCCATCTTCCCATGCTTTTTATTTGGAGTATTTGGATTTCACGCAATAGTTTCTTATTTGAAGATAAGCCTCCAAACATGTTAGAATAATCAACCCATAGTTACCTACATTAGACATTGATTTTAATTATTTTTGTCTTATTACCTAGATTCATAGATTCCCTTCTATGGTAGTTTCCTTCTACATGTCTTAGAAGTCAACACTGCTAAAACTGAGTCATGGAGCACTTGGGAAACATCCTAGAAACCAATTTTAGCATGTCTTCTTTATTCCAGATTCTCTAAAGTGCATATCTATTTTTTATGAAAAGTTGCCTTGCTTAATAGCTGTTTTAAGGAAAAAAGGAAAAGCTAGTCTAGGTGTAGTTGCCTTGTTTTTTCCCCACATCATCCTCCCTCCATTTCTCCAAATAAAAGCATGTATGAGTTGTCTTTCCATCCCTCTTTAGCTTTCTCACTTGACTTAGCAAATTCGTAAGCATCTTCATAGATTTGGAAACTGCTTTATGCACCCATGGGGGATTTGACTAGATTTGGTAAGCCTGCTTTTTGACTATTTTGAATGGAATCCTTATGCATTCAAACCTCTCATGTAATTATATGTTACATCAACCTATTACTTCATAAGGTTGGCTATTGTACACTTACTCAATACCGATTAGTGTTATGCTCCAATTTCAGTCTCCTTTGATGTTAATTTTGCATGTTTGATTAGCAGTTTTGTGATTGTAATTGTTCGATATCTTGGGTTCAATTTCCACATGGTATCAGAGCCTTTGTAGATTGATTTCTATCCTTCCATATTGTTATTGCAGGTTCGACATCATTGACTGGGAGTGCATTCTGCTGATTGGGGGGCAGAACTACTGAGCTATGGACCAATCTCAGAAGATCATCTTGACTCCATTCAATTTCTTTGAGTGGAAAGCTGAGATGGATATATTGTTGAGAGAGAAAGGTCTCTACAGGATGACTATGTCAACTGAGGCAGAGCCCAATGCAGCTGCAAAGAAAATTGAATGGCACAACAGGAGGGATGAGGCCTATGGTTTTTTGTGTCTGAGCATTTCAAGAGACCTCCTCTTCCATATTGATGGATTGACATCACCTAATGAAGTGTGGGAGAAGCTTGAAGAGATTTTTGGAAAGATAGATGAGATGAGAGGACATCAAATCGAGAATGAGCTGATCTCCTTGAGTCCCAGTAGCTTCGAATCATTGCAACTCTACTTTTCCAAGTTTAAGTCTCTTGTTTTGCAGCTAAAATAGTGTGGGATCGAAAAGAAGGAAGGGAAACTAGTATTGGCCATACTCTCTAAGCTTGGTCCTGACTATTCAGTGTTTGTTTCGACCTTCCATGCCACCAAGTTGACAGCTCAAGCTTGTAAGATGCCTAAGCTTGCAGAGTTCATGGAATCCCTCACACAGGAGCAAGATAAGTTGGTGATGATAGGCACTATCAAACCTTCCAAATACCAAGGTTTGATTGCTGGATATTCAAGGGTGGATTCAAAAAGAAAGAAAAAATCTAAAAATCCACCTGAGCAAAAGAGAGACAAGTCTAAGTCTCAAGAGGAGCCCCAAGGTTCCAAGAAGAATTCCTAAAAGAATAAGAATAAAGGAGAAATGAGCAAGTGCGCATACTACAGTAAGGGCTATCATCGTGAGAGATCTTGTATGAAGAATCAAATTGACATGTTGACCCAACTCTTGGAGAAGAATAACATCTCCCTTCCTGATTGCTCAAAGAAGAAGGAAGGAGGATCAAATTCCGAAGATAGAGAGAGTGTACATGCCTTGGTTTCTGGCACATCAAGCTCACCTAGCTTCATCATAGATTCTGGAGCTTCTAGACATATGGTTTTGACAAAAGAGACATTATCCTCTCTTGACATGTCGAAAGGTCCACCAATAGTTTTGGGATATGACTCTCTCACTGACAGTTTGGGGAAGGGTAGGAGTGATCTTGACCATGGTATTTTCAATAATGTGTTGTATGTTCCAGGTCTTGCCTCTAATATCTTGTCAGTGTATCATATGACTCATACCGGGTCTCCAAAGAAGGTCATATTCTCCCTTGATGATGTTGAAATCATCGATATTTCGAATGGTAAAGTCATAGCAAAAGGTGTTGTTGATCACACTTCGAAGGTATACAAGTTTTCCCATTTTCTACCCTACTCAAACCCCTCTGCTCTTCTGATTCATGCTAATGAAGAAAACAAGATTTGGCATGAAATATTTGTCCATCTTAACTACAAGTATCTTTCTAATTTGAGTGAAAAAGATATGGTCATAGGGTTACCAAAGATCAAGTTTTCTAAGGGAGTATGTCAAGGTTGTATCCTAGGAAAACACCCAGAGCACAAGTCTGAGAAAGTTAGTCATGAGAGAACCTCTGCACCTCTTGAGTTGATCCATAGTGACATTGCTGGTCCATTCTCTCATATGTCCATGATTCAATCCAAATATGCACTGACCTTCATAGATGAATTTTCTAGGTATTGTTGGGTTCACTTCCTAAAGCATAAGTTTGAAGTTTTTGACCTCTTCAAAGTATTTAGAGCCTTGGTTGAAAACCAGTCTAGGAGGAAACTCAAGATCCTCAGATCTGAAAATGGTGGTGAGTATGTCAAGTATGAGTTCATTCAGTATTGCAAATATGCAGGTATTTAGATGCAACATTCTATCCCTTACACACCACAACAAAATTGTGTTGCCGAGAGAAAGAACAGATCACTGAAGGAGATGGCAACCTACATGATGGAGGCTAAGACTTTGCCACCAAAGTTTTGGGTCGAAGCTATAAACTGTGCATCCTACATCCAGAATAGGGTGCCTCATAAAAAGCTTGATGGTATGACTCCTTTCGAAGCTTGGAGCGGGCATAAGCCAGATGTGACCCATTTTCAGGATTTTTGGCTCAAAGGCTTGGGATAGAATTCCAACTGAAAAGAGGAAGGATTTGCAACCCAAAAGCCAAGAGTGCCTATTTGTTGGGTATTCTAAAGATTAAAAAGGGTACAAGTTGATCAACTTGAGCACTAACAAATATTTCATTGAAAGGAGTGTTCAGTTCCAAGAAGAGCCTTTAGCAGCAGTTGAAGTTGGAGAGTCCTCTTCACCACTAGAACCATTGATTCTAAGTGAAGAGACTAATGAGTTTATTGATTCTAATATGTTTGATAATGATGATTTGATTGCAGATCCTAACAGTCCTACAAGACCAAAATGGGCGGCAAAGACCATTCATGCAGCTAGGGAACTAGTTGGAAATCCTAATGACACTGGGAGGACTAGATCTCAATTTGAGAGTACCCTTTGTGTTAAAGATCCTCTATTTGATGAGAAGTTCTATGTGATGGTTGAATCATATCCACAGACATATGAAGATGCATCACATGATCCAAGATGGAAAACAACCATGAAAGAAGAATTCAATTCGCTCCAGAACAACAACACTTGGGAACTGGTTGATCTTCCCCCAGGGAGGAAGCTAGTTCAATGTAAGTGGGTTTTCAAGACTAAGTTTGCTGCTGATGGTTCACCTTTGAAATAGAAGGCAAGATTGGTAGCCAAGGGCTACTCACAAGTACATGGTATTGAATACAATGAAACCTTTGCACCGGTGGCAAAGATGGACTCCATAAGGCTAGTTCTAGCCATTGCAGCTTCGAAGCAGTGCGAAGTGCGTCACATGGATGTGAAGTGTGCTTTCATAAATGGAGATCTCACCAAGGAGATTTACATGCAGAAACCTGAAGGGTTTGTTTCTAATCCATCTTTAGTGTGCAGGTTAAATAAATCATTGTATGGGCTCAAGCAAGCCCCTAGGGCTTCGTATGCCAAGATTGATGGCTTTTTGCTGTCATTGAGTTTTGTTCCATGCAAATATGATCCTACTGTCTATTTGAATTTGATTGATGGTTATTTGATGATCATTGTCTTGTATGTGGATGACCTACTGATTACATGAAGTTCAAAGAAATAGATTGCATCCTTGAAGGATGCAATGAACCATGCATTTTCTATGACAGATTTGGGATTCTTGAGTCAATTCTTGGGTCTCGAAATTGCTCAATCCCAACATGGAATAAAAGTACATCAGTCCAAGTATGCGTCAGATTTTCTCATCAAGTTCAACATGAAATATTGCAAGCCAAGCAAGACTCCCTTCCTTTCTGGAGTTAAGCTTGAAGAAGCAGGTTCTTCTCCTATGGTAAATAATACATTGTATAGGCAATTTATTGAGTGTTTGTTTTATCTTACACACACTCGAATTGATCTATATTATGCAGTTAGTGTGGCTTTGAGATACATGGATCAGCCTCATGAGATCCATTGGAGAGCAGCCAAAAGGATCCTAAACTTTGTTCAAGGAACAAGAAATCATGGGATCTTCTACAAAGCAAAATATCATTTTGATTTGATTGGATTTACTGACAGTGATTGGGTAGGTGACAACACAGATCGAAAGTCTACATCAGGATATGTGTTCATGCTTGCAGAAGGACCAATCACCTGGTCAAGCAAGAAGCAGAGTGCCATAGCACTCTCATCTACAGAAGCAGAGTATAGAGGAGTTGTAAATGCAACAACTCAATATTTGTGGTTGCAGGGGATACTTGGAGAATGTGGCTTCGAGTTAGAGTTTTCAACTATTATCTACTATGATAATTATAGCACCATTCAAATTTGCAATGATCTAGTTCAGAAACAATGAACCAAGCACATTGAGATCCATATGCACTACATCAGACGGGTTGTGCATGATGGTACCATTGTTCTACTCTTCTGTGCATCTTCAGAACAAGTAGCAGACATCTTTACCAAAGTTTTTTGTGAGAAGACCTTCAGCAATCTCAAATCACTGCTGGGGATTGTTGATCATGCTGTGAAGCATGATTGATGACACGATTTCCAAATTTTGTTTTTCTTGTCCATGTTTAAGGGAGGATTTTCCCACTGGGTTTTTGTCTCTTTCCTTGGTTGTATGGACAAGCAGTATGTAAAGGGTGACTAAGACTTGTTGCTAGGCCCTATTGTTTTATGATATTTACTCATAAATTCGGGATTAAGGGGGGGTGTTAGAATAATCAACCCATAGTTACCTACATTAGACATTAATTTAATTATTTTTGTCTTATTACCTAGATTCCTAGATTCCATTATATGCTAGTTGCCTTCTACATGTCCTAGAAGTCAACACTTGCTAAAACTGAGTCATGGAGTGCTTGGGAAACATCCTGGAAACCAATTTTAGCTTGTCTTCTTTATTCTAGATTCTCTAAAGCGCATATCTATTTTTTTCTAAAAAGATGCCTTGCTTTATAGTTGTTTTAATGCAAAAAAGAAAAGCTAGTCTAGGTGTAGTTGCCTTGTTTTTTTCCCACATCATCCTCCCTCCTTTTCTCCAAATAAAAGCATGTATGAGTTTTCTTTCCATCCCTCTTTAGCTTTCCCACTTGACTTAGCAAATTCGTGAGCATCTTCATAGATTTGGAAACTGCTTTATGCACCTATGCGGGATTTGACTAGATTTGGTAAGCCTGCTTTTTGACTATTTTGAATGGAATTCTTATGCACTCGAAACTCTCATGTAATTATATATTACAACAGCCTATTACTTCATAAGGTTGGCCATTTTACACTTACTCAATACAGATTAGTGTTATGCTCCGATTTCAGTCTCCTTTGGTGTTAATTTTGCATGTTTGATTAGCAATTTTGTGAGTGTAATTGTTCTATCTCTTGGGTTCAATTTTCACAAAACATTGTCTCTCTCTGCAATAGGATAATGGATCAGATCATACCCTTTCCTGTGGTTTGTAAAAAAAGAAAATCCAGGCCTGTCAGTCATGCTCCAGATTTAAAGTACCCTTCTGGATTTTTTGATGGGGCTTTGCAAAGAAGATTGGAGGAGCGGGTATCATTCTTGTGATTAGCCAGTACCATAATTTTTGTCTCAAAATGGGATGTGGGCATAGCACCAACACAAGAGCGGAATTGCTTGCTCTTTGGGAATTGTTGTACTTTACGGTTTGTATTGGTCTTCCCACACTCCATGTGCGTGGCGACTCTTCTGTGATCATCAATTGGGCAAATGAAAATAATGCTCTCTGTGCTCTAGATCTGGAGTATTTGTGTGACACCATCACAGATTTGAAATCCTCATTTCTCTCACTAGACTTCCAACATGTCTACAAGGAACACAATAAGAGGGCAGATAGTTATCCAAGGAGGCACTCCTCATGGCTTCGTGCCTCTTTTCCTTCATAGAATATTATGAAGATGCACTTATCGGGGGAGGTAAGCTACACTGACTCTTTTAGAACTGTGCTGATTGTTGTTGCATACTCATTAACCTTCTAGTTATGTTTCTTTTGAGTATGGGCTTGTTGAGCCTTTGGTTGATCATCGTGGATGATAGAGGATGACACTATGCGCTCCTCTAAGATGGAAAGTCTTTTAGTTCTCCCCCAAGCGCCTCCTTGGATAAACTGCCTGGGTTCTTTATGTTATTTCTTTGGACATGATTGGAGGGTCTTCCTGGTGATATTTCTGATGTTTTTGTTCTGGTTGTTTTCCTTTAGCGCTTGCTCTGTATTTGTATGATCTTGTATTTGGAGTGGTTTTTGATATCACAGTTATGTAACCACTACCTATGATTCACTATTGAATATCAAGGAACTATTATTTTTCTTCTGGAAAAAAGGGAGATTGGGAGGGGAGGGAAATATCATTGCATCCCATCGTATTAGTAATGATTAGCTGTTGAACCAAAGTGATGGAGTTGGCATGTCTGTAGGTTCCATTTGTGCATACATGGTCAAGGACATCTGATTTGTTCAACTGTCATTGTATCATGATGGGCTATGGGTTTCCTCAAAACTTTAATTCGAACATTGTGACAGATATGCCACATATTAGGCAATTGGTAATTTACAAACTACAGGGTTTGTGGGAAATCGGTTGGATCTGGCCGCTATGGTGTCTAGTGGAGTGCAGTTCAATTCTCCTCCCTCGAAAGAAAGGGAAAAAATTCTTTGGGGTTATGGTTATAGTGTTAGTGGTAGCGAAAGATATTCATGTGACAAATATCCCACAACTTGCAGGACACACTCTCATTGGGAAATTTTGCAGTCAACAAGTGGGCTTGAAAGAGATAGAGACTTGGGTATCAAAATAGTAGAAACCCTTAGTAGGGTATATTCCAGAGATCAACATGTTAGCCCAAGGGTGGTGGGATTTTGGCTTTCAGGTCGCTCGAAATGCCTAGAGGATGCTTCACGGACTTTGGGACATAGGTAACCATTTGTTTATTGCATCCATTAGAGGAAATTTCAACCCAAAATGGGCCTCCTAAGAAAAATAATAAAATAATAAAATAATATTTATTAATTTTGGAGGAAGAAAAGAAAACAACTATTTTTTTGTTCGTATTTTCGACATATCTCCCTGTGTTTTTACTCAAATTTCGATCGAGAGAGCTCGTTGGATGCGGAATTTAACGAGCTGTCTTGATCGAAATTTGCGTAAAAACACAGGGAGATATGTCGAAAATACGAACAAAAAAAGTATTTTTTTTTATGATACCTATCCGCAAATTTATATCAAAAAAATATTTAAGACCTATACGCAATTTCAAATTTAAATCAATTTCATTGGCTAACACATGATGACATAGAATTTGAATTAGGGTTGAAAGACCCATTTTGAGTTGAAATTTCCTCTAATGGAAGAGGCGCATTCTATAGCTCAGTATGGGAAGATGTGTAACTCCTTCTATGCTTATCTATACTTTTGAAAAAATAATAAAATATTATAAAAATGATAATAAAATATTTTTTATGTTGACTCAAATTAGTTTAAAACAAGCATATATATATATATAAAACTACACAAATTAGATAAAATAAAATGCTTTTTCAACTTTTACATTCAAAATTTTTTTTTTACAACTTTTAAAAGATTTTTTAAAAATAAATCCATATTGATCTTAAAGCAATGACACCCATTATTTGATCCCCGGAATTCTAGACCGCTATACCTACTTAAATTAAATTTCCATACCTGTTGGGTTGATGTTCGGGCATATTTAACACTATCAAGTGGATTCTTATTTTATCTTTTTATCCTGTCTACCATCCCTTTCATCATATTTCCTCATATTTTTTAGGCCAAGAGCTAATACAAGATTAAGAGGTATTTCATTAATAAATTCATTAATTTTCATTACTCTTTGATGCATTAGACAAGTATTGAAGTGGTTTGGCTAATGATAGTGTTTTGTCAGCGTCGTTCCAATACTCCAGTTTAGTTCAAGTACTCGATCTCCGGTTAGTATGTCTGTGCATATCCAGACAAGATTTAGTTATATGATTTTTTAAAGTAGGAGGTAGCAATAGGGCGTTAGTTAAACTCTAGATTATTTGTATTTTTGTTGGTTAGATTTGTAGGAATTGAGGGAGAAAATTTTTGTTGAAATTGCAATTTTGGTTGTTGAAATTGAGATTTTGGTTGCAAAAATGGTTTCAGTGCCCTCCATAACCTTGAACACCTCGATATGCAATTTCAATAAACTGAAACTACAATTTCAACAATTCTAGCTCAAATTTTTTTGCAACAAAATGATACAAATAATCTAGATTTTAGCTCACTCCCCAGTATATATATATATAGTGTTATTAAAATCTCACTCCCCAATATATATATATATATGGTTCTGTGTTATTCTAATCGATTCTGGGAACATTGAGATTCACAGGATCAAAGGGTCACTCTGCCAAACGCACGCTACCAACAGAAGCCAAAAATCGTGTGAGAAATGGAGGCCATTCCCATGCATTACATGTCGTGAATGACAAATTTAGATTCCTTTTGTTGCTGCATGTAAAAGCAATTGCATAATGACATAACCATTGTTTTATATTTTGAAAGATCAGTCGGTTTTGGGACAGAGGTGTTGGTTGCATGACTCTCTGGTATAAATTTACGTGTGTATTTGAACGATAGACTCAGACTGGCTGGGGTAGACTCTCATTCATGTACATCAAAACCTCTATTATATACATGTTAATATAATGATTCTTGGGATGGATTCTTGATTCTGTTTCGTACTGTAAGATTTTTATNGGTGTAGACTCTCATTCATGTACATCAAAACCTCTATTATATACATGTTAATATAATGATTCTTGGGATGGATTCTTGATTCTGTTTCGTACTGTAAGATTTTTATAGCAGCACCATCTCGCTTGGGACGACCCCTCGGGCTGATGTGCACTTTTCTACTTCTGCAAGTTAGATTGTGTTTTATGTTGCATATGTTCTAGATCGTGTGTGTTGTTTTATTGGCAATGTTAATGTGTATATGTGTGATACTCTATTTTGTATGTATACCTTCAGTTCTATTATGTGTTTGGTAATTTCTATATTTATATAGATATTGAACAATTTGTGGAGTGATGCATTGTTGGTAGAAGTAATCTCTTTTTTCAAGCATTCCATAGATTTATCATATTTCAGTTGAGATCTCACCACTAGATTTCTTTATATCTGTTTATGGAAGATTGGTGTAGTCATTGTTATCTAGGATATACTCATAATTACTCGTTGTTAAGAGAAATCACAAACATAGATATCTCCGAGAACATTTTGTGACTGAAAAACAAAATGAAAGACTCAGTTTGGTGCCTTGGATATTCATGGTAATAATGATGAAGTAACTAACCATGGTCCTGCATGGTCGCATTAGTCTTGTAACTTCTTATTTTTATGAATACAATGAACTGACTCTATGTTTATATGATCCAAATCTAAGTTTCTTTTCCAGAGCCATACAAAGAGCAAACCTCAATGTATCAAGCTGTGCATGATTGCCACTAAGAACTGATTTACCATTGAGCAGAGTTGTGAACATTCTTTTAAGTCAAAATTTGTTAAGTATTCCTAAAAGTATAAGTGATTTTCATTTGGATTGGAGATTGAGCAAGTGTGATTTTGAATTTGGTTAGTAGACAGTTCACATTTGTTTAGGTTAAGTAAATTAGGAATGGTTATTCACCTTGCACAAACTGTGCTAACATTCCACAAGCTTACACCCCCAGAACGATAAAATTAAATGTAGCAAGATTTATTAATTGACAAATAATTCACCTGACATTTTTGGCACTGTTGTGGAAACTGTTCAAGGGAAAATGCTTAATTCATTGCTCTTGATTGCATAGAAGTAGTAGATTTTTCTTGTTTTATGTGTTGGTTTTCCCAGTACAGGCATATTTTGGATAAGAGGAGTGGAAATGGTAAGACGAACAAGTGACCTCTCAAGATTTCTATAAGTGCAACAACCCACCACATTCACTATAGTGAGTTTCTACAAAGCTTTGTCATGTTTTGTACCGAATGAATAAAATTAGGGATGATAGAGGTAGATTCATTTCAAAAATTCCAAAACCTCTCACTAATTCATTGGTTGGAAGAACATTATGTTCATACTACATAGGTAGAATTCCTACTCCTTTAGTTAAAGGATGATGAGGGCCACGCAGAGGAACAATCATAGAACCAATCATTGCCCCTACATTTGAAGAGGAAATTGAGAATATAGAAGAACAAGTTGAAGAAAATTTATTACCTAAACCAACATCTTCATAATCTAGCTTGGAAAGCTTCAAACTTTGTGGAAATATGGCAGAGGAATGAGGGCCACGCAGAGGAACAATCATAGAACCAATCATTGCCCCTACATTTGAAGAGGAAATTGAGAATATAGAAGAACAAGTTGAAGAAAATTTATTACCTAAACCAACATCTTCATAATCTAGCTTGGAAAGCTTCAAACTTTGTGGAAATATGGCAGAGGAAGAGGAGCAACAACAAGCGAAGAGTTAACTATTGGGTTCCCAATCCTAGGCCTAACACCGAATGTGGACATGAAGAACATTCCACTATTAGTTTTGCCATGTTTTAATGGTATGATTAATGAGGACCCTGATTCCTTTCTCTTTGAGATCGATATTTCATGTCGTAGTTACAACTATGTTAGTGATGCTCAAAAGCTTAAACTATTCCCTGCAACATTGAAAGATGTTGATCTAAGATGGTTTATGGGTTTAGAATAGGGTAGTATTAGATCTTGTGGTGACATGATTTGTTTTCCCTCATAATGTATCAAGACTATTGCAAAACTAGAAAATTAAAGGAGGACATTTTTAAAATGACCCAACATGAGGATGAGAGGCTGGAATACTATGTTGAAAGGTTCTCTTACAACTTCCAAAATTCCAAAGAACATGGGTTAAATAATGATACAACTAGGATAATCTTTTTGAAGGGAGTAAAGGAAGAGTTTATATATTTCCTTAATTAAATGGGATCTGATGATATTTTTGGATTACTTTTAACCGAGATTGTGAGTTATGTTGGAAAATATTCAAGGATTCGAGCAAAATCTAGTAAGGTCCCTCGAAATCCTCTTTCAAGGGTAACTAAATCAACCACAGGAGGTGTAACAAGAGAAAAATTAGGCAATCTTCTTGAGAATTTCAGAACTGATATTATGAGCACCTTAAGTATGCACTTGAAAACTTAAAAAAAAAAGACAAGAAGAATAGAATGCAACCTTGTCCATTTTTTGTTCTAGGTGTAGACAAAAGCATCTTGTGAATGATTGTCCACTAAACAAATTGAAAACTTAAAAAAAAAGACAACAAGAATAGAATGCAACCTTGTCCATTTTTTGTTCTAGGTGTAGACAAAAGCATCTTGTGAATGATTGTCCACTAAACAATGTTCAAATTTGTGATGTGTGTAGAGATAATCATCCTATCAGGAGTGCCCCTCCAGCATGGACTTAAGTATATTTACAAAGGAGAAAGCGAAGCAATTGAATCACTTTGCTTCGTCACCCAGAAAAGGCCATGTCAACAAAGAGAACCAAATATGTCACAAGACCCATCACAGTTTAAAAAAAAAATTCATACCCTCAATCATTAGAACAAATTTGAGATCTAAAATGGGCCTCCTAAGGAAAATTATAAAGTAATTGCGTCGAGAGGTGCTTTCTACAGCTCAAATGAGCGAGATGTGTCCCGTCTGTAACGCTGACGTGGCACATGTCAGATCAATAAAAATAAAAATAATAAAAAGTAAAAAATAAAAAATAAAAAACTTATAACATGTCGACTTATAATTAAAAAAATAAAAAATATTATACTCATATAAATATACATCCATTATAGGGAAATACTCAGAATCTTACAAACTGAGTAGTAAAATTCAATTGACTTGAGTAATAAAAATAAAAATTATAAAACAAAGAACATATAAAATTTAATTTTAAATTAGCTAAATTGTAAAACACATTTATGTAATTATATATCAAAATTCAATTTAAAATTCCGTTAACTTGAAACCTAATAAAATAAATTAAAAAATAATAGAGATTACAATAGAAACACTAGATTTACCTTAAAAAACTTGTAGGGAAAAACCAACATTCAATAATAGATTTATTATTGGTTGGCGAAGGAGCTGCCATTTGACAAACATGATAAATGTTTGTGTTCTAGTGTATCAGATGATCCGCCATTTGTGCCTAGCCAGTTTTGGCTAGTCAGTTTTTGTTTTAAGTAATTATGACCATGGCCCTGCGGGGTTTGTAATAAAATGTGCTAGTAGGGTGTTTTGAGTGGTTCGGTCTCCTAAGATGTAGAATTTAAACTAAGGTATTCCAGGGAGTTTTTTTCCCTTGTCAATTATGCTTTGCCTATAGCCGAGTATAATCGATGAGGTTTTCTCCCGCTTCCTCCAAAGCTGGAATGCTCGATTCTGAATTTTGGGCATTGGAGGGTTATTAGAGCCCAACTGAGTATGTATAAACCTACTACACATTATTAGAATAGATCACGGTCATGTCCTAAGTCACTAGGACCCTTAGAAAAAATTTTGAAATTTTTTTACCGGATGCGTTGGATTTAGGATTTTAAATTTTCATAAGTTTTTAATTAAATTTTTCCATAAATTAAATGGAAAAATTCAAATTGTAATAAGTCATCCATCTGGGGTCTTATAAGGCTCTAACCCTAAGCCAAAAATAATTCTTGATCAGCCAACCACCTATCTCCAAGTTTCAGAAGTTCATTCAGCCTCATAATTAATAAATTTTCAAAAAATCATTTACGGAGAAATTATTAATTAAAATATTAAAAATGAATATTTTGGAGAAAATAAAAAACTCTCCAAAATTAACCAAATTGAATAAAATAAAAGGCTAAATGACATGGCATTGAGCATTTATGATGACTCCAATCAATATCGGTCAGTTTTAGATCAAGTATCTGAGTGTAGCAATTGAACTATCCGTCAGAAATTTGCCCTCTTTGGTCAAATCCGTTTTTGGTTGAAGTGTGGGTTATCTATTAGTTGGGTGATCATTACGAGGGAGGATGAGCCACCTCACCCCCCCTCATTACTCTAGCACTTAGTTACAACTCAGTTGCAGCTCAGTTCAACTCCAAATCATCATGCTGAGCTCATTCAATTACTTCGGTGTTACTCTTAGTCTGGATTTAGGGATTTCAGCCCTATTTTCTTTCATTTTTGTATAAGTAGAGGCTCTTTTGAGCTCTACAAGATGGGATTTTTGGCATAGAAACTCTGGAGAATTTCTATTGTAATATTTTGCTTAAGATTTAATAAAGTTGATGACTTTGGAGGTCAAAGTGGAAGCTCTATGTTGGTCATGATTCACCGTGTGAGGTGATACCTTTCTTTGTTCCTTTCTTTATGGATTCTTAAGCATTTGAATGTATAAATTTTGAAGGCTAACAATCTAGCACTATTTCATATAATCTATGCTTTTCTCTTAAATATTGTGTGCTTTCAGGTATCGTCCGATATACAAGGGATTTTTTATGGTTGACATTCATTCTGCAAGTTCCACAAGAAGTCATTCTCTTTCAGGAAAATCAAGAAGCACAATTTCTTTGCCTCATCCATCACGTAAAAGAAATCTTTCTGGTTACTTTTTTCAAGTTTAATCTAAGTTTCTCATTTCTCAATATTTCCATGTGTCTCATGTTCATTTTGACTTGAGAAAGTAGCTTGGGATTTGATCCCAAGTGCCACATAGTTTTGTGGCTACTTCTTTTTCCCCACTAGCATCCTTGCGTACATCCAACTAGTCTGGACGGTTTTGGGACTAGTGCTTCTAGTGGTCACTTTGTTCGGAGGTTGATCCCACCTTTTGTTGATTATTGATTGATTTCCCCCCCTTCTTCTAGGTTGGATTTGGCCTCCTTCCGCCTTATTGTGTGTTTTTCTTCTTGGTTTTCTTCGCTACCCTCTTTTTTCATTTTATTGCAGCCACTTTTCTCTCTTATCGCTGTCCCATTTTTACCTTTTTTGCAGCTCATTGATTGTTTAGTTCGCTGCTCTATTCTTCCCTTCTTTTGCACCCAATTTTCCTTCTTTGTTTCAGCCCTCTTTTGCCCTCTTTTTGCTCTTTTCTATCTTCTTCCTTTTTCCCTCTTTGCAGGTTTGAAGGAAAGGTTCTCAACAAAAAGATAAATCACTTTCATTTTTACATAAAATCCACTAATAAAGTTTCATGTTAGTCTTCTAGCTTTATTTCAAAAGTCCTTTCAAGGGTTGAATTCCCAAGGCAAATTGTAAATCTCAATAAATTTTCTCTTTTTGTTTGAGTGGGGTTTTTAAGCCCCCACTCTCAACCTCCCCCATTTAGGGAGGTTTGTGGTGTTCTTATTTTTTATGTGCTTATTAGATTAGATGTGCTTGTGCTTAGAATAATCTCATTATCTTTCTTAGAATACTAATAGCTAGATTAGCCCATTTTGCTTCATTAACTAAGTTGATTGCTTCATCTCTTAAATTTTTATCTTTCAATAAGTAAATCAATTGTTTAAAGTAGAAATCTCTTGAATCTCATTTTGTGGATCAAGAGTGCTCTCTATCAGAGAGTTGTATTTTATTTCAATTTTTACTTACCCCCATGCTCTCCCGATTAGGGCCTAAAAACCTGAAAGAGATTCTTGGGTAGATTAGTGTTTTTTACATTTTTGTAAGTTAATTAAATAATCTTTAAAGTCTCTTGAACTTGCCGTAATCCAAGTCAAGAGCACTCTCTATCGGAGAGCATTCCCACTACATATCCTTGCATCAAGCATATAGCTTATCTAAGTCTCTTGAACTTCTGTCATAAGACAAAGTCAAGAGCGCTATCTGTCGAAGGGTTTTAATCAATTTACTTAATAAAATTCTCCAACTCACATTCCCCCTCTAATTAATTAATCTCGTTGTTTCAAGAGCCTCTCTCCTGCTCACTTTGGCACATTACAATGGAATATTACAGCCATATTTATAAGGTTCTTTAAATGCAAATACAACTAGCAAGAAACCACTGGACACTAAAACCATGTGCCTTAAACCACTTACATCCTTGCTCATTCCCAAGTCAAGGTTAATATGGATTATTTTACTCATTAACTACTCTTAATATTCATTATTAGTTTTAAAGAAAGATAAGTAAAACAAATTTTGGAAAACTATTTGATTATATGATTATTAATGTTACTCAACTCATTCTTCTAGTGACATTTACTCTATTTTTAAATTACTTAAGCAAGTTGAGTATTTCCCTCCCAACTGAGGAATCATTTATTAGACATTTTTGTAAATTACAAAAGGTTTGCACCTCAAAAGAACTTGATCCCTCTCGCGGTAGAACCATAGTTAAGATGGACCTATACTGGTAGTTAAAACAATAAAACAATATTTATCAATTTTGGAAGCATAGAGGGGAAAACTACTTTTTGTCTTCATATTTTCAACATATCTCCTTGTGGTTTTACTTAAATTTTGAGTGAGATCACTCGCAGGGTGAAGAATTCAATTCGACATCCAACAAGTGCTCCTACTCGAAATTTGAGTAAAACTACATGGAGATATGTTGAAAATACAAAGAGAAAAGTAGTTTTTGTTATGACAAATATGCCAATCAACCATTATTGTTGATTTTTTTCCTTGAAATTCTATTGGTTGGATATTATTTTTATGAGACCCATTTTAGTTCTCTTTTTATTATGAGGTGCATCTTAGACCCCAAATTTTCTCTAATGAGTGGAGTTCCCATATGCCTTGGAAGACATACCCTCATCAACAAAATCAAAACAATCATTGGAAACAAGGTTGGTGAGGGCATGCTTATGGGAGCATGTCTTACTCTTCACCACAAGAAATTTTTATTCCTTTTCCAATGCAACAAGCATACACTCCACTACAAGCACCAATGGGGGAACCACAACCTTACATTACACAAGCCCCCCAACATGCAATTCCTCAACCTCAATTACAATGTCCTCCAAATCAAAATCCTCCTCGACCTACTCAGCTACATGCCCATCCAATTCTTAACCCCAATAATAAGGTAACTCAACCAATTACTAAGTTTAAGAATGTTTGTGTGAAAACTCCCTTGCTACAAGATTTTAAAGACATACCTATTTATACAAATACCATTAGGGAAATGTTTATCAAAAAACCAAGAAGGAAACACAAATACCCCCCTATAGTTCAAGTTGTTGTGAAGTTAGTTGAACTCATGTTTGGTAAAGTCCTAATAGAAAAAAATGGTTATCCAAGCAATCTAGTGGTTACCATCTATATCAATAACATTTCAATTGAAAATTCCTTAATTGACTTAGGAGTTTCTATCAACATTATGACTACTATGACCATGTAGAAGTTGAAATTGAACAGTCTTTGACCCAAAACCCACAATTATAGAACTAGTAGATAGATACCAAGTCAAGCCTCCATGTGTGTTAGATGACATCATTGTAGCCTTAGATTCTTGGGAGTATCCTGCAGACTTTCTGGTTATAGAACATAAGTCTAGCATGCATGATCATCTCTTGATCCTAGGAAGACCTTGGTTGGACACAACTGATATTTTCATTGGTTGTATATATAGAGATATGACCAGATCCAATAGAGTATCCATGAAGAATCTCACATTATACCCACTTGCAAAACCTTTAGTGGAAGATCCTTGTGAAGAATGAGAAATAATTCAACCCATCCCGACTATTGAACAATCTAGGGAATTCAAAGACTATAATGAAGGAGATATGCTTGATCATTTTATTTTTAACTATACTCAAACTTTTCCTTCTTCATATGATTACATATTAAGTGCCGATTTCCAAGAGAATTATGAATTAACAATCCTTCCATCATCTTATAAATTTGCACTAACCATCAATGCCATTTTATAATCTTATAGCACTCCCATTGAAATAAGTCCAGGCCTTGAATATCAATTCTCAATTGGACCAAAATCACTGGTAGCAATCAACCAAAGTATTGTGAGAACAATTTGCCGCATTTGCATGGGAATTTAAGGAAATGTGAGACATTCACCCTAATACTTATATGCATCAAGTCTAAATACATGGTAATGCTAGACCAATCGGGAAACCTTAGAGGCACATGAAACCTGCCCTTAAGGATATTGTAAAAGTGGAGTTACAAAAATTACTCAATGCCAACTTCATTTATCCAATCTATAATAGCCAATGGATCTCATCTCTCGTGATTATCCCTAAAAAGAATGGTAAGTGGAATATTTTCAAATATTTCATAGATCGCAATAAAGCCACGATGAAAGACTATCTTCCCCTTCCATTTATTGATTAGGTTCTGCATACTTTATCATGTAAAAAATACTTCTCTTTTTTGGATGGTTTTAGTCACTTATAACCAAGTCCAAATTGCACCGCAAGACCAAGACAAGACTACATTCACATGCCCATGGGGGAAATTTGCTTATATATTTTTACCTTTCATATTATTCAATTCTCCTACCACATTCCAAAGAGCGGTACTAGGCATATTTTTTTATTAGTTCACAACTGTGTGGAGATTTATATGGATGATTTCACTCTTTATGGTGACTCCTTTACATAAGCACTTGAGAATGTTTAAAATTTTCTGATAAGATGTTAGGAAACTAACCTTTTCTTGAGTAATGAAAAGTGTTGAATGTTATTAACAAAGTGCATTGTTCTTGGTCAACATGTTTCATGTGAAGGTATTAAGGTGGATCCAACAAATATTGAAGTCATTACAAAACTCCCAGTACTGAAATATCCAAAAGATGTAAGAAGTTTCCTAGGTCACCTTGGCTATTATAGAAGATTCATAGAAAATTTTACCAAGTTAGTTTCACCTATGTTCAAGTTTCTCACTAAAGATGTTGATTTTTCTTGGGACTAAACCTGTCAAACTACTTTTGAAGATTTAAAAGAAAAAATATCTACAACACTAGTGTTGAGGAGACAAATTTGATCCCTCCCTTTTCACATTTTTATAGATGCTTCAGATACAACCCTTGGGGTGGTCTTATGGTAGAAATAAAACCAAATATCATATGCCATTTACTTTATCAGTAAAAATATAACACCATATGAATTTAGTTACATCATAAATGCGACTTTTTTTAGCAATTATGCTTGTTATTAACAAGTTTAGGCATTACATAACTAGGGATGAAGTCTTGATTCACATTGACCATTCTGTCATTAGGTACTTAATGAACAAACCAATTACTAATGAAAGAATAACTAGGTAGTTGTTTCTATTGCATAAATTTAACATCATTGTGCTAGATAGGACTAGAAGGAAGAATATGGTTGTATATTTTCTTTCTAGGATACATAATGCAGGTGAAATAAGTCCCGTAGATGATCATTTTCCTGATGAACATTTTTTTATGTGCCTACTAAGTCCCCTTCGTTTTCATATATAAAAAATTACTTGGCCACAGGGAAATAGATGACCACAAAATAATTGGTGAACAGTCAAAAGGTATCACCCAAATAAAAACAAAAAATTATCAGGCTCAGTGCCACCTACTGATGGATTGGAGGTATCTTTTTTGTATTGGACCATATATGATCATTCGAAGGTGTCTACAGGAGGATGTGATGTTTGATATGTTGAGGGAATGCCACAAAGAACCATGTGGAGGTAACTTTTCCAATAAAAGGATTTGCAACAAAATCCTTCGCTTGGGGTACTATTGGTCCACACTCTTCAAAGATGTTAAGAAGTACGTAAAGAGTTGCGACAAGTGTCAATGAATAGGACTACCAGTATAAGTTAATGAGATTCCCTTACAACCATAGGTACTTATTAATCCTTTCAAAGGATGTGATTTTGAATTTTGTAGTTCAAATCTCTCCCATGTAACAAAAGAAAATGAATGTTTTGGTTTCCACTAATTATGTTACATAATGGGTAGAAGATCAATTTATTTAATGAGCTAATGAAAAAGTAGTTGTTGATTTTTTGTTTGAGGATATTTTCACTCATTTTGGTGTTCCAAGGGAAATTGTTACAGATCAATGATCATAGTTCATATTAAATCTTGTTCAATCCATTATTCAATAGTATGAATCAAACACTAGAAGTCCTCTTCATACCACCCTCATGCCAACAGATAAGTGGAGTCTAACAACAAAGCAATAGAAGCCAGTCTAACCAAGACAACCCAGTTACATCATAACGATTGAACATATCAACTCCCAAAGGCACTTTGGTCATACATGACCACTTGGAGGAATACCACCAGACATACACCCTGTGAGTTACTGAGTTGGTATATGGGAAACAAGTTATGTTCCTCAATCAGGTTCAAGTGAAGACCCTCATAATTGCAATTCAATTGGGAATGGATCTTTCAGAGGCTTAGGAATAGACAATGGCACAAATTAATAATTTGGATGAAATATAACAGGATTCCATTCAACATACCAGCCTTGTTCAAGAACAAAGGAAAAAATGGAACGAAAAATTTATCTTACTACAAGGTAGTTAGTCCCATATGCTATAGAAATTTTCTTTGATAATGGTTAAGTAAGGATTAAAATTATTGATGAAGAGAAATTTCCTTTTGTGGTTAATGGTCATCAATCAATGCCATATCATAAGCCTATGTCCAAAGAATAATTTGTTCATGATCTTTTGCAACATTCAAAGATGGAGATTGTAAGTATGGGGAATCCCCCCCCTGCTTCTACCTCTTCTCAAAAATCTTGTTTTCCAAAATTTGTGTAAATAGTAAAAATAATATATATATATGAAAAAATAAAAAAAGATAAAAAATATTTGTGAAAACCAGGTTTCTGGCACATCTAGACATGAATTATGTCTGAAAACTGACTCTGACAGACATAGTTCACAATAACGTTCTGTACCATGTTGTTGGTTTGATTTTTGGTTCTTGGTTCTTCAATGAATCTTTTTTTATGCTCAATTTAGATGATGGGGGATTCCTTAATTCCCTCCTTCTAACAAGGCCTGCCCCATTGATATCAACACCTTATTTAGGGTCATGATTAGAGATTCTCTTATAGTGCCTTGGGGATTGCATACATCAATGACATGTCTCCTTGTTGATAGTAGTGGGAATACATCATTGTATCCTGAATATCATACTCCTCATGTGAATCAACCTCAACACCTCTATTTGTAGCTGTCATAATGCACTATGGTACCTTGACATTCATTTTCATTATTGGCGAGTTGTCTAGCGTTGGTTAATGACATGCATTAATGGTCTGTAATCCAACGAAGTTTATCCATGTTTGAATCCAAGAAAATTCACTCACATGGACTAGATTTTGCACAATATTGGATTATGGATGAAGATTATATGATTTTATGGTATTGACAACATGTTAGATTTCAACTTTCAAATTGGGGAATTATAAGCAGGGAATACCTCTATGTCTGTAGTATAATGTTGAAATATTTGTAGAATGATCAACCCAAAGCTCGAGGTAGTCATCTATACCACCACATAACTTATTCCTATTGTAGTTCATTTCCTTGTCACCAAAGTTTATCATATCAGTATATTCAGGTTTACAGACTTTGTTGTATATCATAACTGTTCTTTTTTCCAACATCTAGTTTTATTAATAAGAAACAGATCCCGCATTATGGAGTTGACTAGGTCAATGCGTTTCGATCCCCAAATCTAGGATCATATTCAGGATTTTGATAGGCTCGAGGTTTGAATAGCGCAAAAAACTTGATTTGAGATTGTCCCCTAACAAGTCGACACTAACATCCCATGTGGAAGATCAAGGAAACATGAATACAAATATGCAGGTTTCTACCGTAGTTCAAACCTTGAGCTTATAAAACTCCTAAAGATGATCCCAGTGTTGGGGATCAAAACACGTTGAGCTATTCAAGACCATAACATGAGATCTGTTTCTTATTAATTTTCTTACTCTGTAATCATGAACAATCTACTTTTATTATTATATTTCATATTTTCGATCAGCATTGGCAAATATCTTCAGAGGTTTCAATCATTATTTTTGTATTTCACATCTTCAAAACACCTCAAGGACAATCTCAACATTTATCATTTTTCATAATCTTCACCGGTGCAAGCATTCTGACAAGTGGACAAAACCTACCACATACTTCTCTTTTGGGTACCAAATCCTCTGAGGGGCATCGAAAATTCTGTAAAGTGATTTTTGGTGTTGTCCATCAATTTGAAGTAGTTATGGTCACAATGCAATCTACAATAATTAGAACAAATTTGATATCTAAAATGGGCCTCCTAAGGAAAATAATTAAGTAATAGTTAAAACAATAAAACAATATTTATCCATTTTGGAAAAATAGAGGGGAAAACTACTTTTTTTCTTCGTATTCTCAACATATTTCCTTGTGGTTTTACTCAAATTTCGAGCAGGACCACTCGTTGGATGACGAATTAAATTCTACATCCAACAAGTGCTCCTGCTCTAAATTTGAGTAAAACCATAGGGAGATATGTTGAAAATACAAAGAAAAAGGTAGTTTTTGTTATGACAAATATGCCAAGTCAACCAATATGGTTGATTTTTTTCCTTGAAATTATATTGGTTGGATCTTTTTTTTGAGACCCATTTTAGTTCTCTTTTTATTATGAGGCCCATTTTAGACCCCAAATTTTCTCTAATGAGCGAAGTTCCCATATGCCTTGGAAGACATGCCCTCATCAACAAAATCAGAACCATCCTTAGCAACATGGTTGGTGAGAGAATGCTTATGGGAGATTATCTTACTCTTCACCACAAGAAAATTTTATGCCTTTTCCAATGAAACAAGCATACCCTCCACTACAAGCACCAATGGGGGCACCACAACCTTACATTACACAAGCCCCCCAACATGCAATTCCTCAGCCTCAATTACAACGTCCTCCAAATAAAAATCCTCCTCGACCTACTCATTTACGTTCCCATCCAATTTCTAACCCCAATAACAAGGTAACTCATCCCGTTACTAACATTGAATTACACACTTTCTCAACCTACTTGATCTCTCTAGTGCCATTACAAGATATTCAGTTGATATTAGGAAAAGTCCTTCAGAAGAAATACTCTTATGTCGTCATTGAAGAAGAACCCGAGGATGAAACTCTAAATAAGCCATACAATGATGACCTCCACAATAATATTACTATTCCAATTAAGCAAACATCTTCCTCTCCACAATTAGACCCTAATCATCCAAGACTCTTCCTTACCTAGAAACATTTTCTTTAGAGAAGCCTCTCATTCACTTTGAATTTGACCTAGAAACTAAGTTTAAGAATGTTTGTGTGAAAACTCCCTTGCTACAAGATTTTAAAGACATACTAATTGATACAAATCCCATTAGGGAATTGTGTATCAAGAAACCAAGAAGGCAAAGACAATACCCCCCTATAGTTCAAGTTGTTGTTAAATTATGTAATATCCCCAGTTCTGACCCCGGTTGCATTAAAAGATACATGATGTATATGTTGTAATTAATCGTGGTGTGGAGCTAAAGGAAAAAGCCCCACCATTGATTTGGTTGTGTTATGTTTCGGCAATTGGGATCGTTTCCGATGGTATATCGTACTATCCGGCACATGATAGTTTTGCATCATGCAAATATGCACATTAATTAAAATAAACCTACAGCCAGCTATGACGGTGCAACGTTAAATGAAAAGGGCATGATTTCCTAAGGTTAAGGGGGGATTGTCTAACCCGTGGGAGCCATTGGGGAAAAGCCATGTGCCAGCCACTCATTCAAGAACCCTGATGTTAGTTGAGGGCAGTTATTTGCTGGGTAGTGGTGGGTGGCAGGATTGCCCCCACACACTCTCCACCAGTTGGTTCAGTCACACACACGGGATGGGAGTGGTTTCCTCACGCGCTATTTGGGATACCAATCGTTCTGTCCACTCTCTCTGTTCATGGGCTGTTCATTCCTCATGCAGGGTAGAGATAAAAAGGACTCATTATTCTATGTGGGGGGTTCGGTTCTCCTCTTCCTCACCGACTGTTGACTTGAGGATTGGTTCTTCCTCTTGTTCATGCAGAAAGTCTGTGTTTTGACTCCACCATTGTCAGACTGTGAAATGTTGCCTTGGTTTTTCACTGTGGGATGTTTTCCGTGGTTTCCTTGGTGATATGTCTTCCTCCTATCTATGTTGAGGATCTATTTCCTGCTCGCGTTCCTGTTGTAGTTGTCCAGATATTTCATCATTGATCGTGGACTGTGGTTTTCTTTTGTGATTCATTGGCTATTGTTTCCCACATTTGTTGGCTGAGTTGCCTTTGCGATTTGGGCTGCTGTAGATCGCCGTGGAATCGTTTTGGGCCACAATAGGGCCAAGAACGATTCAGGGGTTTGTTTTCCCTTGTCAAAGTTGTAATTGCTGGTTTTGCTGCATGCATGTAGTGGTTGGTCTTCGGACTGTGTGAAGTGGGATTGAAGGCTGGGTATGCTTGAGAAACCTGGGTTTGGGGAGCCACACAAACAGAGTTAGATGGCTAGATTTATTCTCCACAACCCCAGAAGAGCACTGGAAAGGGAAGTCAAGGCTTGAGGGACTGTGAAGCAGAGAAGGGACTGATTCCTGGTGTCGGGTGTGTGTGGGTGTCTTAGAGGTCAGGATAGCTCTGGTGTAGGTGTCCTTAGCTCTTCCATGAGCTCACTAGCTTAGCATTTAGCTCTCCTAGCTCCTTGATAGCCTGATAAACCCTACTGTGTGGGCTTGGCTGATTTGTGTACCTTGGCTATGTGTAAGCATGCTTAGTCCCTTATTCCTTGGGGAATAATGCCCAGCTTAGGGGTGGTAGTGTTGCTGAGAGATTGATGAGCACGCTGACCTATGGTTGGGTGGAACGTGGTAGGGATGTAGCTGGTTGCGGGACAAGTTCTTTATGAGATAAGTATCCTTGTTTATTTCATCTTTGCAATTATATTTGATGGCTAATGAACTATGATGAACATGTTGAATGCCTGAATGTATGTTTGCTTCTGCTATGTATGTGAATGACTATGCATCTTAGAATGTTTTATGTTTTAATCTTTTTAATTTCAGCATTTTATGTATGTTCATGTTCATGGGGATAGTTGCTCGGATGTTTGATGGTTTGGTAGTGTCCTCTTCGTCGGTCGGAGGGTCAGGGACGTTACAATATGATATCAGAGCTAAAGGTTGTAGCATGGGCCTGAATGGGCCATGAAAGGTCAGCTAGCAGAGGCAGGTTGCCTTCTTCCCAGCAGAAAATAAAAGAAAATCTGTGCATGACAAGAGAATTTTGGAAAATTCCTCTAAGTATTGGGATCATTGGATCGTCGAAGGACTTAGTCCAAAGTCCCACTGATGCATCAGATCACCTAAGTAGAAGTCTGTCCAACGGGGAACACCGAATAGAAATATCGAAAATGTTTCTAAGTATCCATACTGTCGGTCGTAAGAAAAGTTTAGAGGATCGCTCCTTCGATGCAGTAGAAGTTTTAGTCGGAAGGCCCTCTGATACGGGCCACCAACGGATGGCGAAAGGAGAGGAAACTTCCATCGGAAGTCATCAGCGGAATACCGTCGAAACAGTGGAGAAAAGTAGTTGATGGAGTTGCCGCAGTGTCAGCGGAAAATAGTAGATGGAATATCCAACGGAGCGTCGCGGGAGAAAAGACGAAGGAAAGAAAAAAATTGTAAAAATTCGTCCAAGTGTCGAACCCATCGGCGATTGGCGGAAGTTAGATGATGGAATCACCGATGAACATAGAAAAGGTCTAACTGTTCGTGCGCCTGCCATTGTGGCCGACTAGTGGACTATCCTTTTGATGGATAGAGTCCTCAACCGCCGATGCCGCAACAGATAGATAGTGAAGGCGCTGATACGTCGGCAAGGGATAAAAGATGTATGAGTTGATGAAGCGGTGAGAGGAAGGTTAAAGAAGAAATTTCAGAAAAACTTTCTAAGTATGGGAATTGTCGGCCATCGGGGAAACTTAGTGGATGCAAGAGCCGCAGTTTCAGCGGAGATCAGCCGAATACCGCCGAAACGCTGGTTCAATATAGTTGAGGAAACATCCGATATTGACCTTCAACGTCGGCCAACTTTAGTTGTTGAGACCGCCGATGCAGCGGACAAGGAAAGAAAATGTTCTGAGAAGGAAATTTTCTGAAAAATTTGTCTAAGTACTGAAGACGTTGAAAAAGCTTAGTTGTTTGGCTTGCTGATGCGGCGGAAAACATCAGCAAAGTTTAGAGGGTCAGACTGCCAATGGACGTGATCGAAAAATATTAGAAGATTGGAGCACTGATCGAAAAATTTAGTCGTTCGTGCGTTTTTCGTTGCGGCTGTTTAGTGGCCTACCCTCTCGACAGACAGTTGTTCCGAACACCGATCGGATAATTATAGTTGAAGAGGCCATCGATCGAAAAATATTAACTGTTGGTGAAACGTCGTTGCGGAAGCCTAGAGAAGTAGTCGTCCGATGAGTAGAGTATTTGATCACTGATCCAGATCGGAAGCTTAGACCACTACAAGTCCGACACGTCAGAAGGGAACAGGTGAACAAACCACCAATGAACCACAAAGAAAGTTAGTGGATCTGGTCGTTGAAATGCCGAAAATATGGTGGAAAAGAGACTCGATGAACAGTCCTTGGCATCGTCGATGCCGACCAGAAAGATTACATCAGAGAAACATAGTCGAGGGAACCGCAGATACAGCGGAAACCTAAAGCTGATGGGGCCCCCGATGAGCGCTGGAGAATTTAGTCGTCTGGGTCGTCGAAGTATCTAAAGACTAGTCCACTAAGGGTCCGAAACGTCAAAAAAAAATTAGTTGGGATGAGACCCAATTTTGACCCAAGAAAAATTGGGGTTTTGCAGTGAATTTCTCCTTGGGTTTCTCACCAGTTTTATAGCTGAAAAGGAAGATAGTTCCAGGTGGTTGAAGTTGACATTTTAGACCAGAATACATTTGATAAAAAGCATCATTTTTGAAGTGGTGTGGTTTTCACACCCAAGGTCAGAATGAAGCATGTGGATAGGCGTTGGAAAGCTTATCTAGCAGAGAACAAGGCAGAGTCACTAAAATTTGAGTGTGGAGCAGCAAAGTGCTAGTGATTGCTTGAAAAGGGAAATTTCCTTAAACCCTGTCTTGCTAATTATGATTACAAGTTTTATACATGAAATGTATGAGGATATGCCTTGCATGCATAAGATATTATACATTTATAATGAGCCACTAATGATAATTATTGCATTGGTGTTGGAATTAGTGGAAAAACCAACAACAACATGGACATGGCTGAATATGTTACTGATGCTGACAAATGTGACTAGCAACCCTATGGAGAAAGGGATAAGGCAACAAGTCCAGAATCAAAAGTTGGTGAGCAAATTCTGCAATCTCCTGCAAAGGACCAACCAAACTGGTAATGTCAAGGGTGTAAGTAGGACCCATGAAGGTAAGAGTTTAATTATGACAATTGCATGGAGTGGTAAAAGCAAGAGGTCTCATACCATGTGGGTGTTTGAATTTTATACTGCATTCATAGAGAAAGGTGTCATGCCTTTATTATGTTGTTATGAGCTTAGTAGCCCAAGGAAAGTAAGCAATGATGATCTTGATTATAGTCATGCATCCTAAATGAAGTAGTCATGGTTAGGCCATGCATGGTATGCATAGTGTTCCTGAGTCAATGCAAGGTAGCATTGAGTGGGTATGCATTAAAAGATTTTATAAATCTTGTAGTTATGAATTGAATGGATGCATATGAAAAGTATGAGTAAATGTTGTAGATATGCATACATAGGTATGGGTGCAAATGTTGCAATACAATGCATGAATGCATATAGATAGTGCATGAGTTATTATGAATAACTAATGGCTGAAATGATGAATTGATGAAAATTCTGGAACCATTTCAAGAGCTGTTATGAATGTAGGATAGTAAGTGCATGAAGAGGGTAGTCATGATCAATTGGCTACCAAAAATGCTCTATGGAAGGGCAAGGTGGTACAAATGATACGCTTGTTAAGTAAGGAGTATCTAAACATTTCATTTAAATTGCATAAATGATGTGACTATACCCTGTAATTTCAAGTATGATAATGATTGCGTGAAGTAAATAGGTTTTGGTAATATTGATATGCTAACAACTGGAAGTATTTGAATTTTATAATTCTAAAAATGCTTCAGTGATTGTTGCAGCAATGGAAAAATTTATATGCATCAAGACTTACCAAGTGTTTGGATGATTGAAGTTCAGATTTCAGGTAGATTGCTTGGGGTGTGGCAATTTGGGTAAGACCATGACAAAGGCCAAAATCTACCATGTGAAAGAGCCAAACCTGATGAGAAGAGTCTCATGGCTGTGAAAATAGTTTGTATGCATGATGGGTTGTTAAATTTGAATTGTGAGTTTCAGATTTAAGAAATTGCTAACAACTACTAATCACTATTGGCTTGCATAGAATTGTGTCAGGAGGATGCATTGTAAGTGGGTATTCATGTTATCCTAGTAAGCATAAAATTATAATGGGCATAGTGGTGCTGCTTACAAGAGACCCACAAATGAGGATCACCTTATTGCCAAGCAAATCAATTTCTGTAGTAGACAGAGTTGCAAATTCTTATTGAATTTAATTACTAATGTCATTGCTTGGTTATGGAACAATCAATTTGGATTGTATTATCAGGTAATGATTGACTGTTTGGATACTTGATGAATGTGCCACGGGTACACATTGCAGAAAGACCATGTATGATGGCCTGAAGGAGCCAAAATTTATGGGGAGGTTTTCCCTATCTTGGAAATGGGTTTCGGGTGAAACTCCATTGGACATTTTGGAAATGTATCATCTGCACTACATGTTTGGTAAGCAGCATGAGTGAGATGGTATGGATTATGTCGGTAAGACATGTGTGAATATGAAATGTGAAAAGGAGTTGGGATGGCAAACCGAGGGACTGTCAACTCAGAGAAGGGAGCCCCCATTCCTCCTTAACGTAGGAATACTGCCTCGAAAAATGGATAAGTGTTCTCTGACCCTAGCTAAGAATATGCATGCCAAATTGTTAAATTCAATATGTAGAGCATGTTTCGATTTTATTTCCATTATGGCAGATTGCTTGAGTATGGATAGTGCCTACATGGTTCACATTGGAAAGGGGTGCACACTTTCCCAATGTTGGATCATGAAAGGGTTTTCAATATTGATTACACCCTAGGGGGTGGACGCACTCCTGGTGTCTCAATACTTGATAGTGAATGATATGAAATGTGATTCCAGTTTTAGAACAATAACACTGATGAGTTCCTTATATTGCGTGTGTTGTCAGGCTAAACAAATGTAGTCTGGTGTTGCACACTAAATGGACTATGGCTTGGGCTCATCCTACCTCCTACTGAAGAGCACAAAGAAGGAGACATTCTTGAGGGACGGGATAGCAGAGAAGGGGGTGGTTTCTTATGTTGTATGGGGTAGTGGAATTAGAGCTCATTGCTGGAAATGAAACCTAGAAATGGTAACGATAAAGTTTCATTCCCAGTCGGCATAAAGATGTACTGGAAGGAGATGTTGGGATAATATATGCTTGGGGATCCATAGTAGATCCTGGACCTGGAAATGGTCGTTTATTGTTGATATAAGTGCATGTGTTATTGTTGACGGTTTGATTAACCTAACTGAAGGTTAGCTTGATTGTGTAATTATTTGATGTTGTGGGAATTGTGGAAATGGTACAGTGTTGGCTTGACTACTTGTAGTCTGATAAACCCAACTATTAGCTGGCTTGGCTGAGTAGCCTGATAAACCCAGCAGTGTATTGGCTTGATTGGCTATAGCCTGATAAACCCAATTGTATATTGGCTTGGCTGGATGGTCTGATAAACCCAACTATAGGTTGGATTGACTGTTCCTGATATATATAAAAGGATGTTGTGAAGTAGCCTACGTGCTAACCTAACATCCAAGTCCATAGGCAATCCCAAGGTTTGCAAGGCGAAGCAGGATCCTATGGACCAAAGAGGAAATGCACAATACAGATAAGTATTGAATTATTTTGCAATTTCTTGCTTATGAATATACATGTGTATATGATTTGGTTATGATGTTTTAAGCTCTTGTTTAAGAGATAAAAACTGATGAGAATAAACTAAACATGTGAATTTATTCAATGTTTGAATATAGGTATTGCTGGAAGTGAGGACTATGAAAGCATCCTAAGGGTGCATGTGGACATGTGACTGTCCTGAAGAGCTCAGAATGAGCAGTGATGAAAAAGGTGCTAATGATACTGTGAAGTTCCTAGCAGCCGAGACAAACCATGTGGGGAGGATCCATGATTGAGAGGTCTGAAATAGACTGGAGACACTAAGTGTAATGACCAAGAGGCATTGGTCCAACATTCATGGTGAAGTGAAAGAGGTTGAGAGCATGAAAACCACAGTGGTGGTGTGGGTTCCAGGATGGAACAAGACAAAGAGGAGAAAAAAACTCTTGCTGCTCTCTCTTTCCTTTTCAATATATATATATATATATATATATATATATATATATATATATATATATACTTATGCATTGTGAAAATGAAATATTGTTGAATGCATGTATGGTTGAAAATAGAAAGTGTCTATTTGCTTAAAATAATTATGAATGCTGGAATAGTTAATTCCCTGCCCAAGAATGGACATGAATGAGCTCATGTGCCTATTGGGAAGGCATGAAAAATATGAAAGTCTCCTTGATGAGACTTGGACTATCATGCCAATTGGGCAATGAATTGACTGATTTTTATATTATGCTTGGTTTGACAAAATTTCAATGATGCATTTCATAGGTGAGAAAAGTGAAATCCAGTGATGCACATTGATCATGGCAGCCGACCAAAAGCTATTAGATTTGGCTGGAAGTCTCCTTCAAACGATTGCCAAGACCCAAGAAAATCTTGGAGAGATGCTCAAGATGCAGAAAAGTTCCTAGACTTGGGGATGAGCCGAAAGCTGAGAACCAATAAGAGAAGCTCGTGGAAGCCGAGGGGCTTGGTCCTGAAAGTTCAAGTAAATAATTGAACGTGGGACAGATCTGCAAAATTTTGAAATTTTGATGTGCAAATGGTATATGCATTCTTATGTATTGGAACACCGAGGACGATGCTATTCCAAGGGGGAGGGGATTGTAATATCCCCGGTTCTAACCCCGGTTGCATTAAAAGATACATGATGTATATGTTGTAATTAATCGTGGTGTGGAGCCAAAAGGCAAAAGCCCCACCATCGATTTGGTTGTGTTATGCTTCGGAAATTGGGATCGTTGCCGATGTTATATAATGCTATCTGGCACATGATAGTTTTGCATCATGCAAATATGCACATTAATTAAAATAAACCTACAGCCAGCTACGACGGTGCAACATTAAATGAAAAGGGCATGATTTCCTAAGGTTAAAGGGGGGGATTGTCTAACCCGTGGGAGCCATTGGGGAAAAGCCATGTGTCATCCACTCATTCAAGAACCTTGATGTTAATTGAGGGTAGTTATTTGCTGGGTAGTGGTGGGTGGCAGGCTTGCCCCCACGCACTCTCCACCAGCTAGTTTAGTTACACGCACGGGCTGGGAGTGGTTTCCTCACGCTCTGTTTGGGATACCAATCGTTCTGTCCACTCTCTCTGTTCGTGGGCTGTTCATTCCTCACATAGGGTAGAGATAAAAAGGACTCACGATTCTATGTGGGGGTTCGGTTCTTCCTCTTGTTCACACAAAAAGTTTGTGTTTTGATTCCACCATTGTCAGACTGTGAAATGTTGCCATGGTTTTTCACTGTGGGATGTTTTCCGTGGTTTCCTTGGTGATATGTTTTCCTCCTGTCTATGTTCAGGATCGGTTTCCTTCTCGTGTTCCTGTTGTAGTTGTCCAGATATTTCATTATTGATCGTGGATTGTGGTTTTCTTTTGTGATTCATTGGCTGTTGTTTTCCACATTTGTTGGTTGAGTTTCCTTTGCAATTTGGGTTGTTGTAGATCGTTGTGGAATCGTTTTTGGCCACGATAGGGCCAAGAACGATTCAGGGGTTTGTTTTCCCCTGTCAAAGCTATAATTGCTAGATTTGCTGCATGCATGCAGTGGTTGGTCTTCAGACTGTGTGGAGTGGGATTGAAGGCTGGGTATGCTTGAGAAACATGGGTTTGGGGAGCCACACAAACAAAGTTAGATGGCTGGCTTTCTTCTCCACAACCCTGGAAGAGCACTGGCAAGGGAAGTTAGGGCTTGAGAGACTGTGAAGCAGAGAAGGGACTGATTCCTAGTGTCGGGTGTGTGTGGGTATCTTAGAGGTCAGGATAGCTCTAGTGTAGGAATCCTTAGCTCTTCCATGAGCTCACTAGCTTAGCATTTAGCTCTCCCAACTCCTTGATAGCCCAATAAACCCTACTGTGTGGGCTTGGATGATTTGTGTACCTTGGCTATGTGTAAGCCTGCTTAGTCCCTTATTCCTTGGGGAATCATGCCCAACTCGGGGGTGGTAGTGTTGCTGAGAGATTGATGAGCATGCCGGCCTATGGTTGGGTGGAACGTTGCAGTGACGTAGCTGGTTGCGGGACAAGTTCTTTATGAGATAATTATCATTGTTTATTTCATCTTTGCAATGATATTTGATGGCTAATGAACTATGATGAACATGTTGAATGCTTGAATGTATGTTTGCTTCCGCTGTGTATGTGAATGACTATGCATCTTAGCATGTTTTATGCTTTATGCTTTTTAATTTCAGCATTTTATGTATGTTCATGGGGCTATTTGCCCGGATGTTTGATGGTTTGGTAGCGTCCTCTTCGCTAGTCGGAGGGTTGGGGACGTTACAAATTAGTAGAACTCATGTTTGGTAAAGTGCTAATAGAATTTTTTTTTATCCAAGCAATCTAATGGTTACCATCTAGATCAATAACATTTCAATTGAAAATTCCTTAATTGAATCAGGAGTTGCTATCAACATTATGACTACTATGACCGTGGAGAAGTTGAAATTGAACAGTCTTTGACCCACAACCCACAATTATAGAACTAGCAGATAGATCCCAAGTCAAGCTTCAATGCGTGTTAGATGACATCATTGTAACCTTATATTCTTGGGAGTATCCTGCAGACTTTCTGGTTATAGAACTTAAGTCTAGCATGGGTGGTCATCTCTTGATCCTAGGAAGACCTTGGTTGGACACAACTGATATTTTCATTGGTTGTATATCTAGAGAAATGACCATATCCATTAGACTATCCATGAAGAATCTCACATTATACCCACTTGCAAAACCTTTAATGGAATATCCTTATGAAGAATGAGAAATAGTTCAACCCATCCTGACAATTGAACAATCTAGGGAATTCAAAGACTATACTAAAGAAGATATGCTTGATCATTTTATTTTTAACCATACTCAAACTTTTCCTTTTTCATATTATTACATATTAAGTTCCTATTTCCAAGAGAATTATGATTTAACAAGCCTTCCATCATCTTATAAATTTTCACTAACCATCAATGCCATTTTATAATCTTATAGCACTCCCATTGAAATAAGTTCAGGCCTTGAATATCAATCCTCAACTGGACCAAAATCAATGGTAGCAATTGATCAAAGTATTGCGAGAACAATTTGGTGCATTTGCACGGGACTACAAGGAAATGCAAGACATTCACCCTAATACTTATATGCATAAAATCTATATACATGATAATGATAGACCAATCGAGAAACCTCATAGGCACATGAACCATGCCCTTAAGGACTTTGTAAAAGTGGAGTTACAAAAATTTCTCAATGCCAACTTCATTTATCCAATTTATAATAGCCAATGGGTCTCACATCTCGTGATTGTCCCTAAAAAGAATGTTAAGTGGAGGATTTGCAAAGATTTCATAAATCTCAATAAATACACGATGAAAGACTATCTTCCCCTTCCATTTATTGATTAGGTTTTGGATACTTTATCAAGTAAAAAATACTTCTCTTTTTTGGATGGTTTTAGTCACTTATAACCAAGTCCAACTTGCATCGCAAAACCAAGACAATACCACATTCACATGCCCATGGGGGAAATTTTCTTATATATTTTTACCTTTCATATTATTCAATGCTCCCACCACATTCCAAAGAGTGGTATTAGGCATATTTTTTTATTAATTCACGAATGTGTGGAGATTTATATGGATGATTTCACTCTTTATGGTGACTCCTTTACATAAGCACTTGAGAATGTTGAAAATTTTCTATGAAGATGTTAGGAAACTAACCTTGTCTTGAGTAATGAAAAGTGTTGAATGTTATTAACAAAGGGCATTGTTCTTGGTCATCATGTTTCATGTGAAGGTATTAAGGTGGATCTAACAAAGATTGAAGTCATCACAAAAATACCAGTACCGAAATATCCAAATGATGTAAGAAGTTTCCTAGGTCACCTTGGCTATTATAGAAGATTCATAGCAAATTTTACCAAGATAGCTGCACCTATGTTCGAGTTTCTCACTAAAAATGTTGATTTTTCTTGGGACTCAAACTTTCAAACTACTTTTGAAGATTTAAAAGAAAAACTCTCTACAACACTAGTGTTGAGGAGATTAATTTGATCTCTCCATTTTCACATTTTTATAGATGCTTCAGATACAACCATTGGGGTGTTCTTATGGCAGAAGGAAAACCAAATATCATATGCCATTTACTTTATCAGTAACGGAAGAAGGAAAACCA
Source organism: Pseudotsuga menziesii (assembly GCA_001517045.1). Taxonomy (NCBI): domain Eukaryota; kingdom Viridiplantae; phylum Streptophyta; class Pinopsida; order Pinales; family Pinaceae; genus Pseudotsuga; species Pseudotsuga menziesii. The sequence continues at coordinate 1,480,243 of LPNX010605220.1, forward strand.
AATATCATATTCCATTTACTTTATCAGTAAAAATATAACACTAGATTAATTTAGTTACATCGTAAATGAGAAAGAGTTTTTAGAAATTGTGCATGTTATTAACAAGTTTAGACATTACATAACTAGGTATTAAGTCATGATTCACATTGACCATTTTGTCATTAGGTACTTAACGAACAAACCAATTACTAATGAAAAAATAACTAGGTGGTTGTATCTATTGCATAAATTTAACATCATTGTGCTAGATATGCCTAGAAGGGAGAATATGATTGTATATTTTCTTTCTAGGATACATAATGCAGGCGAAATAAATTTCGTAGATGATCATTTTATTGATGACCATTTGTTTGATGTCTCTACTAAGTCCCCTTGGTTTTCAGATATAACAAATTACTTGTCCACAGGGAAATAGATGACCATAAAAGAATTGGTGAACAATCAAAAGGTATCAACCATCATCCTCATGAAAGTTGTTGGAGCATTAGTAAAGACAAAAGGCATGACCAACCATTTGAAAAGGCCTTCTTTAGACTTGAAGGTGATATTTCATACATCAGTTTTATCAATTGGTACTTGGTGGTAGCTTGAATTCATATAAATTTTAACGAATTACTTGGCGCCTTTGAGCTGATAAATAAGATTTTAAATATGGGGAATTGGATACTGATTATTGAATGTGATTTTATTCAGATATTTGTAATCAATATAGAGTAACCATGTCCCATCCTTCTTTTGAGCTAACACAACCGAGCTCCTAAAAGGTTTTGAGCTTGGTTGAATTTGGCCCTTTTGGATTAGCTATTTAATTTGGCATTTTATTTCTTCATTCTCAAGAAGAGAGAGTCTCTATATTGGCCATTAGGTAAAGGATCACCTAGTATAAAATAAATTGAATGCTTTATCTAGCAGTGCATAGGAACCCTTGTAGCTGAGGCGAAGATCTCTTTGTATTCTTCCACTACTTTTTCCACCTGCTCTTATCGCGTAGAGAGAAACCATACAATGGTTGTGGCAGTCGTAGTGACCTTCCATTCACCTTTTGATCGAATCATGAAGAGGAAAATTTTTCCAGTTTGGGAGATTACCTTCTTGCCTATTTTTCTTAGATCAAAGAAACTGCACTAGTCAGAACTAACTGTAGTACCTTGTAGAGTTTGCCTCCCAAAGTAACAATGACACTATGGGGCCTAGTCTCATAAACAACATGACACTTACACATATGGGGTTGTCCTAAAATAATATCACAAAATTCAAGTGGGTAAACATCACACAATATCTTATCTTTGAAGGGCTTGATGTTGTAGGGAAAGTGACATTGTTGACTGACGTGGGTGTATCATCCTTTGCTCAGCCAACCGATGGTGTATGGATACATAAGTGGCATTGTCGAAAAGTTCAACCTTTTTATGATTCCTGATAATATAAAGTTATTCTTTCTACCATTGTCAATAATTAAATGTACCATAGTCCCCTTCACCAACATCTATGAGTGGAAGAGGAGCTCACCTATCTCAAGCTCCCCATGGTTATTCTGGTAGGATATTTGTGGAAGAGATGGTAACATAGGGTTCTACATCAATGATCTGATTTCCCTTGTATGAATCTGAATAAGATTTTGATAGCCACAACACCTATCACCCAAACAAACAAACAAAATTATTAGGCTCAATGCCACCTACTCATGGATTGGAGGTATCTCTTTCGTACTGGACCATATTTGATCATTTGAAGATGTGTACATGAGGATGAGATGTTTGATATGTTGAAGGCATGCCACAAAGAACCATGTGGAGGTAAATTTTCCAATAAAAGGATTTCCAACAAAATCCTTCACTTGGGGTACTATTGGTCCACACTCTTCAAAGATGTTAAGAAGTATGTGAAGAGTTGCAACAACCGTCAATGAATAGGACCACCAGTATAAGTTGATGAGATTCCCTTACAACCATAGGTACTTATTAATCCTTTCAAAGGATGGGATTTCGAATTTTGTAGTTCAAATATCTCCCGTGTAACAAAAGAAAATGAATATTTTGGTTTCCACTAGTTATGTTACATAATGGGTAGAAGATCAATTTCTTTAACGACATAATGAAAAAGTAGTTGCTAATTTTTTGTATGAGGATATTTTCACTCATTTTGGTGTTCCAAGAGAAATTGTTACAGATCAAGGATCACAGTTCATATTGAATCTTGTTCAATCCATTACTCAATAGTACCAATCAAACACTAGAAGTCCTCTTCGTACCACCCTCATGCCAACGGATAAGTGGAGTCTACTAACAAAGTACTAGAAGCCATTCTAACCAAGACAACCCATTTGCATCATAAGGATTGGATATATCAACTCCCAAAGGCACTCTGGGCATACATGACCACTTGGAGGAATACCACCAGACATACACCCTATGAATTGGTATATGGGAAACAAGTTATGCTCCTCAATCAGGTTCAAGCGAAGACCCTCATAATTACAGTTCAATTGGGAATGGATCTTTCAGAGGCTTAGGAATAGACAATGCAACAACTTAATGAGTTGGATGAAATCCAACATCATTCCATTCAACATACCACCCTCATTCAATAACAAAGGATAAAATGGCACAGCAAATTTATTGGGAGGAAGTAATTTAAATCAAGTGATCAAGCTCTTCTCTTTGGCTCCAAGTCCAAGTATTTCAAAGGAAATATTACTACACAATAGTTAGGTCCGTATGGTATAGAAATTTTCTTTGATAATGGTTCAGTAAGGATTAAGATTATTGATGAAGAGAAAGTTCCTTTTGTGGTTAATGGTCATCAATCAAGACTATATCATAAGCCTATGTCCAAAGAATAATTTGTTCATGATCTTTCACAACATTCAAAGATAGGGATTGTAAGTATGGGGAATCCCCCCCCTGCTTCTACCTCTTCTCAAAAATCTTGTTTTCCAAAATTTGTGTAAATAGTAAAAATAATATATATATATGAAAAAATAAAAAAAGATAAAAAATATTTGTGAAAACCAGGTTTCTGGCACATCAAGACATGAATTATGTTTGAAAACTGACTTTGACAGACATAGTTCACAATAAAGTTTTGTACCATGTTGTTGGATCAATTTTTGGTTCTTGGTTCCTCAAACCATTAGAGGAAATTTGAGGTCTAAACTAGCCCTCCTAAGGAAAATAATAAAATAATGGTTAAAATAATAAAATAATATTTATTAATTTTGGAGGAAGAAAGAAAAAAACTATTTTTTTGTTTGTATTATCAACATATCTCCCTTTGTTTTTACTCAAATTTCGAGTAGAAGTACTCGTTAGATGCGGAATTAAATTCTTCACCAAACGAGTACCCACCCTACATACTTTTGACGAACCCCACTGCCCCAAAAACAAGAAATACCTAAAAATAACATGATGATGACATTATTATCACATTTTTCATGTATTTCTTGTTTATGGGGAAGCAGGGTACGTCAACAGTATGTCGAGTACATACTTGTTGGATGCATAATCTAATTTCGTATCCAAGGAGTGGTCCCGATCAAAATTTGAGTAAAAAAGACAGGGATATATGTTGATAATATGAACACAAAAATAATTTTTTTATGACAAATATGTCAAGTCAACCATTATGGTTGACTCATTTGAAATTCTATTAGTTCTTGAATTCCAACTCAACAAGAAATTATGATGGATCGTTTTCTTATAAGGCCCATTTTAGATCCCAGATTTCTTCTAATGAATTTTGTTTTATGCTTGAGTTAGATGATGGGGGATTCCTTAATGCCCTCCTTCTAACAAGTCTCGCTCCATTGAGATCAACACCTTATCTAGGGTCACAATTAGATACTCTCTTATAGTGCCTTGGGGATTAAATACATCAATGAGATGTCTCCTGGTTGATAGTAGTTGGAATACATCATTGTCTCCTAACTATCATATTCCACATATGACTCAACCTTAAAACCTCTATTTGTGCCTGTCATAATGCACTACGGTACCTTGACACTCATTTTAATCATTGGTGAGTTTTCTAGCGTTGGTTAATGACATGCATTAATGGTCGGTAATCCAACAAAGTTTATCCATGCTTGACTCCAGGAAAATTCACTCACATGGACTAGCTTGTACATGATATTGGATTATGGATAAAGACTATATGATTTTATGGTATTGACAACAGGTTAGATTTCAGCTTTCAAATTGGGGAATTACAAGTAGGGAATCCCTATATGTCTGTAGTACTACATTGTTGAAATATTTGCAGAATGATCAACCCAAAGCTCAAGGCAATCATCTATACCACCACATAACTTATTCCCGTTGCAGTTCATTTCCTTGTCATCAAAGTTTATCATGTCAATATATTCAGGTTTGCAGACTCGTATATTAGAAGTGTTTCTTTTCTTCCAACATCTAGTTTTATTAATTATAAAGAGGTCCTGCATTATGGAGTTGACTAGGTCAATGTGTTTCAATCCTGAAAGATAGGATCATCTTCAGGAGTTTGATAGGCTCGAGGTTTGAATAGCATAAAAAACCTGGTTTGAGATTGTCCCCTAACAAGTCGACACTAACATCCCACATGGAAGATCAAGGAAACATGAATACAAATATGCAGGTTTCTACCGCCATTCAAACCTTGAGCCTATTTAATTCCTAAAGATGATCCCAGTGTTGGGGATAGAAATACATTGAGATATTCAAGACCATAACACGGGATCTGTTTCTTATTAATTTGCTTACTGTGTAATCATGAACAATATACTTTTATTATTATATTTCATATTTTCCATCAACATTGGAAAAGATCTTCATAGGTTTCAATCGTTATTTTGTATTTCACATCTTCAAAGCACCTCAAGGACAGTCTCAACATTCATTATTTTCATTATCTTCACTGATGGAAGCATTTTTACCAGTGGACAAAACCTACCACATACTTCTCTTTTGGGTACCAAATCCTCTGAGGGGCATCAAAAATTCTGTAAAGTGATTTTTGGTGTTGTCCATCAGTTCGAAGCAGTTATGGTTACAATGCAACCTACAAAAAGAGAAAAGTAACTCAAATGGCTCCACTTAGCATCTACATTGACCCTATTCCAAGCAACAATACTTAAAGTTTCTATAGCATAAGTTCCAAATGCATTCTTAGCGGTATGAATTTCCTCAAAATTATATGATTGTTTTATTTCAGTTTGCAACTATCATCTTAAGGGGTTTCAAAATTTTCAAAGTTTTTAAGAATAAGGCATAAAGTTTCAAATTTCTAGACTTGTATGATTACATCAACAATGATTAGAGGAAATTGGGATGAAAATGACCCTTTTAACCCTAATTCAAATTCCATTTCATCATGTATTAGCCACTCAAAACATTTTAAAATTCATTTTTTTTTTTTTTATGTTTAAGGTAAATTTTTATTATATAATTTGGGAATAGGTGGAATTTTTTAATAATATAATTTGTCTACCACTACTCAAGCTGCCCAAAAGCATCTTGGATATTGATAATGAAATTAATATAGTAATCTATTTTAAGTAAAATGAAATTAATATAGTAATCTATTTTAGGTAAAACCTAACCCATATATAATATATAATAGTAATAATTATTAATATTATAATTATAATATAATATATAATAGTAACCAATATCATAACTAATATACCCATCCATTTTTTAGGTAATACTGTATATATAGTAGTAATAATAATTAATATTATAACTAATATAAAATAGTATTATATTATAATTATCAGTGAAAAGTTGGCTACAAAAACTTTTAACTAATATCACAATTAAAATGCTCATTTATCTTTTAAGTAATATGTGACCAATATATAATATATAACACTAATAGTAATTAACATTATAACCAATATATAATATATGATTAAATATAATAATAACTAATATACTTATATATCTTTTAGGTAGTACGTGATCAATATATAATAACAATAATAATTAATATTATAACTAATATAATAATAATATTATATTATAATTAATATTTTATAATAATCATAAAAAAATTGGGTCCAATAACTTTGAACTAATATTAATATATAATTAATGTATAATAATATCTAATAGTATAAGTAATATATAATAGTAATTAAATTTTTTTTTTTAACAAGAAAGGTTGTATTCGTATTAGAATGTCAGTGATGTAACCACTGAGATAGAGCCACAAATTCATCACCACCATTAGAAGGAAGCATTTAGAGTACTCGACTTACTACTGCCCTATACACAAAAAAATGCCACCCAACCCAACTAGAAAACTTCCTTTACACATATATGAAGTTTGAGACAGAAAAAACTATGAAGAGCCATTATTCGCTAGAGACTTTCTATGCACAGCTATACTAGAGAAAACAAAAATGAAATCTCTAGTCCAAGATTACTTTCCAAGACCGCCATGATGAGAAGAAGAACCTGTAAATGCAGAAGTCTCCAATTTTTCCACCTTGAGTTCCATCTTTTTGAACTTGATTTCCAACTTGGTGAGCATTCCTGTCATTGCTTGCTCTGTTTAAGAGATGGAGTGAGCGAATTCCTCTTGCAGTTGGAAAATTTCACGATCTACAATTTCTAGACACTTCCCTCCTTCGATATCCAGCTGATGCAGAAAACGATTCTGCTGCGTGATTTTGTTTCTTATTTCCCTTAATTCAGTCGCAATGGACTGGACAAGATCTGAGGAGGAATTCATTATGACAAAGGTAGTCTGAAACCCAATAAATTTGACCTTGTTTCTTCCCTGGTGTCTACGAGCAAACTAGAATTGGAGAATGCAGACATTGCTGAAGACCTATCATCTAACTCACCCTTGGCACTCATAATTTCCAAGATCATGGGATGATCTTCTACCAGACTCCCACAATGGAGAGGGGATTGCAAAGGACACATGATTGAGATCACGAAGTAGGAGAATTCTCTTAACAACATCAGACGAGATGCAGGACAAGTATGTTATGTTCGTTTTAAATCCGAGGAGGTAGTCGCATGTAGGAACCCACACGTTAGTGGATGGAGGAGAGATGCGTCACGATCCAAGGGACAAAAAAGGAGGCTCCACGTGGAGGGGACTAGGGGAAGGACCTTTGTACCATTAGCCTTGGTCCTATGGGATTTGACAGGTGTAGTTAGAGCCATTGATCATTAGAGCACCCTTGCATAAGGAAGAAGCGATATTCGTAGCCTGATCCACTTTTCCATTTAGCTTTATTAGGACAGGAAAATAATCAATCTTCCGGAAGGAATTGATGAGGATTTATGTTTTCCTGATCAACTATCGGATCTGCAACTGAGACGAAAGGGAATTGGTAGAGAGAGATTGAATGATTAATCTTGAGTCACTGACCACTGTGGTTTCCTTGATACCTTGAGTTCTGCCTTGACGAAGACCTTGCCATAGGGGAAGGGCTTCAGCAACATTATTTGTTTGGTCTCCTAGTCCCCAAGAGTAGATTGTTTCCTGTATTCTGTATGGGGTGATGAGAACCCCTCCCCTGGATTATAATAGTAATTAATATTACAACTAATATTAATAACTATTATAGTATTATTATTATACTAGTTATATTAGATTAATATAACTAATATATTATAGTATTATTATTATAGTATATTAATTATATTATATTATAATAATAATACTATACAATGTGAAAAGTTGGGTCCAACATCTTTTAAGATGGAACTATGTATTTAATGTTCTTTCTTTATTTTAGGTGAAAACACTACATTGAACTTCGTCTTCATAAATTGATTTAATATAAAACATATATGTAAGGTAGCTTTGATAAAAGTGAAATAACATTAGCCTACTTCAATAAAAGTGAAATAGCATAAAAAAATTGCTTACATGGTTTTTTTTAATCATTTTTCTTAGGAGGCTCATTTTTCGTCCAAATTTCATCTAAGGCCTTTAGATTAGATCATCTAGTCTTCTGATGACTATTGTTCCTTTTGTTCCATGATATGTATAGAAAGTACATAAATACATGTAACTTTCTATTTCATGTTCTCATGATCCTACATAAGTTTATTCACACCAAGTATTAGATTCACGATAGTTGATAAGTTTCTTGAGCTCTAGTAATTTAGATATGCCTTGCTCAGAGAAAGCACAATCTCTTTCCGTTAACCAAACATATTTCGTATGGTTTACTCTCCACATGGTTTTAAGTTCTAACAAAGATAATTCACATTGCAACTGCTGTAAGTAACCCTTTAAACAATCATCACAAGGTAACCTAAGGTGATAACACTTTTTATCTTTCTAATTCATTTCAAGGTATGTGAAATTGATGCAAATCAATTCTTTTAAGCTTTCAGAACCTATTGTTTCCCATAGAGCACTGGTTGCATTTGGATAGGATATGCAGGTATACTTTGGTACTTGATATGAGAGCACTTTAGGTGATTGTTCATTGGTCGGATATGGTTAGATGTGGTGGACAATACATTTTTCCTAGGTGATTAGTCCTTTGGCACTTCATGTTGTTCTTTAGGTACAACTCCAATAACCTTGGAGCTTATTTGCTTTAGTAATTTCCCTTGATAGTCTTATGAAGTGTAGGACAACAAGGATAAAGTAAATATTGCTTTGAATATTTAGCTATATTTCTGTCAAGCCAGCCGATATCAAGAAGGACTAGTAATGGAATGGAACGAAGCATAGAATAATAGTAGGATTGAGGGGAGGGATTTAAATGAGGGTCGTCAATTGATGGGATGGCTTTAAATCAGGGCAGAAATAGTAGTATTGAGGGTAGGCACTTATTGTTGTCAAGCATCCATCTGAGTTGGATTGAGGTAAATAGTGAGTTATAGGCCCGCCCCATACCGAGACCCCACTACCTCGCCCCGCTATCAGTCTTTTCCTTCCAATCAAAATATATAATTAGTTTTGAATTGAATTACTTACCGCAAAGCCTATGACTTAGCTTACTTATTTCTATAAGATTACCCATAGGACCACCGAAAGAGAAAGTAATGGTTTCATTGCGCATAAAGTTTTTCCTTTATATTAATTCTGCTAGACTACTAACCTCATAATACTTTTCTGATGCTATCTGGCTAGAGGCAAGGGTTAGTGCCTTTGAGAAGTTGTTCAAAAACGCCCTTCTCACGCTCTTGGTCGACGTTTAAAGCACCTAGAACATTCATGAGCATAAAGCTGGTGGGCGAGGCCAAATAGTTTTACGGAGTCATGATATTCAAAAAGCGGTTATAACCACACACGATTTCATAATCCAGATACTAGGACATGACCAACCTACCCCCCCCACCCCTCGCCTTCCTTCACAACTGAACATGACAACAATTTTACATAACAACGCTAAGACCCCCTTCTTTTTCAAACCTGACTTGACATGGATTCCCCGACCACTAGGGTGGACTGACACTCCTAAAACCAAATTATGGATAATAGACTCGGGTCCCCCGACCAAAAACTCTTGCCTATACTAGAAAAACTGAATCATACCCATAGATTACTGACGACATTCTGGACATGCCATTATTTATTTAAAAGAATATACTTAACCAAATGCAAACCATCACTCAAAGACTAAAAAAGGGATCCTATACTACCCAACTCCTTGTGATAGGAGTATCTCAAAAGAAATTCAATGCGAAAAAATATATGGCTTTAGGCAAGTGTCATTCACCCATCGAGGTCTGAGAATACCATCAAGCTGGGCTAACCTCGCTGCGCCTGATTCTCAAATTTTAGTAACTAGGAGTGGTGCTAGCCAATGCATTTGAAGTTTCCCAAGGTTCTGAAAATATAGGCTATCATATAAAAATACCATATCACCTTTCTTGAATGCTTTGAGTTTTATGTGGCGATCATGCCATGCCTTCTTCCCATATTTATCCACTGTTTGATGAAACTCTACCATAAAATTCGATTCCTCCAATTTAAGCAGTTCACCTATCCGTTCCATAATTGATTCTTCATTTGTCATATGAGTTGTTTGTGTAATGTACATACTAGGTACCACAAATTGTGTCTGCAACCTTCATCATCTCCCCTTCGCAAAATGGTCTTTTGAGGTCTCGGAGTCCTACCTTTCCTTCCCTTAAAGATATGATTGAGTTAATCAGTATCCCTCAGCTACCAGATACTGATTCTCAAACGCATGTTTTCAAACCATCCCTAAAAATTCTAACCCCAACCCAGTTTCAATTTTAGTTCACTCTATATTGTTTAACGCCCAACCCTAGTATGCATGTTCATATACAAATTAAAAATTTTAACTTGAAAACTTGAAACACATGAAATAATTTCAATTTTTGAAAACTCATAAATTTATGGCAGCCTACATTTTTGTACTCTAGCAAAATTATGACATCCAACACACATGAAATTTTAGACTCAAAATTTTGACCAAAAATGGTCCAGGAAAAACTCCGAAGGGAAAACCTATCCTTCAGAGAGAGAAGTTTATTTCTTTAGTCAAACTAAATAAAATTTACAACAATACTTATCTCAACCAAAAGGCCTTGGAATTTGTGTCAAAGAATCACTAAATGACCTGCTGAAAATTTCCAAATTTCATCTTAAAATTTGTGCCCATAACTTGCTGTACGACCCACACGTACGACCTACTTTATGACTTGCAATAAATGCATATTAATATCTGCAATAAATGCTTTATGATCTCCTCAAAATTTTTTCCAATATGAGTTTGTACAATTTGCAATAAATGTAGCACCAGTCTGCCTCAAAATTTGTGCTTGTACGACCTATTTACTGCTATACCGACTGTTGTACAATCACCTTGGAACTCGTGTTGTATGAACTCAATTATTTTTGTTGTACAATTGTGTTGAAAAATGTGCCAGCTTTCGAAATCCCGCTCATGCTCAGCCTCTTCTCTTTTGTGCTGGAAATTTGTCTCTCCTTGAAGAAAAATTGTTTTTCTTAAATCCTTGGTTTTTCTCTCTCTTTCTCTTCTCCTCTCTCAAAAATATCCTTTGTGAAAGTGAACAATGAAATTCTATCATGCCTTTCCCAAGCCTTTTTGTTTGATTAACCACGATTGGAAAATCAGTGGCCAAGATTAAATCATAACTAGATGAGATTTAGGGTCAAAATAAAATCACAGTGTTTGTCATTAAAAAGCATTTAATAACTTTTTAAAGTTTTTAATGTGAGACATTATTTACATACCCACCTTTTTAATCTCATTAAAGTCACAAATAAACTTTATAACTCAACATTAATTTATAAAGAGACTTTATCATTATAAAGTCAATCTCACTTTAAAAACATAACCTAGGGACCACATTTAAAGTGTCAATGTCCACCCCAAGGCACAAATGAACGGACACACACTTTCTAGGTACAATTTCAACAGTCCCTCTTATCGAGGAAAGTGTTCTTCACCACCCCCATCTTGTCTCTGAAATGAATATGCTTCACTCTTCCCAAATACTTTGTGAGATTGTTTGCTACCTGCTCATCAGTATAAATGTACTGCAATTCCACAACTCCTCTCTAGACATAGTCTCTAATGAAGTGGTATCTAATCTCAATATGCTTTGACCTGTCATGAAACAGTAGATTCTCAGAGAGCCTAATGCAACTCTGATTATCACAATGAATAATAGTAGGACTCAATTCCAGACCAAATAAGTCTACTCTCAACTTGCGAAGCCACAATGCCTCGCAACTAGCCCGACTGGTTGCCATGTGTTCAACCTTTGCAGAACTCAAAGTAATAGACCTTTTCTTCCTATTGAACCATGACACAACTATCGAGCCCAAACTGAAACAACAACCGGAAGTTCTCTTTCAGTCCAAAGCATTACTTTCCCAATCTCAATCAGTGAAACCAACCAATCCCACTCCATTCGACCTCCAGTTGTCCAAACGATAGTCTACTTTCCCAAAAAGGTATCTCAAAATGTGTTTTGCAGGTGTACAATGCACTCTCATGGGATCCACCATGAACTGACTGAGAGTGTTCACCGCAAAAATCATATATGGTATGGTGTTGACCATATACATCAATGAACCAATAAGCTGATGATAAAAGGTAGGATCCAAAAATTCTCCCTCAAAAGCATGAAGCTTCTTCCAGTTGGTGATCATGGGTGTGGACATGGTCCTGCACTCCTCCATCTGAAATCTCTTCAGAACATCTGCAACATATTTTCCTTGTCCGAGGAAAACATGTCCATCCTCCTACCACACCTCATGCCCAAGTAGTAGTGAATCAACCCAAGGTTTATCATCTCAAACTCTGAAGCAAGATATTTCTTGCATGCCTCAATGAGGTGCTCTCCTCCTGTAATGAATAAGTCATCAACATATAGAAGAAGAATGAGTGGATCACCTCCAACCACAATGAAGTATAGGTTGGGATCAACCTCACTCTTCTAAAACTGAATTGAAAGAAAATATCAATCAATCCTTGAGTAGCAAGATCGATGGGATTGCTTCATACCATACAAGGCCTTTTTCAGCTTGCACACATGAGACTCCCTCTCATGAATCTCAAATACGTATGGCTGCTCCAAATATACATCCTCTTGTAGAATATTGTTGAGAAAAGTGGTCTTCACATCCATCTGATGAATCCTCAAAGGCATCTTTGCAACAATGGAGACCACTGCTATGATCGAAGAAATTCTAGCAACTGACGCAAAGGTATCATCATAATTAACTCCCATGTGCATACCATTTCCTGGTTTCCTCCTGAATGAAATTTTCCCAAATACGATCCCATGAAGGCATGTTCTCATGAGAAACCTCCCGACTTGATGAATACAACACATGGATTTGTTATGCCATTCAAGGATGTACGTACCAACTCAGTACCTTGTATCACCTCCCTAACAAATCCAATCTCATCATGAACCTATGTGATCCTGGTGAGGTAAGTGGTCATGTTCTCACCCTTGTTCATCCGAATACTCTTTAACTTCTCCCTTAACACCATTTTTCAGTTTTCATTGGAACTCTGGTAAAGGTTAGTCGAAGCAATCCACATCTGATGAGCTTAGTATTGACTTGATACATGTGGGATTACATGGTCTTATATTGCATCAAGAAGGATTCTTTTAGATTTTATGTCATTCTTGTCAAATATGTCTTTAGCTGTTGCATCTGTAGGAACTGTCATTGGATTGGCTGTAGTACTATTTACTATCTCCCATAGTTCATTATCATATAGTATCAACACTATTCTAGCATTCCATGGGATAAAATTTACCACCCCATCCAACTTGTACTCTATCCTAAGATTGGTAGCCATAGTCACAAATCAGTCCAAGAAACCTATTTCTTCTCAAAACCATGTTTTCCCTTCTCTCACCAAGTCTGAAATTAATTTCTAAGTTTTATTTTCAGCCTTCACTTGTGCTCTGATACCATGCAATTTTTGTAACCCCAACTTGGTTTCAATTTCAGTTCACTACATATGGTTTAATGCCTAACCCCCCAGTATGCATGTTGATATAAAAATTAAAAAATTTAACTTGAAAACATGAAACACGAGATAATTTAAACTTTTGCAAACTCATAAATTTATGGCAGCCTACTTTTTCCTATTTTGAAAAAAATATTACAACCAACACACGTGAAATTTTAGACTCAAAATTTTGACAAAAATGGTCTAGGAAAAACACCAAAGGGTAAACTTGTTCTTCAGAGGGAGAATTTTATTTCTTCAGGAAAACTAATTAAAATTTACAATAGTTCTTATCTCAACCAAAACACCTTGGAATTCATGTCAAACAATCACTGAATGACCTACTGAAAATTTCCAAATTTCATCTCAAAAGGTGTGCCCATAACCTGCTGTACGACCCACACATGGACCTGCTGTATGACCTACAATAAATTCGCACTACGGTCTGCAATACATGTTGTACGACCTCCTTGAAATTCATGCAAATCTCAATTTGTATGATTTGCAATAAATGCAAGACAAGTCTGCCTTGCAATTCATGTCTGTACAACCTGTTTATTGCTGTACTGTTGCCTTGGAATTCGTGTTGTACGACCTCATTTATTGCTACTGTACAATTGTCTTGAGAAATGTGCCATCATTGGAAATCGTGCTCATGTTCAATCTCTTCAATTTGGTGCTAGAATTTTCCCTCTGATTCCCTCAAGTAAATTGTGTTTTCTCAAACCCTTGGTTTTCTTCTCTCTTGCTCTTCTCCTCTCTCAAAAATATCTTTTGTGAAAGTGAACAATGGATTCTATCATGCCTTTCCCAAACCTTTTTTTTTTAGTAGCCACCATTGGAAAATCAATGGCCAAGATTATATCATAACTAGATGAGATCTGGGGTCAAAATCAAATCTCGTTTTTTCTCATTAAAACACATTTAATTTTTTTTTAAATATTTAATGTGAGTCATTAATTACACACCCAACTTTTAATCTCATTAAAGTTACAAATAAACTTTATAACTCAACATTAATTTATAAAGTGACTTTATCATTATAAAGTCAATATCACTTTATAAACATAAGCTAGGGACCACATTTAAAGTGTCATTGTCCACCCCAAGGCACAAATGAATGGACAAACACTTCCTAGGTAAAATTTCAATAATCCCTCCATGCTTTAATTTATCCCTTTTCATTATGAATTTGCCACCCATCCATTTTCATCATGATTCAACCACCGTGCCAACCTGTCCCAAATTTCATGACTTGTTTTGAATCACTAACAAGATTCTAAATGTGTCTATGAAACAACGTCTCTCTTATATTATCCATCCGAAAGAAAGCCTTTCTTTTGATCAATGTTATGTCGCCAAAAAGATATGTCTCGATGCCTGCATGTTTATACAATTCTTAGTGAATATGGGTGTAGTGAGGTATGAGCCCGAATCCATCATGAAATCCCTAGAGAATTTCCCAAAATTCAATGCCTGGAAATCCCTCTTCAAAATTGCGGGTTGGTATCCCTTCTTCAATAATTTCCAAGGGAATAATGAGAAGGTAACTTGGGAATTTGCAGATAAATTCAATGTGAAGGTCACTCGCGATGCTGATCTATTAATGGTTGTATCAAAGAATTCAGTGGCCTAAGCCACGAGGTTACCCTATACAGGGGAACGATGGTTCAAGAATAAGCAGGAGGAGAAGGAGGTCCATGATCGATTCTTGAAATCTGAATACCAGAAGGATTATTGGGTGAAAGGAGTGCCATGAGCGTAGACCAAATATTAATGGGTGAACCCATTATTTACCCTACATGATATGATATTTTGTTGCATCAAAGGAATACAAATGTGCGGTAACATCGCCATAATAAACCATTCTTTGTGTTGGACGCCTGATATCTGAAAACTTACTTTAGCCATCAAGGTATTGAATCTTTGGTCGAAGTCCCAAATAGACTCCGTAGACAATTGATTATTTTCTTTAATTTTCGTAATGCATTGCGAATCATATTTGGGCTTCCTGATCTCATCTATTAATCCCTCCCGAATTTGATCTAATGTATTCTATAGGATTCTTGCTGGAACCACATAGAATTTCATGTACCAGTCCAATGCACGAAACCTAAGGGTTGTGATCGTATGAGCTTTCTTAATGGCCTCATCTTGTACCTATCACATGGTCCATACGACTTCACATAGAAAAAAATGTTGCTCAGGGTACTATAACCCATTCCCATCAAATATTGGTAACATTAAATCATTTCCAACCATTCTGTTTACTCTTGGTATTACCGAATTAAAAATTCCACTAATGGGAGGTCCCTGACTGCTATTTACACTATTACTATTAGTCGTATTAACAAAACCACTAGATGATGTGTTTATAGAGGTTATCTCGGGTGATGTACGTAGGTTCACGGGTATGTCGTAATCTCGACCTGGATATGGTGCTTCTTCTTCATCTTCTTCAAATATAATATGGTTCTGAATTATTCTTCATCGCAAGATCCTCCGTCAAGGTGTGATCCCAATTCGTAGTCCTCTCCTCCAGTCGCACTACAACTTCCTCTTCTTGTCGTAGTCCTTGTTCTCTTTCCCGACCAAAATATTCTTCCACTCCTCAGGTGTCCACCTTTTGGTTCGGTCTCACTGTTACCAGAAAAAATCTTAGTTCATCCCCACCCATTCTCTCACAATATTTCTTGTGACATATCATGACTATCCATGCACAAATATTTACTCATCAGAATCCATTCTCAGGATCACTTTTTCACACACCAGCAACTTAATCCATCGTTTCAAATATTTCATATAGTGACCTCTAGGACCTTAGAAAAATTCTCTTTCTGCTTCACTGTATGAATTTATTGTGTCGACTGCAATTTCTGTAATATATCTAACCAAAATATTGTCAACCTAGAATTTGACATACCTAGATATAGGATTACTAGTTCTTTTCAACCTCTGGATCAGCTGAGGACTCCACTCGGTCGGTTCTCCTCCTTGGAAATTTTTGTTCTAGGTTGCTAGCTTCAATAACCACTCATGCAATGTGATGGGAAATTCACTAAATAAAATATCATGAATGGCCATGTAAAGGTATCTCTCCAACCATTCATTCGGGCTCAATTGTGGTCCTTCACTTTCCTCCCATGCAAACTCTAGTGTCTTATAATCAACTCAATCTTGAATTTTTGGCTTCGTCGGGTACCAAAACATGTCCTTGTCAAGAATGATTCGGTCCTAGAAACACAACCATTTGTTTTCGTATTTTGGTTGACCTAGGTTCAGATCCCTTATTTGTCAACAAATCCCAAGATATCGGTTCAACAGAGTAGGACTCTGTCGGCAACACCTATGACACAGATGAAGTCTCACTTGAGATATCTTATGGGGACTACTAGAACCATATTTATATAGTTATATTGGGGATTTCACTCTTACAATACCATCAGGCCACTTAACCGAAACCAGAAATTATACGTATGTTTTCATTATTCATTCAAGATAACTATCCATTGATCTATCGACACATATTTCAGTAATTAACATAAAGCATTTAGCATAGATTTAACATATTAGATTCATGTAATAGAGGTTGTGCGACATATTCAGATTACCTCATTCATGAAAAACATGCACTCAACTTAAAAATAAACATCAAAGATACACAGAGACAAGATATAACGTGGAAACCCATCCAAGAAAAACCACAAAGGTGCTTTTCATATGGCATGAGAAATAGGTTAGCACCTTTGGTCTGTGCACTCAGCTTGGAAACTCTTAGATATTCTTTATAATGCATACATTCTTCTCTCATCTCATGCTCTCTGGTCTCTCTCTCTCTCTCTTTCCCTGAATAGTCGATCCCCACACAGCCCAGATCAATTATGTCCTTTCCTTTGACCGATCAACCCGCACACAGCTTGGGTTGGTGCTTTTATAAGCTTTTCTTCTTTTACAATTATTGATTCAACTGCCGACTGACTCTCAACTGTCAGTAAACATGTTGTCTTTCTATTTTAATACATTTAGTTACATCCAAGAAAAGGCACTATCGACACAAAATACAATCATGATTTATTACTAAAATCAAGATTTTAGTCTAACTAACTCTTTCCCTAAATTTATTCGAACTTTTCTTTTCGACTTGATTTATTCCCCTTTTTTCATGGCTCCTTCCATCGTGGTTTTTCCTCGTCTTGGGACCAGAATATTCATCTTTCATATCATTATTCTGGTTCTTTCTTCTTGTCTTTTCCTAGGGCCAACACCTTACTAGTAGGTTCCCACTTTAAATCCGCTTGGGTGAGGAACACTAGTGTATCCAATAGGCTACTATAGATTCCATACACAAATGTGGGAAATAATCCCTTTGGTTTCTCTAAGAGGATTTCCTTGGAAAAAATGAAGATTGGAGAGAATAATAGAATAACTTACCTTGCATACATCAATATGGTCATAACTTAAGGGTTTTCCACTTAATAGATGGGAGGTATAATTGGGCCTTTTATTTGGGTAGCCTTGCATGGTTAACAAGGGTTAAAAACCCATGTCAACACCATATAATATTAGTAACAACATTTGAGATGACAACTTTGGAATTACTAAAAGTTATTGTTGTTGTTGTTTTTTTTTTATCAATTAAGGGTTTTGAATTAAGGTTCTCATGAATCCTTTTTAAATACTATTATATTTCAGTGATATTCCTTTTTAAGGACTTCATATATTGCTTGAGAGTTGTTACAACATGTTACTACATTGTGATTTTGGGGTTTTGAATTAAGGTTCTCATGAATCCTTTTTAAATACTATTATATTTGAGTAATATTCCTTTTTAAGGACTTCATATATTGCTTGAGAGTTATTACAACATGTTACTACATTGTGATTTTGGTGAGATCACTTGTGAATTTTTTCACGAGTGTTGAGCTTGCAGGATTTCATGGCTAGATAGTTGGATGACCATGGTGGTTGGATAGGAAGTGTAGGGGGTGATGTATTTTCATGTCTTTGTGGTGTTGGTTGACGAGTATGGTGTTTTTAAAAAGTAAAATTTCCCATAATATGGTGAACTCTCTCTTAATTGATGTTCAAAGCAATTAATTAACACTTAAGTATTTAATGGAATGGGAACCTATCAACTTAGGATCTCCCTAAGTTTTGAATTGTTAATAATTTCACTTTTGAAGTAATAAATTAATTAAAGTGTTTTACCATGGGTTTTCTAAGGTTTTAGTATGATTAATTAAAGTCAATGAAATAAAATAAATTTATCACATTAATTAAGTAAAGTACCTTTGGTTTGAACTTTAGATTAATTAAATTATCACTTAAGAGGGGGTGTTAGGCACTATGGTCCTTTATTGACACTTAATGGATGATTATTATGTCCCCGCCTGAGGGGATATATATGAATCGCTCAAGGCGATTATTCGAAGTAATTTGTTGCAACTTTAACAAAATCATATAAATTTTCCTATAGTTTGTATTAAATTTTTTGGGGGAATTATTTAAATACTGATTTATCTTGCTTTTTATTGGTTTATAGAGGTGACGTAGGCGTGGGACTTTGTGCCCCAAGACCCTGCGGCGGGCTAACGTCAGCAGCATTAACTTTTCATTTTTCGCATTGTTCTGTCCAATGCTTTGATTGTTCTGCCATCTCTGTCATTTTTAATGTTGTTGCTTTGGTTTGTGAGACGGCTTCTAGGAAACAAGGTTTGAAATTTGCTAATGATACAGCCGTTCAGAAATCACATGCATCCTCTAGGAAAAGTTTCAATCACGAGATGTCAGCATTATTTCGCACGATTTGAGTTGGACAAATGTTATTACTAGTTTGCAAACTTTCAATGAATCTGCAAGTTTTTAATGGTGAGCATAGGTCTCAAGGTAAGTGTCATTTTATAATTGGCCATCTGTTATGGAGTACAACGTCTTTATGGCCTCGACCTTGGCATTTCAGGTTGAGTAATAAGCCTCGACCTTGGCATTTGATGCAGTTTCTCTCAGGCTTCTGCAATGGAAAATAAGTAACATCCATTCAATGATATTGAGAATTTAAATGGCGACTTAATGTTGTTAGCCACTCCATTAATTGTGGAACACCAAGAAACTATGTGCAAGTAGCCCTAAATTAGTTAGCTAGCTTTCAAATATGTTTTGAGAGTGAAAAAAACTTCCACTGGAGGTCAAATTCCAGGAATGCTTGAAAATGGGCCGGAGCAGCAAATAAAGCTTATCAAACACTTGGAACTTGTAGAAGGTGTTTTTTATTAGGGAAACACTGCATGTAGCAAGTTTTGTTGGCAGTAAACATTGGGATAGAAAAATGATTGACCCAGCCACAAATAAAACTGTTACCCTATCAACAGAAAGTCAAGGTTTTAAATGACCATAAAACTGTTATTATATTCAAAATGGAGAATTCAAATGTGAAAGCTGTGAAATCTAGGACCAACGGTGGTTGAGTTATGCCACATTAACCTCTTTTCCTTCCCTTGGAACCTCCCAAAGGCCAATACTGACCTGAATAGACATCATCGCTTACGATCTTCCTCCCAAACGCCAACACTGTCCTCCATAGAGATCACTGCTTTACGATCTTCCTGATGCTCAGTTTAACAGATCACTGTTAGTAGTTTTGACAAGTTATGCAAACTTCAAGCTGAACTGGAAAAATCGTTTTGTAGAACGTCAAATCCAGGCCCTAGCGATTGGGTTGCACATGTTGGACTGAAATCTCTTTCATCAGTAACGATCTGCCATAGTGTTTTCGTTGTACACGTTGGAAAGAGATCTCGTGCAGTAGTAACGATTTGGTTAGCCCTGTTTCTCAAGAGACTGTTTAATAGCGCTTTAGAAGAAATTTGAGGCAAATAATAGATTTGAGTAACGGAGTGAAGATTCATGATAAAGGGATTTGTTGTTGTACTGCTGCTCCTACTGCAAAGCGCATGCTGCATTCACAGTAGGCAGCATAGGAGGATGTAGACAATGTGGTTTCTTCTGCGGGATTTATCTTGTAGCCTAGTTCGGAGAATTGGTGGCAAAGGGATTTGAACTCGAGATTGAGTAGTTTTTGCGATGAGACTTTTGGATTCATGCCCTGCACTACTTCTGCGTTGGGGATTTTTTTCTTGATGGTGGTGTGGGGTGTAAAATATTGTTTTTACTTATATTCTAGTGCGTTGGGGATTTTTTTCTTGATGGCGGTGTGGGGAGTAAAATATTCTTTTTACTTATATTCTAGTTTATCCATATTTTCATATGCATATTATATTTATGAGATTGATGGAATTATATTTATGAGATTGATGGATTGTCGTTGACTACTTTCTCTGCACGTGACGAGAGGATATGTGAATCAGGATCTTGCAATATGAACAAATTTGGAGTGCCCCAACTGCAGAGTATGGAGAAATTTGGAGCTACCGGAAATGAAATCCCCCACCAGTTAATCGAACTGTGTTGCACTGACATGAGTTATTTTGTATTGGGTTCAGCTTAGATAATCCATGGACACTGGTTTCCCTCCTTTGTTGGGTTACCATAGTGGTTTGTTTGACTCAGCCCACAGGTTGGTTATGGAGGTGAGCATTGTTGGATTTGGTGATGATAATGTAATGGCTAAGTCAGAGGAAAGGACTGACCCGGAGCTGCAAGCAGACCCTCTTAAACATACTGCAAATGATCTCTTTCAGGTGAGTTGGGTTTTGGGTTATTAAATTTAGTTTGTTTTATGGGAAGCTTGATGTTTAAATTCTGTTTGTATCGTATTGCTTTTGTCTTTGTGGTTTTGAGGAGATCATGGTTTTCTTCTAAATTCTATCTCCATTGTCAGCATTCGATAAGGAGCAGTGATCTTCACTATTCAGTAGAAAACTATGTTTTACTGTTCAGTAGAAAATGATGTTTTGATTATGTTCGTTAATGTTGTTTTTAAAATTAGAACAAAATCCTCACCTCTGCACATACTTGTAGAAGTTGTGTTCTATAGCTTTAGAGACATTTCCGGACCTTTACTTCAAGGGTTTCATTCATGAGTAAAGAAATGGTAAGTGAGTTAAGGTACTCTCTCGTGCATGCATGACATAATCACCGCCAGTGGTTTGGTTCTGAAAGGTTTTATGTTTTGGGTTTTCTTTGATTTAGGTTTTGGGTTTTGTTTGTTGTTGGCCAAGAAAATGGATTCTTAATGTATTGCCACAATTGCATTGCAGCAAGGACTCAAGGCTTGGATGATATAGCTAATGGTTGTGGCCTGCCTTTTTCTCACGGCTAAGATAGAGCAGATCGAGTTTATTGGGTTTACTGTGGAAACCAGTTATCTGTACGAATACCAATTATGACTGTGACTCTCACTTGGAATGTTGCACGATTCCTTGCAATACGCACAAAATGAGTTCAAAAATATAAAAAATAAATTGAAAATTCTATCTGAGGTTAGGGTTTGATTCTCCTAGAAGCTGAAGTCCATCACCTCTATGACCTCGAGCTGTTTTATTATATGCATAAAAGAGAGAAGGAATTGCTTTAGATTTTTGATGAATTGGGTAATATGCACGCTGCATTTCAGTTTTGTTTTTTTCTCTTTTTGTGTGTTTATTGTCTTTTCTTTTTGTGTGATGATGGAGAAGCGTGATTGCAGCAAGTTTGGGATGAGTTTGTTCTTTTCATTTGATAACTTATTGGAATCCTCATCATTTTGCATCATTTTACAGGGGTTAACCAGACTGCCGGAAAGTTACATATAAACCTTTGAATCCTACTTCAAAAAGAATACAATATACTTAAAAATTTGTTGCAATAAGAATGTAAATATTGTATTCGATTTAGGAAAATAACAATATCCCAATACTTCCAATAGTGAACGCTACTTACTTTTCAGTACTGTTAAAAGAGAACGCCTTAGTCTTTCTCGTACCAAAAGAAGAATATGGTGCAGATGATTAAATATGGTTTTTTTGTCCCTCAAAGAAAAGGGAATGATGAAAAAGGCAATCTACATTCCCTGAACAGTGCTCAGAGAATATGAAAAGCTGCATACAGATGTCTTTAAGCAGAATAAATCAATAGAGTCCTAGATATAGCAATGCCCACTTCACAGTGCTCGTTCAGAAGACAAAATAACATGATGAGTAAAGCACGCAGGACTCCTCATTATGATGTGATTGTTGTCTCTGAAAATAGCTTTGAAGTGGCAGTACTACTACATTTATTCCACTAAGTGCATTGTCTAGGGTTATTAATTGGATACAAATCCATTATATGATGAGGACTTTATTGAATCCATGAAAACCAATTCTCAATACATGACTAAGCAAATGATTTTTGGGTTTTCATTT